>CM053789.1:234953802-235553802 GCA_028749045.1 Cupressus sempervirens | reverse complement strand
AACACTTTTCTTATCATTTTCTTTACATAACTCAAACCTAGAGACTAGATCAATTGTGAAATCCATCTCTACCATATATATACTGAGCACTCCTAAAAAAAGATATGATTGGATGTGATTAAGCATACTTATTTGTTTTTGTAAGATCTCTTCTTTCCCTATTGCTATCAAATTGTAGGATAGAATTCCAGCCTGATGAATAAACAACTGATTTTTGAATTAGATGAAATACTAAGGGTGTTGTTATAGTTTCAAATAAGTTTCCAAACCTCCATAGCGTAATGCTATCAGTCTTTGAGTTGAATTAGTGATATTTAGCATTCATAAGGTTAAATTTATAGAGGTTCTTTTCTCTCATTTGTTATCACAATCGAGTGTTTAATAGAATCATTAGTGGCTGTTGGAGTTTTTGTTTTGTTCTAGATGCAAGTCAACATTATTTGTACGATTGTACCTTAGTAATAGAATCATTCATATATATGTTAAATTTAGTTGCAAAGCATTCATATCAGCATTTAGGTGTATGATTGTACTGTAGGAGTAGTATGAACCTATCTGTGTTGAAATTAATGCATAAGTACTGAATCTATATTTAAGTGCTTTACTGCACCATAGGGGAAAAAAATCATATATCTATTAAATCAGTTTCAAAAGTATTCGAACAACCTTGACATGATGATTGTACCCTATGAACAGAATAATCATAAGTGTTCTCTTTGATACAGTTGGACTTAGTTTGAACATCTTGTTGTAAAGTAGCATGGAAATGTGCATTTTCCTTCATGGTTGGGTGTAATGTAGCAAGTTAGGGAAAGATAGATTGATACTTCAGAATTAGTTTCTTCTATCTGGCAATTCTATAGAATGGATATATGATGTTCTTATTTCTTCTACTGTTAAATCTGTCTTATAAAGTGCTTGGCCAAGCTATTTGATTTCTTAGATAATGCATGTGTGTATGTGGCTATGCTTATTTGGTTTTACTACATATGTGTAGATGTGTTGTTTTATTTTGTTCCTTGCTACATTCTATGATTAGGCTACTAGGCACATGGTTGCATGCAGTGTGTTTCATAGCCACACATGATCCATCTCATCCATCTTGTTCTGGAAAGCTAGGATTCTTGTGCAAGGGTTAGAGAAGTCTTCATGTTAGGAAGAACCCCGGGGGAGTATTCACTCTGTGGTGGTCGAGGTTAAAGTGCTTGGGACACACTCCTATCTTAGTTAGTAGATGGACAATGTCCTATGGCTTTGGAGACAGGTTACGCTAAAGAATACAACACGAAGAGTTAACTTAATATTATTGTATTGTTCCATCTTTGAGATGAAGGGACCTATGTAAATTGTACATGACAACAGTGTAAATTCCATTATTGATCTAATTGATAACTTTCTACAATTGTTGTATGATGGATCAGCAATTTGGTTTATATGGTATTAGTTACCGACAAAACATGAGATATGTTAAGTGATTAGTTATCACCATTATCGATGCAATTCTAGACATCATTTTAAACATGTTAAAGATGTGACATTGTAAATCAACATCTTAATGATATGTTTATGTATGTTATTAAACTAGTTGCTAATGGTTAGTAGTTTAATCAGTTTCACTTTTCCACAATGTTTTGATTGGTTCTCTTCTACTATTTCCGCAATTAAAGATGTGGCAAAATTTAAAAAGGACATGTTTCTTACATTAATAAAAACCAAAAGCATCAGCTTTGCGTGTATACTTGACACTAACCTTCATCGATGGGTCTAACCTTCTCCTCTTATATATTCTTTGACTCCTTTAATTCATTGGATGCTGTCAAAGATTCCCTCCATACCAAAATCCTAAAGCTCCTCTAGATGTATGGATGAGATGGCAAAGAGGCGGAATAAGGTAAGAGGAGAAGAGGAGCGGTTTGCACTTCTTCTTTGAACTTTATCCCGATTAGAAGAAACGTAGAGGGTACAATGCCACACTATGCTTGTATAATGCTGGCTTTGGAGACATTGTGGAGGGTGTGAAGAGTGGTAATCTCAAAATGCCTGGTGATTTAGGTTTGGCCAAAGCCGTGGTGATGTATCTAAATACTTACACATGCCACACTTCCCATCAGATGTACCCCTTCAGCAGTTTGGCCAATGAACAGATCCAGTCTACTCTTTCCAATCTACCATATTTTGCAACTTTTCCTGCAACATATTTTCCACTTTGCTTGGCACTAATGGAGTCTATTTTCAAATGGTAGTGTGAGTCATCCAGACTCATTCTGACTCTGAGTTGATCTTTTTATACTATTTCCTCACCCGATTTGTAAATATAAATCAACGTCTCTATAGGATTGCGTCACTTTGTATTTGTCATCAAATTATAATTCCATACATTATATAAAAGTGTTAAAGCGACTTTTTTTTCTTCTCTGCAATTAGGCCTTGTAGCTTTCATGTGGTTCAAAACATGCTCAAAACATTACTTGCCTCTTTTAAAACTTCAACTCCTTTAATATATCAAAACCCCAACACACCCCATAAATCTGAGAGAATCAGTCAGCGCTAAAAATAGGTTTAGCAAAAAAAAAATCATGTTTTGAAGATATTCAATTGCAAATTAAGTTTACTGTCACTATTTGAAACTTCAGCAAAAATGTAGATTTGAACAATGATCAAAATAATGCTTCACAAAATGGCTCAGAATGGCAATTTATCATCATGGGACACATGTATATACTGAAATGAAAAGTGTTAGAAACATAAAATACTTCATAGGCTTCAAAGTGATAGTCGGGTACACACGTACAAAAAGCACTTATAGGGGCTCAATTTGACTCAAAATTTAGAATGGTTCTCAAAATCAACACTTCAATTTTGAGTCCCAAAAAAGGAAATGTGTTAGAGATCAAGCAATGAAAATTGATAGCAGAAATATTCTCTTCTTTAGTTGAATATAACCAGTACAAGGTAATCTCATTTATTTATTGTGTTCAGTCATCCATTTATCATCAAATTGTTCGAGAGTTGAAAGAAAAATAAAATTGATTGTGAAAACATTTGAATCATTTGCATGCTTTAAGTTTTGAAGTCATAAAAGGTCTATGGTCAATTGAATTATATTTATAATAAGAATTTTTCAACGTGTAAATTAACTCATTTAATTTTTTGTTGTTTTTTTTTTTTTTGCTTTTTATGTGAACTTTATTTAAAACCAATAGTTCAGATCATATTTCATTATTTATCATTCAAATTTTGAAAAGCTATATTAAATTGTTTAATATAATCAAAATCATTGAAGTTCTTTTCCACCAACTGAAATGTAGTTATATGAAACTTGGAGGTCGAGACAAAGACATCTCAAACACCTTCTTGAAGGCCCAAGTTTGAAGTCTAATATGTAGATGCTTTTATTCTTGGCAAATGAAGAGAAGATAAACAATGTAAGCTATAAGAATCAAAGATTTGAGAACAACAAGACACAAAACATGAACATGATTTTTTGTGGTTTACTAATATGACTACATCCTCACTAATATGACTACATCCATGAGAAGCAAAGAAAAAGAGTTGGTTTGGTACCATATTTACTTGGCCAAGGAGACTATAAGTTGCTACTAATAACATGGCTACATCCGCACGAAGCAAGGAAAAAAATCTGTATCCATCGAACTCAACCCAGCTTGTAAAAGCTTGTCTTGGTATTTTCTAGTAGCAAATGCCCCAACTTGCCCTAGCCCACTTCTTCACTGCTCCTTAACTAAAACCTGCCCTACTCACTTTGGCTAAAACTAAGGTACAATGCAGCCTTCGGTTTTTTTAAACTCAAAGTTAATGACTTCCATATAGTTTGAAAAGTCATCCGGAAGTAGCTTAATGCATAATTGTTCAATAATTTGCTTTGTGCTAGTGTTTGAATCTGGTTTCTTCATTCGTCAGTTACATCTAATTATCATAATTCAGAATCCTCGGCATCAAAGAACTTTTAGTCGGCACATTTCAAGTCAAAATCACAAGCAAAAAAAAAAAAAAAAAGTGAGCATCAAAATCAACATCACATCACTTCATATTTGTCTTTTGGCGGTCAATAATGGTCCAAACTTATATTTACTGACTAAAATATGTTATGAAGGTCACAATTCAATGATTTTTGCAAAGGATATTATTAATAGATAATCAGTTGCAAAGCTCACATAAATCACAATCAATTAATCAGTTGGATTTTTTTTTTTGACGCCGTATCGGATCAGGATTGCGTGTTAAAATGAGATTTATAGAACATGAGAGTGATCTTGAACTGTAAAATCTATCCGAAAACATTGTTCACTTCATGTGCAAATTGTTACTATGGTACGGCAAATATGAAAAATAGATATATTTTACAAAGCTTCGAAAATTATTCTACATCATATTTCTGAAATACAAATTGTTAAATCTATTGCACATAATTGTCAAAACGAAGTTTTGATCACTTAATCATCTACTCGCAACTTTTATAATATTGAATTTTGATCACATTCATTTAATCAGCACTCATGTTTTTAAGTTAAAAAATATGAGTACACTAATTCCTTTTTTTCTTTGTTCATCTAAACACCACCAAAGTGTTGCATATATATGAGATACTCTTGAAAGGGGTTTCAAATAATAATTAGTTTCAAGTCAATATGAAAGTACTTACCTGTCATGTCCCGTGAATGTAACCATGAAGAAACAGCTACGCAATACATCAAGAACTGTAGACAACAGAGAATCAGAATCCGCGTTTTTAATTTTGTGCAGATTATGAAGAATAGGGAAGTCCTTCAGCTGATGAAAGGCTTTAGCCAAGTCATAGATCCCCCTTAGAAGATCGGAGCATTCCTTACAGCAATATGAAACAAACTTAAATTTCTCAAGAATTGTTGCTACGATTAAGATGGCCTTCACTGCGGGATCGTCCTTGATTTCATCGTACTCAGCGATGAGTGAATAAGGCAACTGAATAAAAAATGAGATATTAGTAAAGAATTTTGAAGCCTGAATCCAGGAAACTATATCGACATTTCACAGAATTTCAAGTTCAAATCTAGAGATACTTGACATTAAAAATTTACCTTTCTGGGAATCCTGCACATATATATTGGTAGCTGATTATGGTGACTGACATTTGCCTGAGTTGGACAGTCAGGATCTGCCACGGATTGAGCAGGGGCAGCCGCTGAGACGAATTGTGAACTATCGTTTGCTTGTGTCGTAAATTTCAACTGAGCGGCATGTACAACTGTTTAGCCTCTACGATAAACATGGTTAAGAAATATAAAGCATCAAATTAAACCGGCGACTTGAATGAAAAATCCTACCAGTTCCTCAAAACCCTTGTCCATGCGCGTAATCAGAAGACTAGGATACTCGTCTTTCTTTTCATAGTTACTTCTGTGGATATTGTGAAGGCCAACAGTCATCTTTGTTCCCTCCAATATCGAGTCTCTTGGTTTCCAAAGACTCTTCATTTGTAATATTATTGGAGCCCATTTATATGCTGCTCCTGCTCATTTTGTAAACAACTTTTTCTTATTAATTCAATACTCTGCAGTCTGGACGTAGCCACTATTGTGGTGAACCAGGATAAATCTGGTGTTGTGTATTTCTTCTTATTGCGACATTTAATTTCTTTGTTTAAATCCTTTCAATTGGTATCAGAGCACGAGGTGTGCAGATTGGAAAATCAGTGTTGAATTTTTTAGAAAGATGGAGGATTTGAAAATAGAGAAATTTACAGGCAAGAATTACAGCCTGTGGAAAGTGCAGATGCGTTCCTTGCTGGTTAAGCAAGACTTGGCTCTCGCAATCGAAGGAAAGTCTAAGAAACCGTCTACAATGACTGATGAAGATTGGCAAAAGATGGATGACAAGGCTATGGCATCTATTTTTCTCTCACTAGCAAAAAATGCCTTGTTCAATGTCTCAAATGAGACGTCAACGAAAGATGTTTGGGACAAACTTTAGAATATGTATCAAATGGCGTCGGCTGCAAACAAAATCTTCATTATGAAGAAACTCTACAAACTGAAAATGAAGGAAGGGATTGCAATGTCAAATCATATAAATGATTTGAACACCCTATTATGTCAAGCAAGCTCAGTTGGTATGATTCAAGATGACGAATCCAAAGCAATCATCTTGTTATGTTTTTTACCTGACAGTTGGGATCCCACAGTTATAGCTATAAGTACTTCAAGCTCTACGAAGTCAAAGCTGGCCTATGATGAAGTTGTTGCCACTTTATTAAGTGAAGACATGAGAAGGAATAACAAAGACTCATCATCCGGTGATGCTCTCACTATGGTCAGCACTGAGAGAAGAGGAAGAAGCCATCATAGAGGAAATAATAATTACAATCAGCGCAGATCAAAGTCACCCAATCGTTCAAGGTCAAGAGGTAGGAATGGTGAATGTTGGTTTTGTGGTAAGCCTGGCCACACAAAGAGAAATTGTCGGGCTTACAAGAAAGCACAAGAAAATGTGAGAAACATGGAAGCAAATACAGCATATGAGAAAGATGAAAGTGCTTTAGTTCTTTCTACAAGTGACACAAAATCAGATTCTTGGGTGATAGATTTTGGATCTTCTTTCCATGCTACTTCATGTACGGATTATTTCACAAACTACCATAGTGGTCAATTTGGAGAGGTATTTCTTGGAGACAACAAATCCTGCGAAATAGTTGGCAAAGGTGACATTTTGTTACCGCTAGAAGATGGAGGGAAATGGTTGTTAGAAGATGTTCGCCATGTTCCCAAATTAAAGCGAAATCTAATTTCGGTTAGTCAGCTCTTTGCCCAAGGATATTATCCATTCTTATATCTGGATACTTGAAAAGTTACCAAGGGTTCAAGAATAATTACCAAGGGAAACAAAGTTGGCAATCTTTATCTCCTTGAGAAGCCTACTGAAATAGGGGCTGCTATGACAGTCATGGGCAGCGATGCAACACTTTGGCATCAAAGATTAGGCCACATGAGCAAAAAGGGCCTTGAGATAATGCTCAAAAGGGATCAACTACCGGGTCTCCAATCAACAAACTTGCAATTTTGTGAACATTGTCTTTACAGAAAACAAAAGCGGGTCAGCTTCTTGAAAGATGGACATGATCTCAAGGAGAAACCATTGGAACTCCTACACTCGGATGTCTTTGGTCCGGTTGAGGTAAGCTCTTTAGGAGGTTCAAATTTTTTTGTTACATTCCTTGATGACTGTACTAGGAAAGTATGGATATATATGATGGCAAATAAATCTGAAGTCTTTTCTAAGTTTAAAGTTTTCAAAGCTCTTGTTGAAAACCAAAGGGGCTATTAGATCAAATGTTTAAAAATGGATAATGGAGGTGAGTTTTGTTCACTGGAGTTCGACAATTATTGTGCAGATAATGGTATTCGTAGGGTGAAAGTTGTGCCCTACACCCCTCGAGAAAATGGGGCAGTGGAAAGACTCAATAGGACAATAATGGAGAAAGCTCGGTGTATGCTTTCTAATGCAGGATTGGGAAAAGAATTCTGGGCTGAGGCATGTAATACAGTTGTATATCTCATTAATCGAAGTCCTTCTTCAAGGTTGAACTTCAGAATTCCAAAAGAGGAATGGCAAGGTAGAAGACTTTCTTATTCTCATCTTAAAGTTTTTGGTTGTCAGGCTTTTGCACATGTGCCCAAAGAAAAAAGAAGCAAGCTAGATCCTAAATCTGAGCCTTGCATATTCGTTGGCTATGGAGAGGATCAGTTTGGCTTCAGGCTTTGGAGCTTAACTGATAAGAAGATTATTAGAAGCAGAGACGTTGTCTTCAATGAGAAAACATTTCCAGCATTAAATTCTCAGGAAATGTCTGAAAAAAAATTTGTGCCAATCGCTGCACAAAGGAATGTTGGATTGAATCCACAAACAGTTTCTAACACTATTTCATATAGTCCCACCTCTGTACTATTTCCAAATTTTTCATCTTCTTCCACTCCTGGGAACACATGACATGATGATAGTTCTACACAAGAGTTTTTTGATATCTCTTCTCATGACAGGAATTTGTCTCTCCATCACGATCAAGCTTGTGAAAGTTTTTCAAACCAAAGTACAAGGGATCCTCTTACTACAATGGGCTATCAATCAAAGGACTATAATGCTCATCCACCAATGCAGGGTGGGCAAATAGAACGGCAGGACATCAATCTGGAGGATGAGAGTAATTTGCAAGTTGTGCCAATTGATATCCATGGCAATCCCGTCTATATACAGAGTACTCATAGTAAACGTATGTCACTATATCCATTTGAGCATGGTGGAAACTCAAGCCACAATTGGCAATACACATGGGCAATTTCAGAGTGTAGGTCCAACTAATCCGTAGCCTGCACATAATCCGCAAGGGGCAAATGAAAACCAGGTTCAAACGCACGTAACAGAGGTGAATGTACAGGGTGCAGAACTCCATCCACAATGTGTTAGAGCTGTTTCACAGGGTCTATAAATTGATTTGCAGGACGTTAATGTGCAGGGTAATCATGGTGGGAGTATAGACCAGCATCTTGGTAATTCACGGGAACAACTTCATGCAGAGGAGACAGTTTCACGGCAGTTTCGTGGCAGTCAAAGACCCTTTCACCATGTAGGTAATATGACAGGTAGAGGTAACATGTCTCCAAATCAACATAGTTTACATACTAGTTTTGAGGCACCCAATACAAATATATCACAGGGAGAAGGCACACTTCATAATAATCTGTTCTCAAGTAGTAGAGAGGGCATTCAACATTTAAACCAGCGAACTAGTGTAACCGGTTCTCCATTTGAATTGGTTCAACCAGAGAATAGAGAACCCCAAATGAGAAGATCCACTAGAGAACAGAGAATGCTGGCTAAATTCTCTGATTATTAATTATTGTACGCTGAAGAAGCAGAGCCTTCAATTCTAGTTTCAGAATTTTCAAAACCGTCTACATTCAAAGCAGCTCTCAATGATGTCAATAGTGATAAATGGCAAACAGCAATGCGTGAAGAAATGGATTCTTTACTTAAGAATCGAACTTGAGATTTGGTCTCTCTTCCGCCTAATCGAAGACCACTTAGGAACAAGTGGATATATCGTGTGAAAGATGAAGCGGAAGACAATAAACGCTTCAAATCCAGATTGGTGGTAAAGGAATTTGATCAAAAACAAGAGATAGATTTCAATGAAATCTTCTCACCAGTTGTCAAAATGACAACTATCCAAATTGTTCTTGGATTAGCAGCTACATGGGATCTTGAATTAGAACAACTTGATGTGAAAACCGCTTTCCTACATGATGATGTAGAAGAAGAACTGTACATGGAGCAGCCGCAAGGGTTCGTAAAGAAGGGACATGAACACCTTTATTGCAAATTAAATCGGAGCTTGTATGGCCTGAAACAAGCCCCAAGATAGTGGTATGTAAAATTTGATCGCTTCATGGCTGAGCATAATTTCACAAGATGTGAATCAGACCCATGTGTCTACTTCAAGAAACTTTGAAGTGGAGAGTTTGTCATCCTTCTTCTTTATGTCGATGACATGTTAGTAGCTGGCACAAACAAAATAATCGTTAATGAGTTAAAGCAAAAATTGGCAAGCCAATTTGCAATGAAAGACTTAGGGGTGGCCAAAAAGATTCTTGGCATGACAATCACAAGGGATAGGAAAAAGAGGGAAATCACTTTGTCTCAAAAACAATACATTGACACAGTTGTTGACAAATTTGGCATGGCTGACTCAAAAGTAACTCCTATTCCTCTTGCTGGTCACTTTCGATTAAGTTCTGAATTATGTCCTCAAACACAAGAAGAAAAAGAATTTATGGAGAAAATTCCATACAAATCAGCCATTGGTAGTATTATGTATGCTATGGTTTCTACTCGCCCCGACATTGCTCATGCGGTGGGAGTTGTGAGCAGGTTCATGAACAATCTCGGAAAAACTCATTAGGAAGCCGTCAAATGGATACTAAGGTATCTAAAAGGCACTTCAGATTATGTTTTATGTTTTGGCAGAAACAAAATTCAGCTACAAGGTTACACTGATTCTGATCTTGCTGGAGACTTAGATAAACGAAGGTCTACCACTAGTTACACCTTCACATTTGCTGGAGCTGCGATTAGCTGGGCATCACGGTTGCAACATTCCATTGCTCTTTCTTCAGCTGAAGCTGAATACTTAGCTCTTTCCGAGGGTGCAAGGGAAATGATTTGGCTTCAGCGGTTACTTGGTGACTTGAAAATTCGTCAAAATGAATATAATTTATTTTGTGACAGCCGTAGTGTGATCTTCATGGCACATAATCAGTCATCCCAACGTCGTTCCAAGCATGTTGATGCACATGCTCACTTTGTTCGTCATGCTATCGAAGAGGGCAAGCTGAATGTTGTCAAGATTGACACCAAAATCAATCCGGCTGATATATTCACGAAGGATGTTGCCAAAGAGAAATTCGAATGTGCTAGAACTTCTCTTGGACTTGTGAAGAAAAGATAGATCATTTTTTGAGCAGGGTATTGAGTGATCAGTTGCAGCATTGGTTGTCCTTCAGGTGGGAGTTTGTCGATATTGTGAAGGCCAACAGTCATCTTTGTTCCCTTCAATATCGAGTCTCTTGGTTTCCAAAGACTCTTCATTTGTAATATTATTGGAGCCCATTTATATGTTGCTCCTGCTCATTTTGTAAACAACTTTTTCTTATTAATTCAATACTCTGCAGTCTGGACGTAGCCACTATTGTGGTGAACTAGGATAAATCTGGTGTTGTGTATTTCTTCTTATTGCGACATTTAATTTCTTTGTTTAAATCCTTTCAACTTTGAATTAGTTTGACGAGATCAGATGTCTTGACGATGAATTCTTTTTCCATTGAAGGCAGGAGAGGACGATATGGACTCGACCCAATTCAGTGAAGGAAATAGATATGTGTATGAATTGATCTTGTTAAGAGTTGGAGATTTTTATAACTCACGAGGACGAGGAAAGTGTCGCCAAGCAGAGAGGAATATTGTACGCAATGTCGTATGGTAAGAATGCTTGTTGAATTGTCAAGCTGGATAAAACTACTGTCAGGAGTACACTTGTACCCTTCAAATCAGGAATCTCGAATCCGAAATCATGAGCTAACCCACCAAAACAAGTTTAAGCACTACACCAAAGAGAAATGAACTATATTGGCTATAATGCCTAGTCAATCTTACGAAGAATTGTTTTTACCACTCTCTTAGATTCCCGTGTAACTAGGCGAGCCACCGACATTCCAAAACCAATAATGAAGCACGACTAAATGTAAGAATATCGTACACGCTGACGTGTTCTCGATTTCAAATATCTGTCAATATCTCGGAATGTTTCCCTCTTTTACTTTACTTAGATGCCATTCCCGTCTTCTTTTTGACATGTCTTGGTTTTAAAGGCTCTTATTTTCCATTAGACAGAGAAACGGTTCTCAATAGACTGGAACTACTTTTACTTTACTTGATGCTATTCCCCTCTTCTTTATTCTGACATGTCTTGGTTTTAAAGGTTCTTATTTTCCACAATCAATTAGACATAGAAACGGTTTCCAATGGACTAGAACTACTTTTACTCTATTCGATGCTATTGGCCTCTTCCTTATTCTGACATGTTTTGGTTTTAAAGGTTCTTATTTTCCACAATCAATTAGACATAGAAACGGTTCCCAATGGACTGAAACTACTTTTAATAATTTAAAGTTGTGGTTAGAGTTTAAAATATTTTATTTATTGCAATTATCAAATTTCATGGGTCCACTTAATTATTACACTAGCTCTTGCATCTTTGAAGAGTACAAGAATTAAGGTGTCTATGTATATTCATCATACTATATAACATTTGGTATATTTAGATATTTAATTTATTCATGAAAAGGTGGTAATTATCAAATTTTATGGGTCCAATTAATTATTAGACTAGCACTTGCATCTTTCAAGAGTGCAAGAGTTAAAAGGTGATAATCTACGTATATTTCATCATACTATATAGACATTTGGTATATTTAGATATTTAATTTATTCATGAAAAGGTAGTAATGTCCAATGTCTATGTATGAATGTAAGAGCCAAATCACTTCAATACGTTCCTTATAATCAAAATTCTATAGTAAAAGTCAATCTTGTTTCTTGTTGATTTTATAATTTTAAAAAGGAAATTAGTTAACATTCAATATAAAATATTAAAATCTATTGTTAAGATTTCATTTTTAATTTTTATACCAGTACAAAAATCTTTATTTTTAAATTGAACTTTATAAATAATAGTAAATATCATTAAAGGTGTAGTATGAAAAATATGATACTTATTTGAAAACTTGGATCTTTTTAATACAAAACCTTCTACTATATATTAAAACCTTCTACTATGTATTTCAATTTAATAATAATAATTTTGATATTATTATTATTATCATTATTATTTGGAAAAAAAAACTTGATTTAAGATGTTTTAACTCAATTATTCAAAATATTAATGTTGGAAAACTTTATTTTGGATGTAATAATTATTTACATTTACAGTAGCAGATTGATTTTAATTATTGTAAAAATAGGACAAATATAACCATTTTCAAATGTTACATCAATGGACATCCATTTAAACAAATTATTTACAGAAGTAAGGTGTGATATTGTTAGACTACAACAAAAGTTAGAGCTCTTTCAATGGATGTAGCTATTCCAATTGAACAACTATTTTTGTCATGTACTTCTACAATTTTTTGTCTCACTCCAAATCCAATGAATGACGTACTTCACATCTTGAATGACTTCCACTACATAATCAACTCCCTCACATTTCTAAGCTCTACCGACCTTGAAACGCATATATTGAATTAAATTAAAAAGAATTTGAGAAATTTATCTAAAAATCATACTTATTTATAAAAATTAAAATTTAAAATTCTAGGAATTAGGACAATATTAAAGTCTAGTGCCTTTTCTCCTACAATGTTGGCATGGTTTTCATAAAAGAACAACTATAGTAAGGGCATAATAAGAACCATTGTAAGAGATACTCCAATGTTTAACCATTGTGTTGATATTTCATTTGGCATGATGCTTAACAACGAGTATCATTTCAAACTTTTCTCTTGAAAAGGTAATCTGGAATCAACTCTAATGTTCTGGACGATCTTGCGACCTATTGAAATCCACTCAATTGAAGATAAATGTGCTTGTTCATAGGGAGGCCTTTGTTGGTTCTAACCAATTTCAGATAAGATGTCCAATCTGCTTGTTGTTTTCAAAACTAACCACAAATGAGATGTGTTTTTCATATTTTCTATTTTTAAATGAATGCATTCTAACAATGCAACTATATGAATGCCTAATTTAACCAAGGGTTAGTAAAGAAAATAACAGAGCTAAGGTAATCAGAGATGGAAGAAAATAGAATGAAAAGAAAATTCGTAACAGACATAAATCATGGTAGCAACACATCTACAAGTTAAATTGTTGAAAAGATCTAGTAGGGAACTAACGAAAATAGAAGCGACGCTTCCTGAAATATATTGATGCAATAGTTGATGGGAATTTAGTAAAACTAAAAGATGTTTCGCTTCTTACTGAATCAAAAGGCCACAAAAGGCATGCTCATGCAAGACAAGAAGCTATGTAGGAACAATAGGGTGATCTCTCTCCAACTTGATACATCAACAAAATTCCTCAACACATGAACAAAACTAGAACTAAAATATTGCATAATCAAATCAACACAATAAAACTATTAGCTCCATTATTAAATTGTAAGAATTTGGTATAGCTCTGATACAATGTAAGTATTTGGCTTAAGGAAAAATTCACCAGAGATCAAGGAGCACAAGCACAAGTACACAATAGACCAAAGAATATTATCAATATAATAATGCTTACTATTCAGAAGAATATAGAAGCATGTACATATAAACTAGGAGAGCCTATATATAAAGGCCTCTATGATGCATCTAGAATGTGTCTAGAATGTACTAGGAGATAAGCATGACAACTAAGCACATATCTTCCACAATAAGAAGATAGGCATGATGAGGTGTCTAGAATGTTGTAGACACCATGTGTTGAAATAATGTGCTCTCCTAAGTGTAGACAACATGTGCATAATTAGAGTGCAAACTCCTATGTTGTTAACATGACAACTCGCAAAGGTACGCATTCTCCTTGGTGAGTAATAAATAAATAATAAAATATATGCATTAACCTAAGTAAACTTAAGTAAGTGTAAATAGTAAATATTTATTTAAACCAACACCCCTCCTTAAGTGAAACTTAGGAAAATTCCTTGAAGTTTACATGATCTAGGATGAAATGCAATATGGGTCCCAGTTATTAGGCCATGTTAGGTACCCATGTACATAATGCATATGAAAATCTCTCATAAAGTGAAGAAAGATGGAAAACCTCATGGGAAAAACCCTCACCCAAAAGGAGATATGAAAAATACACACAATGTATGGATGGATGGAGTAACCAAGACCACCCCATTATGACATACATCAAGTATATACAATAGAGAAATGGGAGAAGGACAAAACTCCTTAAGAGGAAAAAGTCCTTCCCATAAAAGAGAAGAAGGATACAAGGTAGTCCTGCCCCTTAAAGGTAGTGTGCTAATCAGTGAGAAAAGCTCCAATGCAGAAGTTGATCCATGACCACGTAATGATGTTCCTCCCCTTTGGAAGAAACAAATGCAAGGGTACAAAGGAGATGTGTCCCCTATATGGAGAAGGAATCTCTATGATGAATGGTGTCTATGAAACCTATTCAAGTGTCCCTATGTCGATGATGATGATGGATTCATCCAAAACTGCTGAGAAGAAGTGCAAATTGAACAAGGAGTGATGTAGAACCTATTTCAAGGAACCAAAAATTTTCTCAAATGACAAAGAGACCTCCTATAGATAATGTACATAAGTATCCACAATCACATCTACTCGTAAAGATTGATCATGTGGAGAATGGACATGAGGGTCAAAGTGAGCCCTCACACCAACTATAGAAGGATCATCCTCAGCAAAAGAGAAGTGTTAGATCATCAAATAAGTCCTCTAAATCTGTTGTGTGTGACTCAACGAAAAAGCCTAAAATGTCAGTCAAGAAGTCACCACCAGAGGCTAGAATTGGAAGACATAGTGTACCCTTTTGTGCTAAAGTACATGAATATGTCACTGTGGCAATGGATGAAGTACTCACCTTAAAGAGAAGATGAATATCATCAATAGTGTCTCCCACATCTTCAATGTGAGACTCCATGGATACGCTTGCAAGGGCAGGAAGGAAGTCGTCACATGAAGGTGAAGTAGGAAGACATGTAATTTCCTATTGTACTAAATTTGAAGCATTTATGTCTAGAACAATACTAATAGAATCAACAATAGCTAGAGGTGTGATCTCATCTAAAGGTGCAAGAACCATAACTAAGGTGATAGGATGTAGAATGTCCTCTGGAAATGGAAGAATATTTGGATCTCCATATGCTTCCCAAAGAGCCATCGAAACATCATGAGGAAAACTTGACATGAGAAGAGGAGCAAAGGATTCCTTACTCGTACTATTATACATAAAGTGAAGAAGAAGATGAAGATATTTTTCCCAATTTGGATTAGGTGGCAGTATCTTCATGTAGAGATAAGGAATCACTTCTTGATGTTCTCTTAGATGAACAATGATTAAGGCACTCCATTTCTGATAGTTCTTTGGTGTCAACTTTGGTCTTATACCAAACTCACATATGTGACAAGGCTCCATAAGATCAATGAATGTATGCACCCCCCAAAATATAGAAATAATCAATCAACCCCACCTAATGTATGATTTGACACTTAGTGCAATAGCCACATGCCAATTTAGGGCCTATTTTTGAAAGTAGTATTTTTATCCATAGAACCTATAATCTGATTGTAGATATGGAAAGTAGATAAAATAAATATACACTTTAAAAAAAAATTGAACCTAATTTGGAGTCTAGATGAGCTCGTACCAAGCATTTGAAGTGGCAAAAATTGGGATTTAAGATTTACAGAAAAATTCAGGAATAGAGATCTTAAACCACCTACACCAATGTGTAGATCACAAAATTCTACCCCAATAAAAAGGAAATTGCTCGCAAAAAGGAGTCCATATGAGGAAGATATCATTGTTTGAAAACCATTTCTATTATTATGTTTCCTAAATCGTGGTCATGCCTCCAAAAATTAAATGGCTCTAGATTTTGCCTCAAATGTCTGATTTGGATGAAACAAAATTCGATTTGTGGTTTTTTTGACTTTTTGAATATGATGCAAATATTTGATTTGCATCAACAAGCTTCAATCTTCACTTGCAAAATATCTCTCCTACAGGCCCTATGGCCGATTTTTTTAGAAAAAATAATGCAAATCATAAAGATAATGCAAAGAGGAAAATAAAAATAATGTAGATTTGAAAATTAAATGTACAGATCTAAAATAATCATACCAATTCTACAAATTGGGCCTTTAGGTTGCTGGTCTGCAAAAAAAAAATTCCTTCATTTTGACTATTGCCCAACATAGGTAAACTTATAGCCAATTCACCAAATCGATACACCAAACATAGTGATGAGGTTCGCTTTGGCTCTAGATGCTCCCAATTTTTGCAAATTCTTTGGATTCAAGTTGAGGTGTTGAAGCAACAATGTTCTTGAATGACTAGTGATGAGAATTTTCCCAAGCTATAATACCACGTAAGAATTTGGTATAGCTCTGTTACCATGTAAGAATTTGGCTTAATGCAAGACTCACCCAAGATCAAGGAGCACAAGCACACGCATACAGTAGATGAAAGAGTATGATCAATATGATAATGCTTATCATACTATTTAGAAGCATATAGAAGCATGTACATACACACTAGGAGAGCCTATATATAAAGACCTCTAAGATGCATCTAGAATGTGTCTAGAATGCACTAGGAGATAAGCATGACAACGAAGACCATATCTTCCACAATAAGAAGATAAGCATGATTAGGTGTCTAGAATGTTGTAGACACCATGTGCTCAAATAATGTGCTAACTCCTAAGTGTAGACAACATGTGCCTAATTAGAGTGCAGACTCCTGTGTTGTCAACATTACAACTCACAAGAGTATGCATACTCCTAGGTGAGTAATAAATAAATAATAAAATATATACATTAACCTAAGTAAACTTAAGTAAGTGTAAATAGTAAATACTTATTTACACCAACAATTATCATGAACAAGAATCTGCAAAAATAACACAGTATAGCAAAAATAACTACACTCAAAATGAGAACACTAATAGCATATATTATTGCATCAAAAAAATGGCCTAGAGTATGTGTTACATTCTTGAATTGATCAGAAATCATTTGCCTAACTTGTGTTGAGAGTGATAGATCTCTTAATGCATATATATTCTTAAGACTAATAAAACTAATCTAATTATCTACAAACTGACTCTCTAAATGGTGCTAGTAGGATGCCACCCTTGTTTATATCAATTAATGGGTACATGAGCCTTTACATGTCTCAAAAAAAAGAAAGAAGTAGTAGATAAGGAGGAAGCTTTTAAGAATATCTAAGCATTCTTGGAAGCTCTAAAAATGGAAGTTCAACCTTCTCTAACCATTTGTAGGAGTTAAACTGCTATCAAAATACATTTCTAGTGCATGGAAAGCTCTAAATCTAGAACTAGAAGTTAACTATGAGTGTACCTCTGGAATAGCACACCTTGCACACCTTGCTGGCTTGCTCAAAATATCCAAAACTTTCTTAAGTGAAAAAACTAAATTTCTAGCTTCTGGTTTTTCTTCTCCTTTAGACTAGAGCAAGTCTAGATGTTTCCTCTTGAATTTCCCTATAATCTTTTCCACTTGGGAATGTTATGATAAATGCAATGCTTTATACTTGTCTTTAATGGTCTATCAGTAGTTACAAATCTCTATACAAATATTTGCAAAATCATCAAGTTTAGTGTCTAACTCCAACAGTACCTCTTTCATCCTAAATGCTTGTATGATATCTTCTTCTAATGACACATATTCAATTATTTTTCAGAACTATTGAACCATTAATTTTATTGGGATGAACTTAGTTCTCTACTCATCCTTAAAAATATCAAGGGAGGCATCATCGTAATACTTCCCAGCTTTAGAATGATGTCCTTGTATTCGGTCTTCCAACTTCTAAATATCTTCGTGAAAACCAATCTTCTAACTTATCAATTTCATCTATTGTATACACCTCCATGAGTCTACAATTCCTTTGACCCTTTATTGTTTGAAATGCTTGAAGGTGTTTTCCCTAGTTATGTACCTCATCTATCAACCCAAGATCCTGGTCCATTATGGATACTAGTTTATTCAAATTATCCTGAACATGGTGTAACAAGTCCAAATCAGCATGTATAATTTGTACACCTTTATCCTTGAAATTGTCGCACCATTTCTGACATGCACCAAAAAATGAATCTAATTGTACACTTTTCTTATCTCTCCTTTCCAATGTCACAATGAGAGTGATTTCTAGATTATCAAGGTCAATGGGACCAACAACTTCATACAAATAGCCTCTCAAGGGCTTATTTTGTTTCGTCAATGTCACCAATTCTAACTCATGCTGATCTGAATCATTTTTTCAATTTAGAGGACAATACCAGAGGAAGAAATAATGGTATTGTAAATACATAATAAACAATATCAAGAATTCAATTTACTAATAAGAGTAAAAATAATTGAAATAAAATTTTGGACAATCTTGTAAGTGAGATGTATGCCTAAAAATCAATCAAATTTGTACAAAATCATGGATGATTTGTTTTTTTGAGCTCATAAAAGTTGGGGTATCCCATGAATGAGATGTATTCCCATGAACTCTATAGGAGTTGGGAAATCTCATGGTTAAGATGTCTCTCAGAAAATGAGATGTATATCCATATCATTCTATTGTTCAATTCATCTTGAACCTCTTTATACATCTCTATGGAAGTTGAAAATTCATTGGATTAACTTTCCTATTAGAACCTAAATGCACAACCAAAAATTTAAAAGTCATTGAAGTTGATTAAGTGTTAATTAAAATCTCATTTATATTAAAATATCAAATCATTTATGATCATTCCTCCTTTGTTATGAGGCAATGGGCCTCATTGCCTCATCATCTTCTAAATGAAGTAGAGATTCTTCTATTTAGATTGGAAGTTCTCCTGAGTATGTCAAATCAAAATATTGAAAGACCATAACAACTTGTCATCTCTTAGCAATGCATGGTAACCTGAATGTTCCTTCTCCAACAATTGACACTCATACTAAAATAGTAGTTCATTTTGTACTTTTTCTTGTAAATTTTGTTCACTAGTAGAATGCAAATAATGGGAAACTCTCTCTTTTTCTTGCTTCAAACATTACTCAGTTTTGAGCATATAATCTGAATAAGAATCCTTTAGAATCCATGAGCCAACCTTTCAAGAATAGCAGGATGGGGCATCTTCCAACATGGGTACTTCGAAATCCTTTTCATAGAAATACGTGCTACCCATCCCAATCTCTACAAACATACCAAGAACATTTTTCAAAAAAGCTCGATCAATTTTTTCTCCTTCACATTCCTTATCAATCAGATTTATCATTGCATCCTTTATATTATTCCTAATTTCCTGGTAGGCCAGATCACAGAAGCACGTTAAACCAATTTCATTTAGTGCTAGTAGTTAGAGTCTTTCAATGAAGTAGTAGTCCAAGTAATTAAAAAAATGTGAGAGCTACGAAACCATTACTTTGTGATTTTCCCAACGCTTCACCAATTCTATCAACATAAACTCACCATGCTTCTCCCTTAGGCTTGGTAGAATCATTGTAGTTATATAACCTTCAAAAGATTCCCTATATCTATCATATAGCTATTTCAAATAATCCTAACGAGGCTTCTACATACACATGTTATCTATAGTCATATAAAGAATCATATTATCCTCAGAACTAAATTTCTACATAGGAACCCCTTCCAAGATGTCGATAAGCTTCTTGATTCCATTTTGCATAAAATTCAAATATTGTTTAAGATCTATGGTCTTCCTTTTAGCCATGGTCATTTTTTTGGAAGCTCAACTCCAATGATAGATGATACTAACTGGTCTTAGTAGCATGCACTCCCTTTGATTGCAACTTAAGTCACGACCTTGTCTCCTCCCTATTTAAATGCAAATCTCAATTTTTTGCATGAGACTAGCACTCTTCTAAAGGTGGCCTGATTTACATCACGATGCTTTTGCAATTGAAAGTGATAGTGATATTTTCATAAACCTATTACAACCATAGAAAAAGAACATTTGATTGAGTTATTTTTGCTCTATTGCTTCTACTTCCACCATATCTTGTGACAAAAAAATCTAATAATTACCTCAATTTTTGCAAGATGAAGTGTTATTGAAGGGAATGGTTGAGAAGAACTAATAATCCATCATTCAAGCTTATTTTAATTCTAAAGGTTGGTTATCAAGTTTGCATCAAGCTAAGACCTGAAGTTAATTTTTGAGAAAGTAGACCACTATAAGAACACCTTCATATTGGGATAAATTTGATTGAAGGTACATCTCAAATGAAATCAAACTTGGCTCTGATACCACTGATCTGAATTGGGTTTTTTTCAATTCAGAGGAAAATACAAAAGGAAGAAGTAATGGTATTATAAATACATAATAAATAATATCAAGAATTCAGTTTACTCATAATACAAAATAAAATTTCATACGATTGTGAAGAATCTTGTAAGTGAGATGTATGCCTACAAAACAATCTAATTTGGACAAACTCGTACAAAAATTGTGTCCAAGCTCATAAAATTTGGGCCATCACAAAAATGAGATGTATGACCATGAACTCTATAGGAGTTGGTCAATCCTGTGGTTACGATGTAACCCCATGAAATCTATATATACAATATGATACAAATTGAAAATCTCAGCAAACAAGATGTATTTCCATATCATTCTATTGTTCAATTCATGTTGAGCCTCTTTATACATCTTCATGGAAGTTGAAAAGTCATTTGATCTACATTCCTGTTAGAAACTAAATTGACAACCAAAAATTGAAATGTCATTGAAGTTGATTAAGTATTAATTAAAAGATCATTTATTTAAATGTTGAATCATTTCTAAAGTGATCAAAACTTTAGCAATGTTTATTGTGGAATTTCCTAAGAGGACTTCCTTGATCAAGTAATCACTAGGAGTCAAATCCTTGATGTCAACATGTGGAGGAGGGATGGAAACATGTGCAAACAAGTCCTAATCTTGGTTCTTCATTATGAATGAAAATGTTTGTGTATCACCCATAGGTGGCTCAGGCTTCTTGATGGCTTCTACTAGCTCATCTATACTCTCCTCTTCATTTAAGTTAAGCTACCTCTTTTTTCTAACCATAATTGTTAAAAGTAATAGTCCACCAAGATAACTGAGAGTGTGGGGGGGTGTGCGCTGAATTAGTTATCCAACAATTAAAACATTTATCTTCCTTAAATAAACTTAACAATTCAACAAAAACAAATAGTAAGTAAACATAGATGCACATAGATAATTACACCACATATGTTGAGTAGGGAAACCCTTGATCAAAGGGAAAACCCCAGTGGGAATGATACCCACAATATGATGTACTTATTAAAATATTCCTTGTTAGAGGATAGACCCTATTAGGATTCTATTATAGAATTTAGGATATATGTGTCTCTATTAGGAGACTTTGAATCCATATTAGGAGTTGTGCCAACCTTGTTAGGAGTTGTGGTATAATGTGTGCAAGATGAGCCCACTACCAAAACATGCAATTTCAACTAAAAGAAGAGCTCACTACTCAAACACATAATCTACTATTATGTTCTTCTTTCCTTTGTTCTATCAACCAAGCCAATCGCTATCAGACCTCATAGACTAGGTCGTGAACCTCAAATCCAAATATCAAACCTCAGATCACTTAGCAAAACCTTAGCAATGAAGTTTCCTTCACTTCCACACTACTTTTATCAACATCATTCTTCTCTTTATTGCTTCTTTTCATGAATTCAAACCCACTCTAATAATAAAGGAAACTTTCCTTCCTTGATACCAAGTCCCTAAAAAAATTCCCTAAGTCGATTGTTAAACCTTCTCAATTAATTATTATAGGACCACTTTAAGAACATGTTACACTTAGTGATAACATTATTTTTCTACCTTACAATTTGAATATCGTTATGTACATGCAATATTAGGACACGTGATCTTAGACACATCATCACAATACTCTCGATTCTTAGAATAACAAATCTGCTAAGAGATATAACAAGTTTACCAAAACATGCCTCTGTAAACTCTATCTTAGAACATACATTACCAAAATTTACATAACTTCTTCCAAAGTTGTCATTTTTTTTTGTAACATTAGTTGCATATATCCAATACTCATAAGTATCTCCCATAACCTTGGCTAGTTAGAGTACTCAACTGGTTGTTCGTACCAACTTGATCTTTATGTTGTTCTTCTATCAAATACATAAAAAACTTCTATGTTGACATCAATGACAAACTTAGTCATGAATGTAACATATCTACAATACTCCCCCATAGGAATATCATCAACATTCATGCTATCAACAATCTCATAAAAATCTCCCCCTTTGGGATTGGTAGCAACATACATGAAAAACATCTAGTTCCAAGAATACCAACAAAATACTATTCATCTTTCTTTATCAATCATTCTCCCCATCTATTTTCTTCTCTCAAACAAGTTGTGTACTTGTTCTTTTTTTCTTCTCACTTGTGAAGTTCTTCCTCATGATCTTCTCATAATATAGTACTTCTTCCCAATATTTTTTCATGCTAAACTTTTGCCCCATTGACATCAATGTGAAATGTTTTAGCAACCAACTTCACTGCATCAAACTCTGCAACAACCAATTCTTGTTTATCTCAAGTATCCAAAGAGACTATTCAAAAGAACATCCAATCAAAGTTCCTAGATAACTCTATCCATTAAAGATACTCCCCTATACAAGATGCATTAGCATTCAGTCGAGACAACAATGGTGCTCTATTACACTGGACTAGTGCACTCTTTCATCTTCTACTCTGATGTAGGAAGGGGCATGACCCCAGACATACCTCATAAATACTCAAAAGTCTCTTTGGGAAGAGGCTTGGTGAAAATATTTGCGATCTTTTTTTTAGTGCTCACATACTCCTATCTGATTTCCTTTTTTGCAACTTTCTCTCAACATGTGATACTTAATATAAATATGCTTATTCTTCAAATGCAATACTATATTCTTAGATATATTTACCATGCTTGTGTTGTCACAATGTATTAAAATAGGTTCACTAATTTCTATCCTTATATCCTTCAACATCTATTTCATCCAAACAACTTGATTGCAATTGTTTGCTACAGAAACATATTATGTGCCTTCTATACTTTGCGGTGTGCAATCTTTCTTCTTGCTTAGCCAAGAAACCAATCTTCCTCCAACAAAGAAGGCTCCACCACTAGTGCTTTTCCTGTCATCCATACTACCTACCCAATTAGCATCAATATAAGCACTTAGATTAAAATCATTAGACCTGTCATACCACACTTCAAACTCAAATATTTCTTTCAAATATCTAAATACCCTTTTCACTTCTACATAATATGCTTCTCTAGGATCATCTTGGAATCTTACAACAATTCAAACTACATTTTCTATATACAACCTTATGTGAGTTAGATATTGCAATCCTACAATCATAGATCTTTACTTCTTCTACTTAATAGTAGGTGTATCATCCATTGTAGATAGCTTGTGTCCAATTACCATAGGTGTTCCAGTGGGTTCGCATGTTTCCAAACCAAACATTTTTAGTAAATCCTTCAAGTACTAAGTCTGAGAAATAAAGGATCCTTTTTTATTCTGTACAATCTACAATTATAGAAAATATTTCATTTCTCCTATCATACTCATCTCAATTTCTTTCTTCATCTCTTCTAAAAAATTCTTACTTTCTTCATCATTTCCTTCAAATATGATATCATCAACGAATATTACCAAAATCATGAAACCATCATTAGTTTCTTTCCAATATAGATTACTACCTACCATACCTTTGCTATATCCAAGCTTTGTTAAATGTTTGTCCATCCTTGCATGCCAAGTTTTGGGTGCTTGTTTCAAGCCATACAATACTTTCCTTAGTTTGCATACTATGTCCTTATTATTTGTCAAAGGGAAACCTTTAGGATGCTCAATGTACACTTGTTCATCAAGTTCTCAATTCAAAAATGTTGACTTGACATCTATCTAATACACTTTAAATTTCTTTTGTGCTACATATGCAAGAGTGGAGTTTTCATTGCACCAAAAGATTGATCTATCAATGAATGATACAATCACTCAACTTATAGTACATAGGAGGTGGTTAAGCCCTTGTCATAAATCTTGAGGGGGGTGTGAATAAATTTCCAAAAATCTCTCCCTCAACATTACTTGAAGGTGTGAGGATTTGAACCTATGACCAAGCTTTGATACCACTTGTTAGAGTGGTTTGTTGTTGCACCAAAACACTGATCTACCAATGCCTGATACAACCACTCAACTTATAGTACATAGGATGCAGTTAAGCCCTTGTCACAAATGCTGAGGGGAGTGCTGAATAAATTTCTAGCAGCATAGGCTAAGAATAATCTTATTGCTTCTATTCTAGCCATTGGAGGATGGGTCTCATCATTGTCTATTTCTTCTTGCTGTGAGTAACCCTTACATACCAATGTTTCCTTGTTCCTTACAACTTAACTGTACTCATTCATCTTGTTCTTGAATATCCATGTAGCTCATATCACATTCTTCTCTATTGGTGTGGGGACCAATTCCTATGTCTCATTGTTTACCATCTGATCCAATTCCTCTTTCATAACTTGTTTCCAATAATCATCTTTACATGCTTTATCTATATTCTTAGGTCCAACTTGAGATATCAAGCATAGTTGTTCAATGACTCTACTTCTTGTCATCACACCTTTATCTCTACTTCTGATGATTTTCTTGGATGGATGATAGTTTATCATATTCTTTCTTGAAGTACGAGTTGCTATCTCAACTCTTGGCTCTACTAAAGGTCTAGAGCTTTGTTCCTTCCTCGTCTCTCCTTCATTTTGCAATTCATTGTTAGTCTCAAGAAATACTTCATCATTCCTTGACTTAGTAACAACATCATTACCTAAATTGTAATCAACTATTCTTTCTTGTATCCTAAATTTCTCATCAATTATTACATTTGCACTTTCCATAATAGTCTTAGTTCTCAGATTACATAATCTATAAGCCTTTATTTTCAATGAAAATGAAGAAACATAACTTCACCACTTCTAGCATCAAACTTACTTATATCATCATCTCTTTTGATATAACACTTATTGTCAAAAATTCTCAAATATTTAACTATAGGTGAGTGACCAAACCACAATTTAGAAAGGGTCTTGTTCAAGTGTCGTTCCAGGCTTGCACTCTATTCATAGTGTAGACTATTGTATTCATAGCTTCTCTCCAAAACATCTTGGATACAACAGTCTCAGCTAGCATAGCTCTTGTCACTTTTGTAACTAATCTATTCATAACTTTTCTCCAAAACATCTTGGATACATCATTGTCAGCTAACATAGCTCTTGTTGCTTTTGAAACTAATCTATTCCTTCTCTTTGTGGTGTCATTCTATTCAGGGGTTCTTAGAGCTGATAACTATATTTTGATTCCATTCTCTTCACAAAACATATTACACTCATTTGAAGTAAATTCTCCTCCTCTATATGATCTTAAAAAATTAATCTTCATACTAGATTCATTCTCAACTCTATTCTTGAATATTTTAAACTTATCAAATACCTTAGATTTCTCTTTATGAAATAAAAGCCACATCATTCTAGAAAAGTCATCAACAAGAATCATAGAATACCTTTCACCATAGAATCCTTTAGCCTTTATACTACTAAGATCTATATGTGCAATCTCCAACTTTTTTGTGGTAGTAAAATTCTTCCTAGGAAACAAAGATCTATTATGCTTTGCCAACACACATTCCTTTCAAATTGCATTAGTAGGCTTTATAATCTTTGGCAAATTTCTAACTATAAATATACTACTATTCTTCACAATACTGTCAAAGTCTATATGAAAAAATCTCTTATGCTATAACCAACTGCCATCTACCTTTGCAACCAAATATGTCATTTTAGTAAGATTCAACTGAAATACATTAGCTCTAGATCTTGTTCATATTCCAATTATCTTTCCATCCTTGTCTCTTATCATGCATGTCTTCTCTTTGAACTACAACTTATAACCTTTCTCTACTAGTTGTGCAACACTCAAAAGATTGTACTTCAAACTATCAACAAAATATATATCCTCAGTGTTAATTTTACCATCAAGAGTTATAAATCCAATACCTATAATTTGAAATGATGCATTATTTCCAACTCTGACAATGCCTCCATCATGAGTTTTGAAGTCAAAAAACTTGTTCGTATCACTAGTCATATAATGTGAACACCCACTATTAATTATCCAATCAGATTTCTTCTCAACCTCTGACACTAGTGCTATTTTCTTTAGACTTTCTTCTTTAATTGCTAGAATCGTTATCTTCTTTTGCATACAAACACTTTGGATATATTTTCTAGGTTTGTAGTTTCCTTTATCCTTTTTCTCTCTTTTAGGACACTTAGATGCATAATGACCATATTTGTTACAAGTCCAACATTGAAATATTTTCTTACCTCCTTTTTCTCCTCACTGGAAGGGTTACTTCTTCTTCAATCTTTCTATCTTCCTCAAATTTTCTACTCCTAGCAAAATCTATTGAAATTATGGGTGTTGCACACATTGCATAATATTGTTATAATATATTATTTTATTTTATTAGATAATGGTGTACCTAGATGGATGGGCAACAAGTAAATATTCCCATGGGATATACTTGATGAGTAGTATTACAATATTGTGATAATATTTCATGTAATTATATAATATTGGGGTAAAGAAATAAATTTCCAATATTAAATGTGGAGTCAATGGATTAGGTAGAAAATGGTTTTAGCACATCATTTATGTAATACCACTTGGTGGTTTTGTGGGACTTGCTACTAAATAAGTAGCCACAAGGGTAGTTGTTGGTGTGAGGGGAAGAATGCAAAAAAGGAAAGAGTTGAGTGGGACAAGGCTTGACAAGTTAGTCAAGGGAGAATTTGTGAATTTTGGAAGCATGACATGGGATGTACAGATTCATGCTTGTTCACATGAATTTCTTGGTTGTGGCTATGGCTTTGAAGGCTTCCATGCTTGTATTGAAATTTTATTTTTACTAAATAATACATGGTGATGGATGCTTTTGGAGGTTGGGTTTTTTCCCTTAGTGAGGGTATATCTTGTGTCACATTTTCTATGGGTATGTTGTCTATTCTATTGCATGTGGATATTAATTGCATACTTGTTTTAGATCTATTATGGGTTATGTAAAAATTGTTATATTCTTTGTTACAAGTTTCCTTACAAGTGGTATCAGAGCTATGGTTTTATTGTTGTAATCTTAGATTGAATCCATGGGAATACATACGAGGATAAAAAGGGAGAATATATATGAGTTTTTTATTGTAGATCTGAGGGTTTTAGGTTTGTTTTTGTTATGGGATATTGGTAGATTTTGGGCATGTGAGATTTCTTGATAAAAGGGTATTTTTGGATGTTTCATTTAAATGAGTGTTTTATGGAGGGGGAACTTGCATAAATGACCTCCTAAGTAAAAAAAACCTCACTATTGGATCTCGATTGAAATTTTCATATATATATATATATATATATATATATATATATATGCCCTGGTTTGGCCATGTTTAGAGGAAATGAAAGAGTTTTTTAGCTTCATCCCATGATGGCCATCAAATTTTATCTCATTAAAATTTTTGTCACAAAAAAAAATGCCAATGGAAAAGGTAATTTTTTTGTCTTAGTAAAATGGCCATAACTTTATCTCAGTATATCAAATTCCAAACATATAGGCACTGGAAAGCTATTTTAGAGCACTATAACATGGTATAGGTTTAGTTCTATGATTTTGATATTTTTTCATGTTTTCAGAGCCCAAGAGTCAAATTTTATTTATTTTGAGCATAGATTAGGGTATAACTTGGACATATTGAGTTAGATTTTGGACTTGAAGTAGTCAACGAAAAGCTCTTGGAGAGATTTACATATTGGTTCATAATTTGTATATGTTTAGCATGATTTATTTGGTGATACATTAATCTAAATAATTTATGGTATATTTTGACTATGGTAGCATTGTGAGTTTATGACATTGTATGTTTGAATATTTAAGATTTGATGTCATTGTATACTCAGTTTATATTTTTGATTGGTCTCATGATGGTATGGTTATAATTATTTTATTTGGATATGTATGATGACTTGTTGGGTCTAGAAGTTATGTGGTGGTGTAAGGATTCTATACTTATAGGTTGCCTTTATGGCTTGGTTATGTGTTGTCTTTGTCCATTGATCTTTCATTATTGATGCATATTTAGATTGGTGGCTTCTGTTTCGGTTGTCTATGCCCTAAGTCACATGACTCATTGATTTTTCTTCATGTAGAAGGCATGAGATATTGTTCCTAGATATAGTCATGGTGGAGGATTGTGGTTGACTATTTTAAGCTAATAGGTTAGACACTATTGAGAGTCAAATGCTTAGTTCATGGATGTGATCATGGTTTCATGAATTTTGGCATGACATGATTAGATATATAGGTACATTATTAATGTTTGTTGGTTTGGATTCCTAATTTGGTTATGGTGGTATATCTTATTGGATGATGGTCATGGTTATTTGGTTTCATTTGAGGAGCTCATGATGTGAACTTTGAGTTCTTTGATATTTTGATACCTCGGTTGATTCTAATGGTTAGAGGAAGGCTTTCCATTAGATATCATGGATAGCTTTGATACACAGTTCAGTGGGAGCTTGTGATAGTACAAGTTAGTTCCTAGTTTGGTTTGTATCTTCTTGGTTTGGAGGTCTTGGTTTCACTTGGCATTGACACTTTGGTTGTGTGAGTGTAGATATAGAGGATATTCATGTAGGAGATGGATTTATATGATTCCATAGATGACTTAGTAACATAGTTGAGTGGGAGTTTTGGCATATATATATTTATTGAGTGTTTGCAAATGTTGGAGGTTTGTTTTAGATCCTATTGTTGTAGAAGTGTCTTTGACATTTGCATGGTGCACTTTTTATCTTCTTGGTGTGTGAAGATCATTAGAGCTTGAGGACTCATGGGGTTCTTGATTATCTTCATGGTGTGTGAGGATGGTTCTTTATGGTATGTGGAGATTGTTTTTCTTCATGGTGTGTGGAGATGGTTACATCTTGAAGACTAATGTAGTTCTTGGTAAAGGTGTGGTTTATGCTTTCGTTTGACATGTTATCCTTGGTGTTAGGATGGTTTCATATTTATGTATTGATATAATCTTGATATGCATTTAGAATTTTGACATGTTATGGTATGTTCACATAGAGCATGTTATCTCTTTGGTTGAGATGGCTAGATCATATTGTCATGTTTATGTTTATGTTCCTAAGGCCATGGTTGGAAATTTGACATTGATCTTGGTTTTGAGTACATTGATCATTATTTGGATACTTCATCATATTGCTATGATGAATTTGGATTTGGCATGGATTGATCAGTTATAGGTGCTCATAGATAGTTAGAGACAGTCGTGATGCTGATTTCTTTTGGATTAGAGAAGTATTTCTTGTGATGGTTAATGATTTTAGCAAGAAGACCAAGGGGCATTCACCTAATATGGACTCAAGATGAGATTCTTCTTAGATGAGTCTTGGTTGGAGACTTGGATATCTTGATGAGAGTTCTCACTCCCTACTCTTGGTCTACTCAGTGGTTTACTACTTAAGAAGCATAGTCCATTGTTTCTCTAAGATGCATTACATTCTTGAGATAGGGTACATGAGTTAGCTCTAGAGGGTTCATTTGAGAGATGATGTAACATTGGTTATCTCCTTGTGCATATGTTGTTGTTATGCTGGTTTAGTTTTGAAGATTGTTATATATTGAGCATATTCCTTGGATTAGGAATGTTTATTGCTTGTGTTAGGAATGGGTTATGAGTTTGATCATCTTGTGAAAGGCTTACATCAATGCTTAGTTATATGGTATGGTTTGGGTGTTCTTGAGGCTTCTTATTAGGGTTTTATGGAGGAGATCATACTTACATAGTTTACATCTAGAGGTGTGTGTAGAAGGAAATAATATAGTTTATGATTCACATGGTTTCTCTTTGGTCTTGATTATCTTCTTGGATGTTTAGTTTAACTTACATTAGATTAGAGATTGGTTAAAGATTGTGATCACTGGTTTGTGCTAATGTATGTCATGTGAGAGATGACATGGTTATTCCTTCATTTCTTTCCTCTATTGGTTGTGGGGAGGTTGGGAGACTATTTTAGACTAGTTATGAGAGTTGTTCTTGTAGGTTATTGGTTAATGTGTTATGGATGTCCTTGATACTACATGGATTCACTTCTTTGAGATGTTGTGAGTGGATTGGTTATAGATTTGACATTCTCTTTTCCAGTGGGACCTTCTTAGTATATATGTGATAGGTATTTCTTTTGAGGCTTGTGATTGTAGATTACAGATTGACTATGTTGGTAATGTGAGATTCACTTGGTATGCCTTTGGAGATATGGATAGTTGGATGGGTTTGGCACTTTTTTTGAGTGTTATTTCATCTATGGATTAGGGATAACTTTAAGAAACCCCTCTTGAGAAAAATATATAAAATGCTAGCAAATTCAGCATTAAATATGTAGGAAAATTTTCTAATCAAGGCCAATTTTTCAATTTGAGGCAAGGGAGAAAATTATATTCTATTAGCAAAATTTTCCTTTTTGTATCAAAATTCAATAATAACTATCATGATTTTTAATTTATTTTTGGTATGCAACTAAATGCAGGTGATTTTTTGTTGGTCATAAACATTTTCATAATATAAGAGGCAATTTAAATATTTCATATATTAATATAGTTGGCTAATATTTTGGTTTCCAAAGAGAGATTATTTAATTTTTTGGTGAATTTATAGTCACAAGTGGTCCATGGCCCACATGCCAAGTGTACACTATATAGAGTACTTGTAGTATGCTAATCCATTAAGATTCAAATAATAATGTTTTATTTTTTATAGTCAACTTGGTCATCCTCACATTTAATGTTGTCATTTTTATGGTGAAAGGAATTAATTTGAACTGTCGATGCAATATATCAATGGCTTCAGCTCTGTTTCGGGCCTAATTTGAAATGACATACCATAAAGTCTAAATCTTCCCAAAATTAGGACACATGTCCGAGAGACCAAAACATAAAATAGTTGACTAAACAAGGGTAGTTGGAGACATGCGTTAGTAAAATGGTAGGTAATGTTAAACTCAAGGGAAAATATTATTTTATTTTAAGGGAAATTTTTATTTTTCCAATAAGAAAACACTAGGGAAAGGTTAGCAAAAATTTCAAAATAATTGTGTTCTAAATATTGATTACATTAGCAATTGGACCGGGATTTGGGACCAATTATGTGTAAACTAATGATCAATTAGCCTAGGATTTGGACCCAAATTATTTAATATATCAATGACATGGTTGACCCCATACATATGTTTTATTAGCCAAATTGCAATTTCTTGAAGAGTTAGAATACCCAATTGGGAAAGATTCACAACTAACAAAATCACTGCTATGGATATTTTGACAACTACAGATACATGCTATTACCTTTAGATCAGGTAATTATGTCTGGCATTTTTAGTTGGTATAGGATTTTATGATCTTCCAATGCAATAGGTTGGGTGGATTTCTCTTTGGATGGCTTCTATGTATGTTTGGTGGTAGTGGCATAATAGGAGGTGGTCCATTCATGGTTGAGATGTTGGATACTTTTATTTTGTCATAGGTAACAGAATGGAGTACTTGGTGTACTTCAATCTAAGATGTTGGATGTGTTAGGAGGGACTATTCCCTTGCTCATATATGTTGCTACAAATTTATCCTATTCAATGTATACAACAAGTGGGAGATTGTTGAAATTATGGGTGTTGTACACATTGCATAACATTTTTGCATTTTATTAGTTTATTTGATTATATAATGTTGCACCTAGATAGACATACAACATGTGAAGATTTTCACAGGATATACTTGATGAGTTGTATTGTAACATTGTGATAATATTTCATGTAATTATTGAATATTGGGGAAAAGAATTAAATTTTCAATATTAAATGTGGGGTCAATGGGTTAGGTAGCACATGGTTTTAGCATATGGTTTGTGTAATACCACTTGGTAGTTTTGTGAGACTTGGTACTATATAAGTATCCATAAGGGTAGTTGTTTGTGTGAGAGGAAGAAGGAAAAAAAGCCAAGAGTTGAATGAAACAAGGCTTGATAGGTTAGCCAAGGGATGTGTGGATTCATGCTTGTTCACATGGATTGCTTGGTTGTGGTTATGGATTTGAAGGCTTCCATGGTTGTATTGCAATGGTATTTTGGTCAAATAATACATGGTGATGGATGCTTTTGGAGGCTAGTTTTTTCACTCAATGAGGGTTTCCTAGGGTATATCTTGTGTCACATTTTTTGTGGGTATGTTGTCTATTCTCGTGCAAGTGGATTTTAATTGTATATTTATTTCAGATCTATTATGGATTATTTGGAAATAGTAATATTCTTTGTTGCAAGTTTCCTTAAAAAATCTCCTCTAGCACTTGTTCTCCTTCATAAACTAGTTTTAATATTCAAGGCACTAAAAGTTCTTTCTATTCTAGTCAATTCTCCGGACTGTCTGAGCTCATTCTCAATTGCTTCAAGTTTTCTAAGAAATGTCTCCTTTGTGAAATCTTTGCTACAAGATATCAACAACTGTATCATCTAAACTAATAGCCTAAATGGTGGTGTTAAGCTCTTCAATATCTTCCATATAACCTCATCATATTTTTTGGTTCCTCTTTGAGATCTGATACCCTCAATAATTTTTGATATCTTGCTAACATATGTTCCTACAAATTCATCTTCCACCATCTTAGCACCTTCAAATGCACAAATCCAACTTTGTAGCCTCAATTTCTTAGAATGGTCATCACCTTCAAAACTATTATCCAAAGCTTTCCAAATCAAATGTGAAGTAGCAATTGATTTTACCTAATTGTATTCAATTTTATGAGGTGTAGTCAATAATTCTTCTCTAGCTCTCATATCACACATAAAGATATTTCTTTCTACCTCAGTACAAATTTCTAAATCCTTTCCAGTAGTGATTGTCTTTGCTATTTTTTGTCAAGATCCAATATCCCAAACCCATACATAGTACATGTTTCTTCATCCTTTCTTTCTAGCTATCATAATTTTTTCCATCAAACTTTAGACTATATTTCTTGAACATGCTCTCCATGGATCTCCCAAAGTTGTTAAACTTTATCTTCAAAGATCTGATTCTCTAATACCAATTTTTAGAAACAATAGTCCACCAAGATAACTTGGGGGGGTAGGGGTGGGGGGCATGGTTCAATAAGTTACCCTACAATTAAAACATTTTTCTTCCTTCAATAAACTTAACCATTCAACCAAAGTAAATAGTAAACATACAAAGATGCACATAGATAATTACACTAGATGTGTTGACTAGGGAAATTCTTGATCAGAAGGAAAACCCTAGTGGGAATGATGCCCACAAGATGATGTACTAATATAAATATTCCTTGTCAAAGGATGGACCCTATTAGGAGTCCATTTAAAAATTTAGTACATATGAGTCCCTAATAGGACACATTGAATCCTTATTAGGAGATTCCAACCTATTAGGAGTTGTGGTACAATGTATGCAAGATGAGCCCACTGCCCAAAAATGCAATTTCAACTACAAGAAGAGCTCACTAATCAAACATTCAATTTACTATTATGTTCCTCTTTCCTTTGTTCTATCAAAAAAACCAATCACTTTCAAGCCTCATAGACAAGGTCATGAACCTTGGATTCAAATATAAGACCTCAAATCACTTAGCAAAGCCTCGGTAATGAAGTTTCCTTAACTTCTGCATTGCTTTTCTAGACTTTGGATTCCACTATTTATTGCTACTTATAATCAATTCAAATCCACTCTAATGGTAAGGAAAATGTCCTTCCTTTATATCGAGTCCCTAAAAAATTTCCCTAAGTTGGCTGTTAGACCTTCTAAATTAATTATTATAGGACTAGTTTAAGAAAATGTTACATTTAACAATAACATTAGTTTTTTACCTTGAAACTTTAATATCTTTCTATACATGAGATATTATGATGAGTAATATTAGCCACATCATCACCAACATGTCTTACACATCATCAACCTTGATTCTTAGAATAACAACTTTTCTAAGAGATATAACAAGTTTACTAGAACATGCCTCTGTAAATTCTATCTTAGAACAAGCATCACCAAAACTTACATAATTCTTCTAGACATAATTTCTTCTTCCAATGTTAGTTGCATATATTGGATACTTAGAAGTATCTCTCATAATTTTAGATAGTTAGAGTACTCAACTAGTCATCTATACCAACTTGATCTTTTCACTGTTCTTCTATCAGATACCAAAAAAAATTGCTATGTTGACATCAATGACAAACTTAGTCATGAATGTAACATATCATCATAGTAACATATCTACAATACTCCTCCATATGAATATCATCAGCATTCATGCTATAACCAATCTCACAAGAATAACCTCCCTCTTTCGCTAGGCTGGTGTAGTGCCCATAGGAGACCTATATTTGGATGAAGAGGGAGTTTGGCTTTCCAACCCTTTTCCCTTATCACTCCTTTATAGACTCTCCTCCTTCTAAGAGAGATCTTCATTTGGAGATTTTGTATCTTTTTTAGCCATAGTTCTTGCCTCTATATCCTGGGAAGTTTATTGAGATTCTTCATGGATCTATCCATCCTCTAGTACTTTATCAGCTCACCTTTGTTCTCCCTCTTCTCCATCTTTTTATTGTCCTACCTCTTCTAGGATAGGAGGAAAAGGAGTGGCTGAACCTTTGTCTAATAAATACAAATCCTAAAATGGTGGGGTTGATGTACCGAAAACCCTTGTGATCAAGGTGGTGTTTGGTTCCAATCATTTCCCAATAGTTGACTGGTAGGTGTATCTCATATCTTATCACCCACCATTTAAGTTCTAGCGGGAAAAAAATTAAAATTGGATATGTCAAAAATGTTTATTTCTTGCCCCTATTGTTCATCAATCCACCACTATTTCTCATCTTAAAAAATGGTAACTTGAATAGGTTCCTTAGGAATGGATGGTGGCACCATAGTGGAGCTTCTTCTTCTCTCGTCTTGAGCATCCCTAGCTAAATGAGTCCTTTGACTCAAGGGGATATTACCTTCTTCTTCTTCTTCGTCATCTACCTTAGGGATGGTTTTGGGCTTTAAAGCAATGGTAATAACCTTCTTTTATGTCTTTTACATTCTTGTTCTTCTCACAATAGGTCCAACCCTAGCTTTCTTTGGAGCTGAAGTAGAGGCCTCTTCCTCTTGAGCCGATGGTGTCACATCTTGTGCTTCCTACTCTAGTTCCTTCTTGTGTTAATGTTCCTATTCAGGCGGGGGTAATTATGCAGTATCTTGAGCTTGAGTTGCTTCTTCATTTTAAGGCTCTTGAGATTTAGGCTCAGCTTGTTTAGGGGAATCTCTTTTCCTCTTGTGTTTTCCCTTATCTTCCTTGAAGTACCCAACATTCATGTTATGTTTATATACTATTTCTAGCTTAACTAGAGATTGGGTAGGGAGTTTGGCACTGTAAATTTTTCATGTTTATCCCTTACTAGGTGTGTTGTGGCTTAGAAGGTGATAGTCTACAGAATCGGGTCAAGGTTAAAAGGTTTCTTGATCTAGTCCCTTATAAACCAAATTATGTGCCTAGCCTTATGGTTTATATGTTCATTTTTGTTGCTTTCAATCTCCACATTTATAATAGGCCTATTGTATATTTTGTCTCTGTTATAAAAGGGATCCAAGACATCTTGAGTGTCTTGTTTAATAGCCTTGACCATGACCTTTATATTTAAGGAGCTCCCTATCAAATATAGATTCATCCTACAATAATCCCTTATTTAGATATCATAGTCATCTATCGCTTGGATCATCTAATGATCTTCAATAGCATCTTTGTGCACAAATAGTTTCACTACCAAATGTTCAACTCTACCAATATTGTCAAAATAGGGAGAAGGGGAGTTGTAATCATCCAAGGGATATTGATCCCACTTTGAGTTTAATTTCCTAATATCCTACTTCTACTTCACCTCAAATGCACCTATAGTAATAGGCTAGATGCATGTCTTCATATGCTATTGTCTCACTCTGTCATATACATATTTGAGATATCTTGCAATTTCCAATAAGATGAGCCTAGCCGATGGATATCTTAGGAGTTTCTTATGATTCACCATTGTAACAACTACTTTTAGGTAAGTGAATGTTTTAAATTGGATGTAATAGGCATATATCTCTATGATATTTATTGTTTTCTCTCCTAACATCCCTTACCATAATCACCCTCTATGAAAAAGATGATTGCAAATATGAAGGCATCATTCACTATCTTCTTGCTATGATCTGAGAGCTTCTTCTTTACCAATTGAGGGTATACCATATAGGGCCAAGCATTGGGATTTTGCATGCTTCCCTTGTTATATAGTCTCAATAGTCAGTTGTCCTTGCCACCATTAAGTACATCAAATATGATGTTATGTAAAAATTATTGTCAACTTTAACTCCTCCTAGTTTGTCATCTAAGTTTTCACTTACTATTGTGGCCCAATCAATTGGATTTTTGGTTGTTTTGATGGTCTCTTTGAAATGTAGCAATCACATGTAAAGTTGCCTAGCTTTCAATAGACCCATGACCCTGCTCAAAATTACGATAGCATAATTGATGTCATCCTTCATATACCCTCTAGTCATGTCTATCTTTCCTACTTTCTGTCCCGATGGTGTTCTATCAATAAAAAAAGATGATTGTATTATCTATGTGGCCTTCATCTCATTATCCCTATACCATCTTTCTTCTTGATGATAAGTTATATTAACATATTGATCTACTCTAGGAAGATGGAAAGCTTTATCAACATTCCTTAGTCTTAGGTCTAGGATAATCTCTCTTATGATACTTTTAACAACTCTTTCCTCTGATACACAGTTCCTTGCCAATGTCATAACAAGCTCCAAAGACTGTACTGATGTAGGATGTGATGTCGCATTGACCAAGCCTAATCTGATAAGTGTCAACATTATTGGGGATCTTTCTTTAGGTTTACTACAGAGTACAAGGAATGTGTTCTAATCAATGTGTCCCAAATCAATATCTCTAATATATGAATGTTCATCTTAAAAATGTGATTTATTTGGTGTTCCTTGGAATTTGAATATTGAAAAACTTTGGAGGCATCTTTTCTACAAGTGAAGATGATGAGGAAGCCATTTTGTTTTCACAACACATTAAATTATCAGTCTAAAGAGGTGCCAAAAAATTAGACCTAGAACACCAAAATAATAGAAAATCCAATTGAATCCCCTTAAAAATCCCTAAAATACAATTTACTGGACCTTGCACACCTTGACATGTGTTCTAAATGAACTTAATTTCCTTAAAGAAATTATTTTTCATAGGTATGCACCTTGATGGGGTCTACACATGCACATGTGCACTACTACATACATTGCAAAGTGGATATGTGAATGAGATTTAGGGCCTTTTACTACTAAGCGTGCACATATGAGCACCTTAGTGGGGTACACATATGGGCACCCTTACCTTGTCATAGTGTTAAGCATTTAAAACAATGGTGCATCAATGTGCACCTTGACAAAGTGTGTATCTTTGCACCATTACCTTAGTGTTATGATCTTTTATATATGAAAGGTGCACACATGCACACCTTCGATATGTGTGGAAATGTACATTTTGAATAGGTGCACATGTTTGCACCTTTACATAGGTTTCTTTTATCTTTGTTTAGGGTTGTGAATGAGAGAAAAGATGCATACACGTGCATCTTAGTTAGGCATGCAAGTGTTCACCTTTGATGACCTATGTCTTTGTGTGTGTGTGTGTGTAGGTTTGACAAAGATTGGCATACTTTGAAGATGTAGAGGTGTGGTCATGAGAGCTCTAAAGGAGATCATGAGGAGAAGAGGGGATGTGTCTTGGGTATTTATAGACTCAAGACGACTTGTGCACTTTTGGAGGTGCAGACCTATGCATGTGTGCTTGTGCACATTTCCAAAGAAGAAACTGCACACTTGCACACATAGCACACTTGCGCACCTTGGATAGGTGCACATGTGTGCTAGTGCAACTTTTAGTACAAAAATCACCCTTTATTATCAAAAATTCTAATTTTTGGAATCTAGGTCTCTTCAATTAGAGGACTAGGCAAGACCCAGACTCTAGGTAGAGTCCTAAAATTGACTCAAACCCTAGAGTAGGGGTCTGGAAGGACCAAACAATTTACTAGGGGGTAGAAATGGGGCATGTATTATGAAACTACAACAAATAGCCCCAATAAAAGAAAAGAAATGACAAAGACATTTCTTCATTAGCAAGCATTCTTCTAACATGTGTCAAATACTAATTGAATCCTAAGCACTTCAAGTGCATTTTGAGTTTCTTTATAGTCAAAATTTTAGAATCTTCAATCTTCAAGCTTAGTTTTTTCTCAATGAATCTATTTCCTTGTACATTTCAGATGCAGTCTATCATGAGCTTCTAGCATCTTGGAGAAAATCTTTTATTCCATCAATTGCTTATCAGAGGAGATGAGACAATCGATTTTGAGGGCTCTTTACGAGTTATCACTTTTATATTTGAGGTCATGGTTAATCTTCTAAATTTTTCTTCACATAACTGGCATGTTTCTATGTGACTCTTTCATGAAGCAATTTGTATAGATACTGGATAGCCATTTTGGACTGCACATCCCTAATGTCAGATTACCTTTCTCAGACCATTAAGAACCTTTCATTCTTAACATAGACTTTTATTTTTTATTTTCTTTATGTATCCTAACCTCAGTTAGACTATGTGATCAAGGCATTGGCATAATTTATTAGATTATTTCTTTAGTTGACAACCTCTAAATTCTTCTTTTAAGAACTTTATGGAAATTTTCATGCCAAATAGTGATCTTAGCAATTCCTTATAAAGACCTTCTACTTGAATGAGTAGGCTTCTGACTATCCCTTTGCTTCCATCAAATTTGATTTGAAAATACCAAGATAGTCAATTTTTAAAATTTTCAAAGTGTTAAGAACTATTGATTTGCAATTATGATTTCAAGACTAAAAGTCCTCTATTACTACAAGTAACATTTGTTCTTTAGTTGGTACAAGAAACAAAATCAGTCAAATTCTTTTACAAAGAAATACCTCTTCCCTAAAGTCAAAACTAGAAAAAACTTGTTTATAAAACATGTCAAGGTAGAATCTTGAATGCACCTAGCCACTAGAGTGACATGACTTTGAAAGAAAAGACACAACTCAAATTTAATACACAACTAAAAGAAAGCACACTTGTAGAATGTAAACACACTACTGAAAGAAAACACAATAATAAAAGAAAATACACTTGCATAAAGTAAATTATATTTATTTTTTACTTTTTTAATTTTACTTGAAATGTTTTCCATTTTAGGGCATTAAAGTAGTGTTTCAAGCACTACCCATTGACTAGAAAAGGAACGAATTCCCCTTGTAGGGAGTTCAACCTAAAAGTGTTTTCTCCTAGAATTTCTTTAATTTGATAAGGGCCAATCCACAAGCATTGACACTTAGTGTGGTTGCATGGCTTTTTTTTTCCCTTATCCCACATAAGAACAAGGTTAGATATTTTAAAAGACTTTATTATGAACCACTTGTCAAAAAACCTTTTGATGATGGCCTAATTTTTTTTATATGCTCTAAAGTCACTATCTATTTCTCATCTAGTTCCAAGAGATTCATTAAATTGATCTAAACTCTGCCAATATCATTAATGTACCCACTCATGAATTTCAATATAGGAATCTTGAGGTTAACTGGGAAAACTATCTCTTGTTCATATATGAGCAGATATGGGGATGTTCCCAAAGCATTCTTGACCCTAACTTCGTCTGTCCATAATGCATATTTGAGTATGCTAGTTTTTAGGATTTTCCTTCAACAAACATCTTTTCACCATGATCAAGTTTTTATTTGTACATTCAATCACCCCATTTCTTTGTCGATAGTAATTTGAAGCGAACTTGATTATAACCTAATTATCTAATGCCTACTAGGTAAGGAATATTGACTTAGAAGATGATCCATTATTGCAAACTAGGAAGAACAACATCCCAAATCTAGTAACAATGTGTTCTTCCAAGAAATCTATAACCACCCTCACCATGATATTTCTATAGGTTTTAGCTTATGTCCAACATGTGAAATAGTCTATAGTTGTGAGAACAAATGAATGACCTATTGATGATGATGGGTTTATTGGACCAATAAAATTGAGACCCTACTTTGCAAAAGGGTATACCTCAAACACTAGTTGTAATGGCATCACTAGATGTCTCTCTCTATTAGCATTGGTCTATAAAATGTGGAAAGTATGTACATGTTCTAAAGTATCCTTAAAGATTGTAGGCCAAAATAACCTAATCTTAAAATCATATGAGTTGTAGCTTCTACTGATCCATGTCCAATGCCATACTTATTGTGAAATTTATCCAAAACCTCTTTTACTCCTTCCGATCCCAAACACTTTAGGTTTATTCCTTCATAGTTACTTTTATACAATTTTCTATTTTATAGCATGTAAGATTCACAATTCATCTTAAGACCTTTGTGTTGGGAACTATTCATCCAATTGGGGGTTTCATTTGTAAAAGATAGTAAGAAATATACTAATATCAAATGTCTATTATTATACTTTAATCAATATCAACTTGATATACTATAATCTTCTTTTCTTGATCTTTTATGTTGATTTCTTCATCAAACCTAAATTTATTCTCATTTTTGATCTTACTATCAACTATCATTTTTGCCAATCCTTGTCATCTTGCAAACTTCATTATTTGAATCTCTAAATCAAACTGTCGTAGTATCACCATCATTTTCCTCTTTTTTTGCCCAATTCATTTTTCATTAGTAATGTCTTAACAATAGGATCATGCACAATCACATACACCTTACTCCTTAATATATAATGGCATAATTTCATGGATGCCTCTATCAAAGAGAAATACTATTTTTTAAGACTAGAATAACTCAACTCAACATTCTTCATAGGATTAATCATGAAAGCAATGGGTCTTTCATCCTCTTTATCTTTCTTTTGTGTATGAATCCCAAAACATGAATGTTGTGAAGAAAAAGAGTATATTTTAAATGGCTTGAGTTGTTTATGAAAGAAAGACTTGAGTTCTTTACATCTGTGTGGAGGGAAAAACTTTAGAATGGATTCAATTTTAATAGGATCAATGGAGATTCTAGTTTCAGAGATAATGTGACCTAAGAGCTTTCCTTTAATAACCCCAAATGAACACTTCTTGGGATTAAGTGATGTGCCATATTTTTGACATCTATGGAATACCTATCTTAAATCAGCAATATGAGTTCTTTGATCCTTTGATTCTTTGAAAATACACTTAAATCATCAATGTAGATGAATATACATTAGTTTATTAGTGCTTTGAAATATTCATGCATGGCTTGTCGAAATGTAGCCCCTGCATTGGTTGACCCAAAGGGCATTCTTCTATAGGAAAAAGTGCCCCCTTCTATCATTAAAGCAATCTTCATCCTCTCTTCTTCATCAACCATCAGGTCTAGTTGTATCTAGAATATTCATCTAAGAAAGACATTACTTTTGATCTATTGAGAATTTGTAATACGTTACTAAGTGAAGGCAAAGGTTAGTTATCCTTTTGAGGTGCTAGGTTCAAATTGTGAAAATCCGTGCAAAGGCAAATCTCTCCAGTCTTCTTTCTCAATGCAACTAAGTTAGCCACCCATGTAGAATGTTGAATGGGGAATATAATCTTAGCATTGAGTAATATCTTGAATTCCTTCATTATCAATGGTTCGATAATGAGTTTAATAGGTCTTTTTCTTTGAGAGAAAGGTTTGACATCTAGTCTCAATGGAATGTCTTGTGTGATGATATCAAGATCATATGTTTTGAGTTCTTCATAACTCCTAAGAATGACATCTTTATACTCCCTAAGTAATTGGAGCATATCTTCCCTTTCCTAAGTGTTGTATTCCTTTCCAACCCTTACCATTCTAGGATCTTGGTCTATACCAATATTATATGAATCACATTCCTTGATCCTTTTTCTTTGACTATTCTCTTGCTAAGTGTTGATTCATCATGATAAAAAATGTGCTCCAACTTGACCATCCCCTTAGGGATAGTGTTGGTTTTCAAATTAAGAATCCTTTCTTCATCTTCAAGTTCTTCCTCCTCACATTTTTCATCTGAAGTGTCATCAATATCTTGTCCCTTAAAATATCCATTCCACATGATAAACTCAAATATATGTTGGTCATCCTAGAAAACTTGGAAGTTCATAATGTTATCTAGGATAGGCGGGGCAACAACCAATTCTATTGAAAATAGTTTCAATTCTGTTCTCTAGATGGGTTGTAATGTACTAGCTAAGATTTCCATGGCATTCGCTACCATGTTTCGCCTTATAGGGATGGACTTTATGTTCAAAGCTTCGAAGTCATCCATTAGATGCCATACTCTCTTTCAATAAGAGACTAATCTCCTATCATTGCAAGAATAAATTGATTTCACTTATCTAGTCACCAATTGGCAGTCTCGTTTGGTAATGATAGCTTTAATCCCTTCTCTAATGCAAAGAGAAGTCCATGAATGAAGGCTTCATACTTTACAACATTGCAAGTACATGTAAACTATAATTGATATGCTGCATAAAATGACCTACCTATTGGGTTGATTAATTCAATACCTACATCGGCTCCAAGTTTGCATTTACAACCATCAAATTAGACTGCCTGGATTGGTTGTTCTTTGGGCTTCCTAGACTTATGTTTGTTCATCTATAGCTCTTCTTTTACTTAAAGGAATATTTCTTTGGGAACCATTGTAATCCCTCTTGTGGTGGGCTTGATGATTTGTCATTTTTTTATCTTTTATATGAAGAATTTATTTTTCTCTTACTGATTTTGAATTTCCCTAGTCAATTCTATAATTTTTTCAACTTTAGGCTTATGATGAATGAGAATTGAAGTCCAACCATGGACTTTTATGAAACATATCCTTCTTTGGATCTTAATCATTCCTAGCAAATGAGAAGACAAACCTCCACCCATCTGAACAAGTATCATCATATGATGTATTGAAATCTTCTACCTCTTCTCAATCCTAATGCATTACTTTAGATAGGTATAAAGAATTTGGATTTTCTATAGGTTCCTCTTTTTGAATGTGGCTACTCTTTATTTTTGTTATTTGAGTTAATAGTTGAGCTCAACTACTTCTTGGCAATATGAACATTCAAACTTTGAATGATTAACTTTATGCAATCTACAAAATCTGAGGAGTAGCACACTTGGGTCTTCTTCTTCACCTAAACATTGTAAGTTGGCCACCATGCTATCTAGGAACTATGTTATGATCTCTTCTTTTAGGATCGGAGTCATGGATCTTCAATTTTGATCATTTGATGTTTTAGTTGAAGTTGTATCAAAATCCATCACTTTGTAAGATCCTAAATCATACTATAAAAATTCCACCTCATTTGGTGCATTGTATCATGTAATCACTATTTTTAATTTTGGCTTTGCATCAATCTTGATTTGATTATTCCACCCTTTCTTGGGTATCCAGAATTAGTTGAAAACCATCCTCTTAAGTAGTTTTTCGACTCTCTACTTAGTAGCAATCTGTATGTTTCAATAATTTTAACCACATGTATATCTATGATATCTTGAATTTGGGGGTCAACTATCAATTGTATCCAAACATCTTTCAATGCACTGATGACATTTACCTCTATTTTGTTGAGTTGTATTAGGATAAAAGTAAAAAGCCACATCACCTTTTAAGCTGACTTATTAGAACAAATAAATTTGAGTATTTCTATTAAACTCAATTGTGTTCAAATATATGATCTAGATAAATTCATTCCAGCTAAGTTATATATAGTGTCACACTTTTCCAATTTGAAATGTCTATTAAATGCATGTCATTTACTAGTTTCCATCCAATTATTCAAGAAATAAAATTATTTTAGAAAAGTGGAATATCAATAACTCTTACCATTTTTTATGATTTTTTAAAATAGCATATAGACACCATTTTATAGAGCTCAAAGTCAAGAATATTCTAATATAGAATTTATAGTGTTTTAATTAGATATAGTATATTATAATTAAAAGATTCTATAAGGACATATTATAAGTCTTGGAAAGATGATGATTTTGAGAAAGAAAAAAATATTAAATCAAACAAAAAATTAAAAATGATATGTTGTTCTAGAGGAGAGAGTTCTCTTCTAGAATGTATATTTTTTCTTTTTGTTATAATAGATTTGTTTTGAAATATGTGGTGGGAGATGAAAATTATCGATTTTAGTTGAGTTGAAATTTCAATCATTATAAAAGAGAAAATATATGTCTAAAGAGAATTTCTATTTTTGATTATTCTACCTATATATGTTATCTATAACATAGTTTGAGATCAAATGGAAATAAGCTCATTTCCATATAGTTTTATGGTGGGAACTAGACCCATGATTTCCAATTTTTTTTAGTAGCTAAAAAATTATCATTAAAATAAGGAAAATATATCAATTCTTATTCAAAATAATTATTAAAAATCATAATCCTAAACTTTATCCATTTCTACACATTTCATTAGTTTACTTCATTTTCAAATTCAAAATAATAATACTAGCTTTATGCCATTGAAGGTGATTAGTTATACTTTTGTTAGCATTTTCCTTTACAAAAGAGTGACAAAGGTTTATTCTTGTACACATCACTATTTGATTAGATGGTTTAGGACTGACTCCCAACCTTTGTGCTATCAAAAGTGCCATAACATTACAAGAATTTCCTAAATCAATTAGTCAATTGTGTAGATTCTTCCCATATATTTTGATGCTAAGAAAAAAGGGAGGCACCTTAACCTTGTCTTTAAACATAGTTGGCATGGCCTTTGAAGCATTGACCTATTGTGATACTACCTTTTGAGGAACAATTTTTGCATTATGGGATGCCTTCATATGATCAAGAGTTTTCATTAGTGCTCCCCATTGATTAGGAAAAATTTGTAGCATGTTGAACATGGACATGTTGGCCTTTGTTTGTTTCAAATCTTCTATTGCACTATACTTTTCAGTAGACCATGTAGGATTCTTCAAGATTGTAGGACAATTTTCTTGATTTTGATTCTATTTTCCTTCATATGGGAGTTTGATAGCTACTGGATTGTTACTTTCTCTCAAATTTGGAGGAGTTGGTTGTAATGTGGGAGGAAAACCATTTGTCCGGGATTCCTTTTGACTTCACAAATTTTAGGTATTTCAATTATCATTCTGGAAGGAAAACACTTCTCAAGGGAGAGTGTCTAGGTCTTGATTGAATAGAAAAGAAAATTCTTTATTAGCTTGTTGTTCCATTCCCATGTTCATTGAAGAGTCATAAGATTCCAGCAGCATGACATTAAATTGTATAGGAGACTCATTCCTATTTCCTTGTGAGTTTTCATTCACTTACAGATTTGGGTATGTGTAGGATCATGGTGTGCCAAAAAGTGGTGATGTGAAAAAATAAGAATTTGAAGATGCCTAAAAGCACTTCAAAATCCGCTCTAACTTTTTTTCACCTATCCAGGAACCAAACGTGGAAGGTAAGGCCGAGCCTTATCAGATATCCGATATTATATCGAGTATCCGATAATATTGGATATCCGATTTTAACTCGAATATCCGACATGTGACCGAATATCTGATAATTAGAGTAATAATATTATACCACTATTATTATTATTATTTAATATTATTATAATAATTATTATTATTATCATATAATAGTATGATATATTATTTAATATTATTATTATTATTTAATATAATATTATTATTATTATTATATTAAATAATATATAATATTAAATAATATATCATACTATTATATTATAATAATAATAATAATATTTAATATAATATTATTATACTATAATATAATAATAATATTATTATTATATTATAATTGTATAATATTATACTATAATAATAATATTATAATGTATTATATTATAATAATATAATATAATATTTAATATATTATAATATATAGTAATGTAATATAATATATATATATATATAAGATATAATATAATAATGAAAAGTAATATCTTATAATATAATATATAATAAAAAAGTATAATATATTATAAATTATAATAAAAATATATATAAAATGTAACATAATGTAATATATATTATATATATTATACTCATTATATGTTATTGGACCATATCGGATATCCGATATAGTATCGAATATCTGATGTTATATCGGATATCTGATACCTGTGCATTGGATTAAATAAAATCACAGACCCGCGGGCCCTCATTTTATGCGAATTTGGGGCCAGTATTACCACTGTGGATCAGATATCAGATACGAGATCGGATATCAGATATTTAGGTATGTTTTTTTTTTCCAACTCATTTTTAACCTAAATTTAATAGATTTTAGGATGATTTTGTTTGTTTTAGTTGAATCTAGGGTTTTTTTGACAAAAATGGTTAAAATTTAGATTTTTTTAAAAATATATATTACGTTTTGCAATTCAATAGGAATGGCTGATCAAAATGATGACACTGAGGCAGGGAATAATATTCCTCATAACCCACCACCAAATGATCTAGTATCCCCACAAAACTGTCCACCAAATGATCCTCTACCTCCTCAAAACCCTCCTCGAATCGAGGATTTGATAAATGAAAATTTCACTGAGTTGAGAGGTTTACATAGAACATATAATAATGTCCCTACACTAGCTCCTATGTTATCCACGTTAAACACCATAGTGGATAACATTGAAACCCTTACGAACCAACAAAATGTCGCTCTTTGTTGGCATGATGAAATTCACTAGATGTGTTATGATGGTTTGGATTATGATGAGGTTGCGGCCCTCAACATAACCAAAGATGATTTGGCTAGCCTTTTTGCTAACCCAAAAATGGGTATACCAGTTGACCCAAAAAAACCAAACTATCGATTAAATGGTGCACAAATGACGCCATACGTGCAATTTTTTGGGATTGTTGGTGGATGGTCTTTGATATCCCTCCACATGGAAATTTAGACATACCATTTTATTTCCTTGGAAAATTATATGCAGAATTTGTGTTGAAACTTAAAGTGAACTATTGGAGCATGAAGCCCAACATGGGCTTAGGACTAGGAGCTCCTTAGGATAGACCCTCTTCCCAGCGGAAGAAACTTGGCACTTTTGCCCCCCCCCCGATATCTCCCTCCCTCCTCGAGTGCAACATCTAGATATTATGGCAACGGCTAGCTCTCAGACCATCAGAGCCATTCATAGGCTGAGTAGCCTAATGATATCTCAGGCTAGGTCAGTCATGCCTCCTCGTGTTGATGATGTTGGTGCCAATTCATCATCGGCTAGCTCATCACATGTTTGTGTGCCTCATACTTGCATTACATGCAAGAATATTTTCCTAGGTCCCATAGGTGATCTTCCTGAGTATCATTTTGTATTAGATGAGGATACACCAGATGCATGTGCAGAGGCTACAGACCCTGATGCGAGAGAGGAGGGGAATGCAGAGGCATGGACTCCTTCAGTTTCGGTATGTGTATACATTTTTTTGTTATGACATATGCGATTCAAAGTTAATTTTTATAATTGAGTAATTTTAATTTTTAAGCCATACTAACTTTTACATGTATGTGATCTTCATTCACGTTTAGTTGATGACCAAGGAGGAGCTCAGACAGATAGACGATGCTACACTCTCGGCCATTTTGTTTGGCCTTGAGACATCTACGGTACATTATGTTGTGTTTGCATTTTTTTTTCTATTTGATATTGTAGCATATATGGTTGCTAATCTTTCTTTTATCTTGTAGATACCACCTACCCTAGGGGGACAAAGTGCATGGGGTGAGCTAGCATGCACTAACAAAGGAAAGGTAATTAGATGTTTTCTAATTGATTAAATATCGATGCATTCTTGTAAAATGTTTGTGGTAATCTCATTTAATTACATTCTTTATTGTATATAGAGTTTGGCTATTGGTGATGAGCTTGTACAGATTCGGCATCCTAGATCATCAGGGATTTCCATTCGCACAGAGAGCCCCATTGTATGTATAAGTATCATTTATTTTTTATTTTTCTTATTGATGTAGAGGAAAGTATGATTGTTGTTCTGTACAATTTCTGTGATTTTTTCCATACCAATAATGATTCATGTCTTGCATATGTTCATTACAACTTAAATAGGCTTATATGCACCTGTCCAACTGACCAAGTTGGACACAAAGGTTTATTTAATCAAACAAATGCCAAATTACTACTTTCCCTCCAAAACTAATATGACCATTTGAATATGAAATTCAAATTTCAAACTATAGTTTTTATGCATTCCCTAACTTTCTAAACTATTCCATTGACTCAAAATTGGTCATATGGATTTATTAAATGCAACTAAGTATGAAACTATCCTAAGACTACCCCATATGGCTCTTTTGGCCATTTTACATCATGTTTCCCTTAGGTCCTTACTAGGACTTTTATGACTTTCGTCTTTCAAAGTACATTGTTTATTACATAATTCCATTACTGGTTTTAATATATCTCAATTAACAATCAATGATGTATTTGATCCTCTATCTTCATCTGGTACCAAGACTCTCTTAGATGAATTAATAGGTGCCCCTGCACCAAAGACCGCACCTTCAAAGAAACTCTTGTCCCAAGAGTTAAGGGGTACTATCTTCTTTCCTCCCATCCTTCTAGAGGGATGTTTGCAACTTTGTACCTGCAATGTATTACCCTGCACACCTGCATATAAATCATTAGAAACAAAAAGCATTGGATCCTTGTTACCAGTCATGGTAACCTTATTGCCTGCTAATTTTGAATAGTCATGTTTTATCCTTGACAAAGGCTGAATAACTTGTTGTTTGAGGTCATGTTGACCCTGTCTCTTATCCTCCATGGATATGTTCACTTCTTTGTTCACTTTGTCACCAAAGGACACCATACTATTCCTATCATCACTCCTTTTGCTGTCACTATCTACTTGTAAGTAGAATTCTAAGTTTGTTTTTGAACAATCTCATCCGTCATAACCAAAAGAGATGGCTTCAGTGGCAGATCTATCATATCATGTTTACTCTCCCTCTGCTCTTGCAAGTCCACAAACTCTTTCTTTCCAAAACAAATAACTCTTTCCTCATCATTACCAATGAAAGGATTTAGCTTAAACTTCACACCATCTTTGTGTACTATATAAACATTTGATGAGCCAAAATTAATAGTGTTCCTTGAGGCTTGCCAAGGCCTTCCAAGGATTACATGGCAGCATGTCATTAGAATGACATCACATATAACTTAATCTTTATATTCTCCTATAGAGAAATCCACTATTGCTTGCTCCCTTACAACAATATTGTGTGCATCGCTGACCCAAGATGCCCTATATGGTCTATCAATAGGATACTTCTTCAATCCTAGTTTATTTACCATTTCATAAGACACTAAATTATCAAAGGAACCAGAGTCTATTATCATCTTACAAATCTTACCATGGCTCATGCAATTTGTCCTGAAAATGGATGGTCTGGTCTCCTTTTGCTGCTGCATTTGTGTTCCTCTTCTCACCATCAAAGATTCTCCTTCAAGTTCAGTGTCTGCATTATCGTACTTCTTTTCTTCCTCTTCTCCTTGGGTCAAGGTGACTCTCCTCTCCTCCTTCCTAAAATCCACACCTTTCTTAGGGCACTTGTAGGATTGATTGCCTACTCCTCCACATGTGAAGCATTTACCTGTGAAAACACTATTACCTCTTCCACTTCCAAATTTTCCTCCCCTGAAACTTCCTCTTGTCTCAGATGTAATCTCTTTTCTTTTATCTTTTTCTAGATTGTTTGAAGTGTCAAACTGACTTCTTACACCTCTTCCTCTCATTGTTCAACCTCCTCTCTGATTTACTTGCCTCTCATTCTTTCTTTTCAACTTCTCCTCTGCTCGGATTGCCAATTGAAAAGATTCTCCAAGTGTCCTTGGTACATTCAATTCTATTTCATGTTGAATATTGTACTTGAGGCCATTAATGTATCTAGCCACCTTCTCATCTTCATCTTCCAGTCCTCCCCTAATACTCAAGGTATGGAATTGCTCAGTATAGGACAAGACATCCATATCCCTCTGTTTCAAATTGTTCCTTCTTATCTTTATTTAATTTTCTAAATTAGATGGCAAGAATTGATTTCTCACCATGGTCTTCATTCTCTCCCAATCTGAAATCTTATTCAATCCCCTTTTGATGTAGATTCTATAGCAACTACCTTCCACAAGCCAATAAATGGCTGTCACAATCCAACTTAGGATTCTAGGACTTCTCACAAGTTCTCATACCCACTCTGGGTATACTCAACCTCCAAGCCAAACAAGGCAATCCTACTTCAAAAGCCTCACAAACTGTCACCAAAAATGGAGACAATCATGGACATACTATTTCGACCCAAAATCATTAATTTGTTTGGTTCCACCAAACTCTCAACACACCTTTGCACTTCTAGGCCTACAAACCTTATAGCCTTCCAATTAGCTTCTTTGCACTTTTCTCCTAGTATCCCTTAACAGCATAGGGACTTCTCCATAGGTCCAAACACCCTTCTTGGCACCTACAAAGAATCCAAAATTTTTTGGTCTGATCTTGCTCCAACACCCTCCAAACTGCTTCTTGGTAGCTAGGCCTAGTTGATCAAGTTAGGCTAGGGCTTCAAGGAAGAATGGGAAAGTTGGCTTCCCAAGACCCAAAACACTTAAGGAAATCTCCAAAACAGTCAATGCATCCAACTCCAACACTCAAACTGATCAGAAGTGCCTACAACCATGACTGTCACCAATTACCTTGCAAAAATTAGTCAAGCACATGGGCTTGCTTGACCTAGGGGCGACTTGGAAAAATAGTTGCCCTCTCTCTAGGCCTCCAACCTCTAGCATTATGTTGCCTAGTCTCCTAACTTGCATATCCCTCAGTTCTAGAGGGTGCCACAACTGGGAATGCAAGTTAGGGATGCATTTGTGGAAGGGTCTAGGAAACAAGGCTTTTCAAACCACCTTCTACTAAAATGCAGATAACTTTTAAACCCCAACTCCTTTTTGAGTCAAAGCAAAACCAAAAGTTTCATAACTCACGCCTACAACTATTTCATACACTTGGCAATCATAAAAGTTCTATATAGATCCATACCAATGTAATAGCCGAGCAATTACCAGTAAATTTCCAAAAAATTGAAGTTTTTATTGTTTTTTCTCCAAACCACCGTACACTCTGAACTCCCCCTTTCAACTGAGATCACATATGACATATGTAAAGGTCTACATGACCATTAGAAAAACCATATAGGTGTTCCCAACCATAAAACAAACAAACAACCACTTTTTGCTAATACTCTTTAGACTCTAAATACCCTATTCTAAGGCCTTTTGGTCCCCTGAAGTCACTTGGTTTATAACCACACCAAAATGTTTGTGGGCCTTACATGTGCCTTTATTAAAAAACATAGAAAAACTTGTAAAATATGGACCAAACCTTTATTCCAACTTCCTAATCTACTTGAATCCTCTCTTTCATGGAGTGGCAAGGTGTCTGGCAACATAAATACTTGTTCCCCCCTGCCACATAGGTTAGGTGCCCTGCACCACCTTTCCTCTCTCTCTCATTCTGAACACTAGTCCACCAAGTGAGTTTTGTTCCTCTTAGTCTTTTTTTTGCTACTTTTACCTTCTTATCTGCCTCTATGTCTTCAAGATAAAAGTAGTTCTCAAGGGCCTCTATCCACCCTATCACTTCTTCACTATCCATTTTACCCTAGTATATTGGCAAATCAATATGGTTCTTCCCACCATTACCTTGTACTACCTTAATGATTCTTATAAATCTCCTTTCTTTAGGATCATCTGTTGTCTCATGCTCTTGCCTTGCATTACCAACCTCTTCTTCTTCATGGTTCTCTCCATGATTTCTTCCTCTAACCTCTTCTCCTCTAGGTTCTTGCCTTTTCTTTTATAAGGATTCTATCCTTGCAATAAGCTTCAGCCTCTCTCTTCTCATCTAATTTTCTTCCCTGACTCTAGATGCTTCAAGTTCTCTCCTCTCTCTTTTCTCTCTTGCCAACTCTTCTCTCAATTCTTCAAGTTCTCTAGCCATTTGATTTTTAGGAGGCATTTTCACAACAAGTTTTCTTCCTTCCCAAGGGCCAACTCACTGATTCTCTTTCTTTCCTCACCAAGAAATATCTGGACTCCACTTATGTACCTTTCAACTCTGGGGCACACAAGGGGGAATTAGACACGCCAAGGCTTCAACAAAGGGACCAGCACACTAAGGATGACAAAGACTCCTATGATGACGAAACCTACAACTTATCTACTCCCAAAAGACCTTGTTGATGCTCTGATACCATTTGATGTAGATGATGGAGGATCTAATCACAAACTTGCAAATTCAAGCACAATATGGACCCAACCCCTATGTTCCAATGGTGTTCCCAAATGCACACAATGCCACCAAAGACTCCAAACTTGGATTTACATTCACTAAGTGTTCCCTCCACCTCTACACACCTTAAAAAACTTCAACCAAAATGTTTCTAAGGTTTCCAAACCCACAAATCTTTAGTAGATACAAAAGAGACCAGTTTTACCCTTTACTAGGCTATTCTCTTCTTTGGATCAATAGACCCTATTTTCTTAATTTTTCTCCTGAACTTTTCAAAACACCAAAAAAATAAACCAGCTTTTTAGATACCCTTTTTTGATTTTTATAACATATCCAAAAATTAGATATCACTCCTTTGGAAAGATTGTATGGAAAAGGGCAGTTTCTCTCAAAATTAGGCCTAATTAGACCACTTTTACAAAGCAAGTACCCTTAAAACTTGAAATCTGAATTAATAATTTTTCATAGTCTCTATTAATGATCTAAATCAAATTATTTTCAATATTATAGGTCTTGGTCACACTCCTAAACACCCAAACTTCAAAACCCTCCTTAAAATGGCTTAAAAACTAGGGCCTGCTTGTTCAAACCCCAAAACTCAATTCTAGAACTTCTCCTTCAGAATTCACCATGAATTTACATATCTAAGATGATATTAACACTCATTACAATATCAGAAAGCACTTACAAAACAAAGGATTCTTCAAGTTGCTCTTGAAAACCAAGCACTTTCATTCAATTTTCTGAGACAGTCCGTACAAATCTGACCCTCCAGGCCATACAATCACAATTTATAAGTTTCAAGGGATGGTTAGTAACCCCCTCAACCACCTCCAATCAGTTTCATTTTTTAACTCTTTATAAAATTTAAATTATGGAGTTTCCCTCCAAAAAACACATAACCGTTACTATTCAAATTTCTAACTATTAAACTATGCTTTTAATGGGCTTATTGAATGTTTTGACTTGTCTAATGACAAGATATGATCATGAAAACCTACATAAACCTATAAAATGACTCATCTACCATATGAAATCCTAAAATCCTATCTCATTCCCAATTACAACTTTTTTCCACATATGAGTCCAACATTATAACTTTGTATGCTTCCATGAGCCATAATTGGTGCAAGGATTGCCCAATTGACTTCAAGAGATGCTCCATGACCTCTGTAATGCCTTGGATCTTCAATGTTCCCCTGATGAGCATGGGATGCTCTTGCATCACTTATCTTCATAAATAAATTCAAAACTAATTTCTGTGATATTAACAACTACTATTTTGTATCGCATAGGAGACTCCAGGTGCACATGAGGTCCGACGAGATAGTTATGTAGATTTGATGATGCAGACACTCACTCTTGAGGAGGAGCCTAAAATAGTAAGTTTTAGTTTGAATTCATGATTAAATATGTTATAAATTTAGCATGCTATGAATTATAATGTTATAGTTTAAATTGTAGATTCATCTGACAAAGGTATTTGAACATATATAGCCCACAATTAGAGAGGTACCAGTATTTCCGAGGGCATACAAGAAGACTCCTGACCGACGTAGGAGGTCAATGAGAGAGTTATTTATTATGAAATTTTGATAGTATTAATGTCCATTATGGAAAAGATCATTATGCATTTGAGTAATTCAATGTTAGATACGTAGAATCATATAAATTTAGTAGTCTAACTTTGGGTTTTCCTTTTTTCTTTATGTAGGAGGCATCCAATCCACCTATTGTAGTGAAGAGGTTGCATTTTGATCATCCACCAACATCCTAAGATAGTATAGTTTTTGTAGGATGCATCATGAGACATTTTGAGATGGAAAATGCCACATTGTATATAGAAACATTGATATTATACACATTCTGATGGCATGATCAGCCACATTTTGTATATGGATCTATGTATTTTGATATATATTTGAGTACTTTGTCTATGGATACATGATATTTGATATATATTTTTGTTAAAATTTTGTCTATGGATACATGTATTTTGATATATATTTTTGTCATTTATGTGCACAATGATATACATATTAATTTAGTATCTAGTATTGTTCAATTTATCATGGATCATGTGCCATGCCCTAAATTTTACTAGTAAAAACACAACAATTTTTTTTTTTTTTTTGTAGCTTATGAATTTTCATAAGAAATTACATATTGTAAAACAAGTTTATCATTGAATAGGAGTTCAAGACTCATGTGGATAGTGTCATCCGGTTGTAACATTTTAGTCACAAGTGGTTTTCAAATAGATTGGATGATAGTCTAGATCAAATTAGCGTCATGAATCAAACAAGAAAGTTCAAGATACAACACTCATAAATTAGTGAGATAATTCATATCCTAACAAGCCTCTGATACTAATATTCTATTAGGGTCTGTCGGTTGTATCATATGGACTAGGTCATGATTCTAGCATGTAAGGGAAGGGGATTAGAATTACTTATTATCCTCATTACCAATGTACACACATTCATTAATCATTACAATATATATTAATGTGACAATTACTATATGGTGTGGAAGTGTAGCATATCTTAATTGATTAAACACACGTATCTAGAGAATTTAGATTTAGTACTCATCACATGAGCATGCTTAGTCAAATAAGAAAATGTGCACTTATCTACCACACTATATCGGATCTAACCATTGGAAATTAGAAAAGATATGCCCCAAAGGTAGCTTTGAAGTCTACATGATGGAGAAGGGGCCACTTGCATTGATAGTATCCATGATTCAACACATTAGTTACACAACTTATGGAATAAACAATTTGTTTTATGTGCCAAACATGTATCATGCGCTTGCATCCATATCTTACTGGTTATAGGTCCTATCAAAGATTGGACTAATACTGAGTTATTTTCTCCCTCTTTATCTATTTAGTCATCCTTATGCATTCCATCAACATTGCTTCCTCACCAAACTAGCACTCACTATAGTTTCCTAAACACAAAAATTACTATTTCAATACATAAATTAAACTCACTCTAACAAAAGACAATTACTAACTATCTAGCTCATCAACTACTAACTAATCTAGCTACATTGCCATCCTTTTACATTTACTATTTTAATTACTATAATTACTATACTATTACATTTACTTTTTACATTATTACATCTAATTATTCACCATAAACTCACTTTCTCACTATCAATATTATTATTATCAAAGCATGTTAAGATTCAAAGTAGTTTCATAGTACGAATTAGTAAGCACATAAAATGAGGAACTCTTAGTAAGTCTAAGGGCCAATTCAAAGTACTTAACTCAATAATAATTCATGATCTATATTTAAACACATCCTACTACACCATCATATTGAGTGTGTCAATTTAAATTTGTTAGATGAATTGTTTATGCAAGGATTAGGTGCAAGCATATAAATAAGGTTTGTATATAACATACCTTGTCATTTTGACATATATGTATTCATCATTTCATGCAACTAACATAGTAAAATGTGGTGTACATAAATCATATTATCATTAATTATATATAGGGTACATGAGCTGATGAGCTACCTCTAATGACATGCCTATTGACCCTTATTACATACTAGCTAACTAATGCTTTATTCCTACACTACATTTTCAAATTGGTATATATATTCTATCGACTTTGATATTCTACTAATATCTTCAATTAAATCCACAGCATTCATTATCTAACTAACATTCCCTCAAGCCAAATATAAAATTCACTTGACATTAAATCCAACATCTAGACATGTTTCTCATGCATTCAATTCTATCTAGTAACTCTTATCTATCAATGTGCTTTATTGACTAGATAAAACTAGATTTGAGTTATTATTTTAATCCATCATCCATCCTTATCCTTGATTCTCCAATTTCATCATTTTGACAACTTACTTCATATTAACCATATTATATGTACATCCAACTATCCTAATTTACAGTTTTAACACTAATTTAATTAAACCCTCTGTACTTAACATCATGTTCAATTATATATGCATTCTCGTAAACTTATTTATTTCATTTAATTTATTTTCCTATATTGAGCTTTTCCATTACCATATGGTTTAATTGTTACATGTTTCTAAATGAGCCCCTTGATATAAACATTACCCTTAAACTAAGGTCAAATACACTAAGTGTCATTATCCTCTATTCAAGACTTGAAATGATTAAATAATTATCTAATAAAAATAAAAACAAATCTAAAGGGTGAACCTCCTATCTATCTTAAATCCTCATCATTCCCTAACTCTTACAAAGGCCACATTTCTTCCTACACATGGTCCCCACAAGGTCCCACGTGGGTCATGTGTAGAATTTTGACTAATCCAAGCCTTAGGACATCTTCTTCCCATCCCTCCAATCAACAATCCTAATGTGAACAAGTCATATTAAATTTTAACTTGACATTCTCCTAAGTACAAATCGCTTGGGATTGCTATCCCACTCCCCATTAATTTCAAGTCGACTACCTATGCTTGGGAACACGTGACCACTATTGCAAGGAGGGGACGACTAGTGCATAAGACAAGGATGTGACATAAACCCTTTCTCCTATGCACCCAAGTATATTAATGGGGATGAAACCCTTTTTCAAGAAGGAAAGCTGAAGGATAAAAGTTTTGACATGACATGTTAGAATAAATGTCAGATTTAATAATATGCCTTGGGGAGTGGAGAAAACTTTTTGCATTATGATGGCTTAGGAAATTTTGGGGGCTACTATAGAAAGGCAGTCAAGATCAATCTTGGCTTTTATTTTATTTTTGAGTTAAATATTTAAATTTGTCATATTCTCTAACATGCACACTAATATGCCTTTATTTATTTAATTACTAATTTATTATTTGAGTGTTGGATGTGACTTAGAGGTCACAAGATTGTAATGTGTACCATTCTATCACTTAGGAAATATATTTTTCTAGGACACTCATTAGTCTCTATATGCTATTATTACTTTTATTTTTATTTGATAGCAGTCTAGAATCTGGGAATATTCTTTAATATTTTATTGCTCTGTATTAAGGAAGGGATTTATTTGCTTTTACCATACATTTTCTAGAGAGGAAAATGCATGCCTACAGCAATGTATCTCATAGATTTTATTATGTCTTCTCTTACAACAAACTTCATTTTTTTATATCATGAAATTAATTTGATGATTTCCTTGCTTAGAATTGCATTAAGCTTGGTAATTAAAATCAATTTTATCCATGCATGTGATATGAACATAAAATTTTCCTTCCAAATTATTGAGTGCACAACAAGATTGTAAGCAATCTACTAAGTTTTAAATTTATACAATCAATGGTATCACATAACATCTATGGATTGTTATTATCAACTAGTCATTTACAATACCACAAGGAGAAAAAATTCTTTCACATTTTCAAATGATAACAATGATGTCAAAGAAAATTTGTGACTCGTACCAATTCTTTCATAAAAATATAAACTCCAAATGAAACATGGATATACAACCTTATCAATTATTTCCTCTACACGTACATTAGGTAACAATGATATAATCTCCTTCCATCACAATGGGGAAACATAAGGGACTTTTCAAAATCATAAGGAACATGGACATTGAAACATATGGACAATGAGTAGCATGAACATTGTCCAACATGATCATTGAGAATATGAACAAGTTGGTGAATCCTCCTTCACAAATGAGGGCACAATGTCAAGTTTTCTCATCCAGCATCAATCTGCAAGATGATCATTCCAAGCCATTTCCATTGCTCCCTTGGACACAAATTTTCATATGCAACACAAAAAAATAACAAGGACCATGGGTGCTTTCCACCCAACCATAGGCCTCAAAGAGACCACCCCCGCGCTAGGGAACAAGGCTCAAACTGGGATACACATACAATCTTTCAATGCATAAACATTACATTTCAAACTTGAACAATTTCCCCCCAAGGCTATTTCACAATGGCTTCATAGATGGAACCATAAACATAGGGTGAAGGTGTGTTATAAAATGGAGACTTTCCATACCAAACCATATCTGCAATAAACAATTTTCATACCCTCTCAGGGCTATCATAATTCAGAAAATTTCATGCCCTCTCGAGGCTATCATAAATCAACAATTTAATGCCCTCTTGTGGCCTCCACATTTCCTCCTCCAAACCCACTACCATCAGCTGTAACTCCTCAAAATTCCTTTCTACACCATACTTTCCTTATCACCCCCAGCAAGATATGAAATGTTATGGCATACAATGGAGCCCATACTCCAAGGTTCTCAATACATTTTTTGAACCCAACTGAAGCCCTTCACCCTGGACTTCTCTTCACTTCCCACAAGGGTGAGTGTAAGTCCCACGCCCATAACAATACTCAAGCACAAAACAAGAAAACAAAACCAAGTAGAAATAAAACAAGAAATTTTCAAGAGCACATCACATTTTCACAACACAATATCAACACCCATAATACAACAAGGAAATAGACGAAATCCAAACCTCATACTCACAATACTCCACACAATACAAAAAGATGCACAATGGTGTCACACTAATCTACATGGAATGAACACCATTCAAGCACTCACATGAATGCTACTCCACAATGCAATGCAATGCATACTCCATTGATAAAATCCACACTTGCATATTTGCTTAACCATGCTAAAAGAAAGAAATGGAAAAGAAGAAAGTTTGAGATACCAACCTTGGTCCAAGCTAGGGTAAGGATAGTTGTAGTAGAGCTCCCCTAATCTCCCTCCAAAACCTAACTATCTCTAAAATTGGAGAGTGGGAAAACACCCCACTAGTTTGGCCAAGACCCTCTAATAAAGCCTTCCCACTAACTTATTTTAGCAAAAACACTAAGCCACTCCATCCTTACAAACTTTTCTCCTCTAATAGTTCATTGATAGCCCTCACGAGCTCTGAGTTATGACCCTCAAAGGATGGACCTCAAAATGCACTTAGAGCACCTTGGAGACTCCTTGGTATAGGGTGGCTGCAAATGATGGATGGTCTTCATGGCCAGAACAAGGGTGTCACTAGGGTTCACCCACCCATCCGGAGCTAATGGCACTGATGATTCGATTCCAGGATCAGCGGTTTCAAAGTTACGATGTGGTGCACCTATGAACTGAGGCACACTGTGAGTTTTGGCATCGAGCGAGATTGATGTACTAAATCCAAATGAAATTTGATCTCTCAAAAATGAGATAGGTTATTTTAGTCCTTAGTATCACTATCCTGTAGCATTTGACAGTTCATTGATAGCCCTCACAAGCTCTGAGTTATGACCCTCGAAAGATCGACCTCAAAATGCCCTTAGAGAACCTTGGGGACTCCTCAGTATGGGGTGGCTGCAAATGATGGATGGTCTCCATGGCCGGAACAAGGGTGTGACTAGGGTTCACCCACCCATCTGGAGCTAATGGCACTAACGATTTGATGCCAAGATTAGTGGTTTCAAAGTTACGTTGTGGTGCACCTATGAACTGAGGCACACTGCGAGTTTTGGCATCGAGCGTGATCGCTGTACCGAATCCAAACAGAATGTGATCTCTCAAAAATGAGATAGGTTATTTTAGGCCTCAACATCAGCATCCTGTAGCATTCAATATTTTATCAATAACCCTCACAAGCTCTGAGTTATGACCCTCAAAAGATCGACCTCAAAACGCACTTAGAGAACCATGGGGACTCCTCAGTACGGGGTGGCCACGGATGATAGAGGGTCTCCATGGTTGGAAAAAGGGTGTCACTACAGTTCACCCACCCACTCGAAGCTAATTGCACTGACTTGTAGCCATTAGGAGTTAGATTTTGAAAAGTTGTCAAGAAAGGTTGACCCCTTTGACTTGTATCATGAAAGGTTGCTTTGTGCCTTGCTTGATTGTTTGAAGACTACTACATGTGTCACTAACTTTCTTGGAAAAAAAATTTCTTTTGAACATCAAGCTTGCAATATTATCAATTATTGTCAAACTTTTTCAACCAAGTCAAAACTTCAAGTGCAAATATTTGTTTGCATTTTTTGCTAAGGGGAGCTTCATAAATTGACTTTGATTTTCTATGTCTCTAGTGCTTGAACATGCTTAAAATGGCTCTTTGGTCTTAGAGCTATTGGTATTTTCTAACTTCATGGTCTATGATATGCATACTAAGAATTTCTTTCACTAAATGGTTTCCTTGATCTATTGACTACGCTTAAATTTGTTCACTTGTCATCTCTCTTTCTTTATCTACATTGCTATTTGGGATTTTTTCATAGCTCTTGACTTGAGTCACTAGTGTTGTAACCTACTTGGACAATTTTTTTGACAAGTCACTCATTCATTTCTACCTCTCTTTGACATGTGAACACTCTACCTCTCTAGTTTGGACATCAAGTTATCTTGTGTCACCTTATTAGCTTCCTCTAGTATCCTTCATGGTTTATTATCTATCTACCACTATGGTATTCAAACCTTGTGCTACCAAACCTCAACCAAATCTAGATGATCATGGTATCCTCCATGCCACTAAAGAGTTTCAAGATCTATATGTTCAATACAAAGAGCTAGAAGAGACAAATAATCTTTCTTACCTTCATCTCTCTAAGCACATGATAGAAATCAATTCTAAACTTGAGAAAAGGTTTAAAGGAGAATATTGCATTCTTAAATTAATCTCCCTTAAGACCTTTACATACACATAGGTCATCTTCTTCAAGGTCCACATATTCTATGCCAAGACATCAAATATCTTCATCTTCTAGATCTATAGACCTCTTTAGAGAACAAGCAAGTGATACCTCCTTTGAGCCTATGCCAAAATTTCATTATGGAACTATGTTTGACCAAGATAGTGATGAAGACAAGGATGCATTCTATTCACTTAAGAAACAACAAAATTATCATGGAGAAATTTTTGAGAGAACTTTTACTCCATTGGAAGATTCTCATGATAACATCTTGCAAACACTTCTTGATAATGAATCCATCACATTACTAGACAACTCTAGACCTTATGAACCCAAAATCAAACCTCCATGGTGGAGAAATTATCATTATTGCCACTTCCATGGAAGAAAATTTCATAAAACCAAAGATTCCATAGTGTTGAAACATAAAATCAAAAATCTCATTTATGATGGGTTTGTTGATACCTCTAATGACTCATGTGTCACAAGATCATGCTGATGAACCTATGTCAAGTGATGATTTCCTTGACACCTTCACTTCTTATAACACTAATGAACCTCCTAAAGTGTCAAAGCTTTTGAAAATGCCTACACCAAACAAAGAACCTAATTCTTTCCATATAGACCATGTGTACGCTCAAGGGCTACAACTAAAAGAAAATCAAGCTAACCTTCACTTGTTTGCAAACCTTTTCCATGCTACTAAGACTAAAGATCCTCAACATTTATGCAATACTATGATTACTATGCCCACTTTAGCTAATCCTGCATTATTGCTCTAAGATTCTATCATGCACACCTCACATTTTCCCTTGTCCTTAGAAGGTGCTCCATATCAAGATGACTCTCAAAAAGAAAAATATAAAAATAAAGATCAAGATCAAACACCTTTTCATCTCATCCAAAATTTCACCTTTCTATATCATGTGTGTTACCCACCTCCTACATATGATGAGGATACCATTTCCACTACCTCCATTGAGCTTACTGAAACTTATGGGAAAAGTGATCTTTCTATGCTATATAAAGAAAGATGTCAAGATCAAAGTGTCCCCTCATGTTCTACTTCTCCATATCCACTTTAAAAGTATGCTCAAGATTCAAAAACTCCTATCAATGGTCTTTGTCCTATAAAAGGTACGCATGAGTCTATTGATGACTTTGGTCATGCTACTCACTCTAAAGATGTTGAAATCCCTAGTCACTATCCCTTTACATTTCGTAATTCTATCCTTTGTCCTTATCCATCTAATCTAAAGTCTTCAAACCTTCTCCTACACTTTCTACTTCTAGCTCTCCAAAGTCTCTCTTGAAAGACTTTAATATTGAACATAAATCTAAGTTGACATTCAATATTCCAAAAGCTTCCACTCCATTTTCTTCCAAACATATTTCTCAAAAGCTTACAAATATTCCACTCAATCTTCTTCTAACATTGTCCTACCAGCTCATACATCTAAATCTTGATCCATTTCCTCCATGATTCCTCCATCATTCAGAAACCCTCCAAGGTGTGTGTAAATGTTGATCTTCCCCACTTTGTCACCTATCCTTATGCAATGTTTTCAAAGCTAAACTTATTTACTATCCATACTCATACAATCCTTCCAAGGAATGAACTCTTATCCTACTATCATCTCACTTCCTTCACCCTATCAACATCATTGAGCATACTTATCTATGGTCTTGGCTTATCATAACTTATCTTTCTTTTAGGAACACTATCTAACTTGAAAATAGTTGACATATTTCTAAAAAATTAAAAAAAAATTGAAAAGAAGATAAAAAAATGTGCCTTGGTGAAAACCATTATCTTATCCATGAGATTCCCTATTTTACTTTCTCATTCACTCATAGCCTTCATATCCAACTTCATATCATGTCATTATGCATGTGCTATCTTGCTTACTGGCTTTAATTGCTTATCCTACATGCTATCTTCTTTCATGGATTTCATGGCTTATCCTAAATGTGCTTCATACAACTTTTCAATATGAAAGTCTTTCAAAACATTATACAATATTATGACTCTTTATGCTTTCAAATGCTATGATTGGTTGCAAAATGGAAGAAATCAAGTATTCTAATTGTTCATCGATACTTTCTAGATTTTTCTTATTTGATTAGTTTGATAAAAATAGTTTTAATAATCATAATGTCAGCTTTATGTCAAATAAAGAAAAAACCAAATTTGTAATAAGATATCCACATGCAATTATCTTTCATATAGTTATAAATGCTCTTAAAATTGTCCTTATAGCCTTGTATCACATGCAAATATGATTTTCAAGAACTTGTTCAATATCTTCCTCTTATAATTCCTTACAAAGAACCTACCAAAATACAAAAACCATATACAAAAAAAGTACACATTTTACATCATAATACATCATAAATTTTAGAAATTCTCCCCAATACCAACCCCCCTCCAACTCTTCATGATGTACCTACATTCCAATATCATAAAAAAATTAGTAACTTATTGTATTAAACAAGATAATCATCAATTCATTAAATCATTATGAAGAAAATAATATAAGAAGTATATATACCTAGTTGAGTATTCCAATAGAGTCCTCTCTCTATTTTAGGGTCTCCAACAGGGCTTCATGATCAGCATTAGCAATAGTAAAAAGTTCTTTTACTTTTGGTCTTCCTTGATGCTTCAATAACTTTACATTTGTTGCTATAATAAGATGCGAATATATGAGAATTACTTTGTGCTTCTGATAGTCCTTGAATGCAGGAATTCCGTTCTTTCTAAGCATGTCTGCAACCATGTTCCAGCAACAACCACTAAACTAGTAGGATAGGTGAATCCATCATCATCTATGATCGGTTGTACAAGTTTTTTTTTGCCTCTTACATAACATGCTAACCAATAATCAGATTTCGCATCATTCCCCTGTGGTGCAACCAATGCAAAGACATGTCTTGGCTGAAGTAGATCTGATAGATGGTTATGCTCAAGTGAACTTTCTATGTCATCATTTTTGATAGAGGGTATGATAGACAATGGAGTAAGATAATGTGGAGCCCATGTTTCCACCCACTCACTTGACTCACAGTGATCTCAACCACACTGAAAACAAGTATGACAAAAACAAGCTAGTTGTCATGTCCAAATGGTCCATGTACTAGAATCAGAGCTCCGAAATGAATGCATCTTTTATGAGTCTCTCACTGTAGCACAATCTGATCTATCACCTATGGACCCTTCCTCAACCATCCAAAATAACCTATATACTACTGAATCAAGAGGCCCCCCCTGTGATAATGCTAAACTACACCAGTCAACAATGCTATGAGCATCAAGAAGCTCTGTTGTTGAAATCTTCAGTTGCTCCTTAACTAGAGCTCTCTTCACACATGCCCCTGCTCCATCATGTTCCCCTTTTCCATGGCCGGACTCAAAAAAACTACAAATATGAGGCACCCCTCTCTCTACTTCATCCTACACAACCAATAAAACATGCGAGCATTCTTGAATTAACCTGTACAATTATCTGACTAAATGATATGTCTATCCATAGCAATTGTATGCTCATGTAAGAAATCAAAAAAAATTTCAAAACAATGTTGCGCAAACTCGTGAGAGTGAGATCTATCATCACTCATAAAAGAACGATACTCTCTAATAATCTTTTGATTATCTTCCGCACTATCAAGGGCATGTCTATATGTTATGTGAACAAAAATTGCAATTTGAATGGAGTTGTAATATTGAGATTGTGTCTCATTTTGAGGTTGCAATGTGTAGTTCTCAGCAAAATCAACAACTAATATAATAGTGCCAATGGAAAAAGTCTCTTTAAATGTTGTAAATTGTTGATCCAACCACTAAGACCTATGACTATGTCTTGCATACTTGTAAAACAGATTTGCCTTGAAATCTAAAATAAAATTAGCCACACTAATATCTTTTCCAACCAATTCACATCTAGAGCTCTCACTCCCACTCTTCAATGTGTATTTCACCATTTCATATACTCTTTTTTTCAGTATTGTCTTTCCAAGATCTTGTTCTCACCCCTCATGGAAACATGTGTCAAACTTGGATTAGCCACCACATTCTAAACACTTCTCATTTAAGCAAGCATTTCTATAAAAGGAACAACCATCAACTCTATGACATAAGAGTTGATGTAGCAAGTCTCTTGATGATTTTGGAAGCCCACTAGCCCCACAATCCTCCAACATTTATTTACTATGCAAAGTAGAATGGATGGAGCGTAATAGTTTATGGTGCATAGAAAACTCAACATAATATTTGCAACAACATGTATTTCGAATTTTGAGTGGCACCCAATAAAATGGCTTCAAAGATTCAAAATCCCTTTGTGATATATGAAGACTTGGATGACTCTGTCTAAATTGTTTGAACAATATAGTTTGACTTACCTCTAAATGGTGTTTAGGATATGGCGTGCGGTCTCTGATGCCAATTCTCAACTTTAAGACATCTTTAGCATTGAGTGATACTCGTGAGTTAGAATGCCAAAATTGTGTAATTTCTTCCTTCACATTGTCAGATAGCTTCTTATCAAAATGTGGAAGTCTCTCACCAAATGCCCATGTTTCATTTTGAAGAGGATCATCAATTTTCTCTCGTCAACTAAGTGCTCTTCTCAAAGTAGTACAATTTATTCAAATCAATACAAGTTTGTCTCATATATCTACCCTTTCTCAAATGATCACTTACCAAAGAGGTTGTAATGACCCTTCGAGAAGCTCTATTATCCTTCTCTCTGCTATTTCTCCCAATGCTATTGAGAGCACTGAAAAGATTTTTCACAATAATGGCATTTCTTTCCCACTTTTTATTGACACAAATCTTCAATTTGGAAAGCATAGGTCTCATCTTTTGCATCTTTAATAAGTGCATGAAAAGCTGACATTGCTCTACCACTGTCTTGTTGCTGAAAAACATCTAATATAGTCTTGAAGCCCATAACCGAATGGTTCTTTTTGATTTTTTTCCTTTCAAACTAGTACTAATCGTTTCATCAATTTCAATTATCCATTTTGGTGTTTTAGAACCTTTATAGTAATAATAATGATACTATTATAGCTATAATAATAATATATATTAATACTATATTGTAGCATAATAATAATAACAATATAGTATTAATATATATATATTATTATTATAGCTATAATAGTATTATTATTATTACTATAAATATAATAATATTAATATTTAATGTTTATTTATATTATTATTATTATCATAAAATAGTATAAATAGTATATATATATCCTTCCATTTTTTAACCCATATATATACGAATGATTTGAATATGTCCCTATGGGTCCTAGGACTCCTAAGAACATATGTCATCGTTTAATGGGTCAAAGGGAGTCATAACTCACCCTATGACCCCCTTTGACCAATTTGAACAATTCGAATATGTCCTTAGGGGTCTTATGACCCCTAGGGACATATGTCATCATTTAATGGGTCAAAGGGAGTCATAGGTCACCCTATGACCCCCTTTGACCGATAAAAATGATTCGAATATGTCCCTAGGGGTCCTAAGACCCCTAGGGACATATTTAATTGTTTAATGGGTCAAAGGGGTTCATAGGTCACCTTGTGACCCCCTTTGACCCATATGAACAATTCAAATATGTCCTTTAGGCTACTAGAACCCTTAGGGACATATGTCATCATTTAATGGGTCAAAGGAGGTCATAGGTCACCCTATAATGCCCTTTAACCCATATGAATGATTCAAATATGTCCCTATGGGTCCTAGGACCCCTACGGACATATGTCATCGATTAATGGGTCAAAGGGGATCATAAGGCACCCTATGACACCCTTTGACCCATATGAACAATTCGAATATGTTCCTAAGGGTCCTAGGACCCCTATGGACATAGGTCATCATTTAATGGGTCAAATGGAGTCATAGGTCACCCTATGACCCCCTTTGACTCATATGGCCCATTCGAATATGTCCCTAGGGGTCTTAGGACCCGTAGGGAAATATATTGTCATTTAATGGGTCAAATGGGGTCATAGGTCACCCTATGACTCCTTTTGACCCATATGAATGATTCGAATACGTCCTTAGGGGTCCTATGACTCCTAAGGACATTTGTCATCATTTAATGGGTCAAAAAGAATCATAGGTCACCTTATGGCCCCTTTTGACCCATATGAACAATTTGAATATGTCCCTTGGGGTCCTAGGACCCCTAAGGACATATGTCATCGTTTAATGGGTCAAAGGGTGTCATAGGTCACCCTATGACACCTTTTCACCCATATGAATGATTTCAATATGTCCCTAGGGGTTATAGGACCTCCATAGACATATGTCACTGTTTAATGGGTCAAAGGGGGTGAGAGGTCACCCTATGAACCCCTTTGACCAATATGAACAATTCAAAATGTCCTTAGGGGTTCTAAGACCCCTAGAGACATATCTTATTGTTTAATGAGTCAAAGGAGGTCATAGGTCACCTATGAACCCCTTGAACCATATGAATGATTCAAATATGTCCTTAGGGGTCCTAGGACTCCTAGAGACATATTCAAATCATTCATATGAGTCAAAGGAGGTCATAGGTCACCCATGAACCCCTTGAATCATATGAACGATTCGAATATGTCCCTAGGGGTCCTAGGACCCCTAGCGACATATTCAAATCATTCAAATGGGTCAAAGGGGTTCATAAGTCACCCTATGACACCCTTTGACCCATATGACCCATTCGAATATGTCTCTAGGGGTTTGAGGACCCCTAGTGACATATGTCATTGTTTACTGGGTCAAAAAGCATCATAGGTCACCCTACGACCCCTATTGACTCATATTATCCATTCGAATATGTTCCTACGAGTTCTAAGACTACTAGAGACATATGTCATCATTTTATGGGTCAAAGAGAGTCATAAATCACCCTATGACCCCCATTGACCCATATTACCCATTCAAATATGTCCCTATGGGTCTTAGAACCCCTAGGGACATATGTCATCATTTAATGGGTCAAAGCGACCTATGGCCTCCTTTGACCCATATTACCCATTCGAATATGTCCCTAGGGTTCTTAGGACCCCTAGAGACATACGTCATCATTTAATAGGTCAAAGGGGCTCATAGGTCACCCTATGACCCCCCTTTGACCCATATGAATGATTCGAATATGTCCTTATGGGTCTTAGGACCGCTAGGGACATATGTTATCGTTTAATGGGTCAAAGGGGGTCATAGGTCACTCTATGACCCCGTTTAACCTATATGAACAATTGTAATATGTCCCTGTGGATCCTACGACCCGTAGGGACATATTTCATCATTTAATGGGTCAAAGGGGGTCATAAGGCACCCTATGACCCCCTTTGACCCATATGAACGATTTGAATATGTCCCTCAGGGTCCTAGGATGCCTAAGGTCATATGTCATCATTTAATGGGTCAAAGGTGGTGATAGGTCACCCTATGACCCCATTTGACCCATATGGCCCAATCAAATATGTCCTTAGGGGTCCTACGACCCCTAAGAACATATGTTGTCATTTGATTGGTCAAAAGGGGTCATAAGTCACCCTATGATCCCCTTTGACCCATATGGCCCATTCAAATATGTCCCTAGGGGTCCTAGGACCCCTAGGGACATATGACATCATTTAATGTGTCAAAACGGGTCATAGGGCACCCTATGACCCCCTTTGACCCATATGAATGATTTGAATATGTTCTTATGGGGCTTAGGACCCCTAGGGACATATGTTGTTCTTTAATAGGCCAAAGGAGGTCATAGGTCACCCTATGACGCCTTTTGACCTATATGAACGATTCGAATATGTCCTTAGGAGTCTTAGGACCCATTAGGGACATATGTCATCATTTAATGGCTCAAAGGATGTCATACGTCACCCTGTGATCCCCTTTGACCCATATGAACGATTCGAATATGTCCCTATGGGTTATAGGTCTCTTTGAGACATATGTTGTCATTTTATGGGTCAAAAGAGGTCATAGGTCACTCTATAACCCCCTTTGACCCATATTAACAATTCAAATATGTCCTAGGGGGTTCTAGGACCCCTAGAGACATATGTCATCATTTAATGGGTCAAAAAGAGTCATAGGTCACCCTATGACCTATGACCCCGTTTGTCCCATTTGACTCATTCGAATATGTTCTTAGGGGTCCGAGTATCCCTAGTGACATATGTCAACATTTAATGGGTCAAAAAGAGTCGTAGGTCACCCTATAACCCCCTTAGACCCATATTACCCATTTGAATATGTCCCTAGGGGTTCTAGAATCCCTAGAGACATATGTCATAGTTTAATGGGATAAAACCCTATGACCCCCTTTGACCCATATGCATGATTCGAATATGTCCCTATGGGTCTTAGGACTCGTAGGGACATATGTCATTGTTTAATGTGTCAAAGGTGGTCATAAGTCACCCTATAACTCTGTTTGACCAATATGAACGATTCGAATATGTCTTTAGGGGTCCTATAACCCCTAGGGACATATGTCATTGTTTAATGGGTCAAAGGGAGTCATAGGTCACCCTATGACCCCCTTTGACCTATAGGAATGATTTGAATATGTCCCTAGGTGTCCTATGATCCCTAGGGACATATGTCATCGTTTAATGGGTCAAAGGGGGTTATAAGTTACCCTATGACCCCCTTTAATACATATGAATGATTTGAATATGTCGTTAGGGGTACTAGAATCCCTAGAGACATATGTCGTCATTTAATGGATCAAAAGGTTTGATAAGTCACCCTATGAACCCATTTGACCCATATGGCCCTTTTCAATATGTCCCTAAGGGTCCAAGGACCCTTATGGACATATGTCATCGTTTAATGTGTCAAAGTGACCTATGACCCCCTTTGACCCATATAAACGATTCAGATATGTCCCTAGTGGTCTTAGGACCCCTAAGGACATATGTCATAGTTTAATGGGTAAAAGGGGTCATAGGTCACCCTATGACCCCCTTTGACCCATATAAATGATTCAATTATGTCCCTATGGGTCCTAGGACCTCTAGGGACATATGTTGTCTTTTAATGGGTCAAAGGGTGTCAAAAGGCACCCTATGACCCCCTTTGACCCATATGAATGATTCAAATATATCCCTATCATTATTTAATAGGTTAAAGGAGGTCATAGGTCACTTTATGACACTCTTTGACCCATATGGGTCATTCGAATATGTCCTTAGGACCTCTAGGGACATATGTCTTTGTTTAATGAGTCAAAGGGGGTCATAGGGCACCCTATGACCTTGTTTGACCCATATGAATGATTCAAATATATCTTTAGGTATCGTCGGATCCCTAGGGACACATGTCACCATTTAATGGGTCAAAGGGGGTCATAGGTGATAGGTCAACCTATGACCCCCTTTGACCCATATGAATGATTCGAATATATCTCTAGGGGTCTTAGGAACCTTAGGGACATATGTCATCATTTAATAGGTCAAAAGGTGTAATTAGTCACCATATGATCTCCTTTGACTCATATGAAAGATTCGAATATGTTCCTAGGGGTTATAAGACCCCTAAAAACATATGTCATCGTTTAATGGGTCAAAGAGGGTCAAAAGACACTCTATGACCCCTTTTGACCCATATGAACAATTTGAATATGTCCCTAGGCGTTCTAGGACCCCTAGAGAAATATGTCATTGTTTAATGGGTCAAAGGGGGTCATAGGTCACCTATGACTCCCTTGACCCATATGAATGATTTGAATGTCCCTAGGGGTTCTAGGACCCCTAGAGACATATGTGAATCGTTCATATGGGTCAAAGACCTATGACCCCTTTTGACCCATATGACCCATTCGAATAAGTTCCTAGTGGTTCGAGGACTCCTAGTGACATGTTGTCATTTAATTAATCAAAGAGGGTCATAGGTCACCCTATGAGCCCTTTTGACCCATATTACCCATTCAAATATGTCCTTAGGGGTTCTACGACCCCTAGAGACATATGTCGTCGTTTAATGGGTCAAAGACAGTCATAGGTCACCCTATGACCCCTTTTGACCCATATTACCCATTTAAATGTCTCTAGGGGTCCTAGGACCCCTAGGAACATATGTCTTCATTTAATGGGTGAAAGGGACCTATGACCCCCTTTGACCCATATTACCCATTCGAATATGTCCTTAGGGGTCATAAGACCCCTAGAGACATATGTCATCATTTAATAGGTCAAAGGGGGTCATAGGTCACCCTATGACCCTTTTTGACCCATATGAACGATTCAAATATGTCTTTAGGGGTCCTAAGACCCCTAGGGACATATGTCATCGTTTAATGGGTCAAAGGGGTCGTAGGTCACCCTATGTCCCCCTTTAACCCATATGAATGATTCGAATATGTCCCTATGCATCCTAGGACCCATAGGGATATATGTGATCATTTAATGGGTCAAAGGGGGTCATAAGACACCATTTGGCCCCCTTTGACCCATATGAATGATTCAAATATATCCATAGGGGTCTTAGGACCCCTAGGGACATATGTCGTTGTTTAATGTGTCAAAAAGGGTCATAGGTCACCCTATGACCACCTATGACCCATATGACCTATTCGAATATGTTCCTAGGGGTCTAAGGACCCTTAGCGACATATGTTGATGTTTAATGGGTCACAGAGGGTCGTCCTTAGACCCATATTACTCATTTGAATATGTCCCTAGGGGTTCAAGGACCCATAGCGACATATGTCATCGTTTAATCGGTCAAAGGGGGTCATAGGTCACCCTATGACCCCCTTTGATGCATATGCACAATTCGAATATATCCCTATAGGTCCTAGGACCCCTAGGGACATATGTCATTGTTTAATGGGTCAAAGGGGGTCATAAGTCACCCTATGACCCCCTTTGAGCAATATGAATGATTTGAATATGCCTGTAGGGGTCGTATGACCCCTAGGGACATATGTCATTATTTAATAGGTCAAAGAGAGTCATAGCTCAGCCTATGACCTCCTTTAACCCACAGGAATGATTCGAATACACCTAGGGACATATGTCATCGTTTGAATGGGTTAAAGGGGTTCATAAGTCTCCCTCTGACCCCCTTTGGTCCATATAAACGATTCAAATATTTTTTTAGGGGTACTAGAACCCCTAAGGACATATGTCATCATTTAGTGGGTTAAAAGGGGTCATAAGTCACCCTATGACTCTGTTTGATGCATATGACCCATTTGAATATGTCCATAGGGTTCTTAGAACCCCTAGGGAGATATGTCATTTTCTAATGGGTCAAAGTGACCTATGACCCCCTTTGACGCATATGAACGATTCGAATATTTCCCTAGTGGTCTTAAGACCCCTAAGGACATATGTCGTCGTTTAATAGGTCAAAGGGGGTCATAAGTCACCCTTTGACCCCCTTTGACCCATATTAGTGATTCAAATATGTTCTTATGGGTCCTACTACCCCTACGGACATATGTCATCATTTAATGTGTCAAAGGGTGTCATAACGCACCCTATAACCCTTTTTGACCCATATGAACGATTTGAATATGTCCCTAGGGCTCCTAAGACCCTAGGGACATATGTCATCGTTTAATGAGTCAAACGGGGTCATAGGTCATCCTCTGACCCCCTTTGACCCATATGGGCCATTCGAATATGTCACTAGGACCCCTAGGAACATATGTCGTTGTTTAATGGGTTAAAGGGGGTCATAGGGTGATCCATATGAACAATTCGAATATGTTCGTAGGGGTCCCTTTACCCCTAGGGACACATGTCGTCATTTCATGGGTCAAAAGGGGTCATAAGTCACCTTATGACCCCCTTTGACCCACATGAATGATTCGAATATGTTCCTAGGGGTCTTAGGACCCCTAGAGACATATGTCATCGTTTAATGGGTCAAAGGGTGTCATAGGTCACCCTATGACCCCCTTTGACCCATATGAACGATTCGAATATGTCCCTAGTGGTTATATGACCCCAAGAGACATATGTCATCATTTAATGGGTCAAATGGGGTCATAGATCACCCTATGACACCCTTTGACCCATATGAACAATTTGAATATGTCCCTAGTGGTTCTAGGACCCCTAAAGACATATGTTGTCGTTTAATGGGTCAAAGGGGGTCATAGGTCACTTACGACTCCCTTGACCCATATAAATGATTTGAATATGTCCCTAGGGGTCTTAAGACCTGTAGAGACATATTTGAATCGTTCATATGGGTCAAAGGGGGTCATAGGTCACCCTATGACCCCCTTTCACCCATTTGACCCATTCGAATATGTGCCTAGGGGTCTAAGGACTCCTAGCGACATGTCATCATTTAATGGGTCAAAGCGGGTTATAGGTCACCCTATGACCCCCTTTGATGTATATTACACATTCGAATATGTCCCTAGAGGTTCTATGACCCATAGAGACATATGTCGTCGTTTAATAGGTCAAAGATAGTAGTAGGTCAAAAATAGTCATAGGTCACCCTATGACCCCTTTTGACCCATATTACCCATTCGAATATGTCCATATGTTGTCATTTAATTGGTCAAAGAGACCTATGACCCCCTTTGACCCATATTACCCATTCGAATATGTCCCTAAGGGTCCCAGGACCCCTAGAGACATATGTCATCATTTAATGGGTCAAATGGGGTCATAGGTCACCCTATGACCCCCTTTGACCCATATGAATAATTCGAATATGTCCTTAGGGGTCTTAGGACTCGTAGAGACATACGTCATTATTTAATGGGTCAAAGGTGGTCATAGGTCACCATATGTCTTCTTTTCACCCATATGAAAGATTTGAATATGTCCCTATGGGTCCTAGGAGCCCTAGGGACATATGTCGTTGTTTAGTGGGTCAAAGGGGGTCATAAGGCACCCTATAACCCCCTTTAATCCATATGAACGATTCGAATATGTCCCTAGGGGTCCTAGGACCCCTAGGGACATATGTTGTCATTTAATGGGTCCTATGACCCCCTTTAACCCATCTGGCCCATTCGAATATGTCCCTAGGGGTCCTAGGACCCCTATGAACATATGTTGTTTTTTAATGGGTCAAAGAGAGTCATAGGTCACCCTATGACCCCCTTTGACCCATATGAACGATTCGAGTATGTCCTTAGGGGTCCCATGACCCCTAGAGACATATGTCATTGTTTAATGGGTCAAAGGGGGTCATAGGTCACCCTATGACCCCTTTTGACCCATATGAATGATTTGAATATGTCCCTATGGGTCCTAGGACCCCTAAGGACATATGTCATCGTTTAATGGGTCAAAGGGTGTCATAGGTTACCCTATGACCCCCTTTGACTCATATCGACTATTTGAATATGTCCCTAGGGGTTATAGGACCCCTATAGACATACGTCATTGTTTAATGGGTCAAAAGGAGTCATAAGTCACCCTATGACCCCCTTTGACCCATATGAACAATTCAAAATGTCCCTAGGGGTTGTAAGACCTTTAGAGACATATGTCATCGTTTAATGGGACAAAGGGGGTCATAAGTCACCTATGACCCCCTTGATCCATATGAACGACTCGAATATGTCCCTAGGGGTCCTAGGACCCCTAAAGACATATTCGAATTGTTCATATGGGTCAAAGGGGGTCATAGGTCACCCTATGACCCCCTTTGATGCATATGACCCATTCGAATATGTTCTTAGGGATCTGTGGACCCCTAGTGACATATGTCATCGTTTAATGGGTCAAAGGTCATAGGTAACCCTATGACCCCCTTTGACCCATATTACTCATTCAAATATGTCCCTAGGGGTTCTAGGACCCCTAGAGACATATGTCGTCATTTATTGGGTGAAAGAGAGTCATAGGTCACCCTATGAACCCTTTTGACCCATATTACCTATTCGAATATGTCCCTAGGGGTCCTAGGACCCCTAGGGACATATGTTGTCATTTAATGGGTCAAAGGATCCTATAACCCGCTTTGTCCCATTTTACCCATTCAAATATGTCTATAGGGGTTCTAAGACCCCTAGAGACATATGCCATCATTTAATGGGTCAAAGGGGGTCATAGGTCACCCTTGACCCCCTTTGACCCATATGAATGATTCAAATATGTCCTTCGGGGTCTTAGGACCCGTAGGGACATATATCATCATTTAATGGGTCAAAAGGGGTCATTGGTCACCTTATGACCCCCTTTGACTCATATTAACCATTGTAATATGTCCCTAGGGCTCCTAGGACCCCTAAGGACATATGTCATCATTTAATGCGTCAAAGGGGGTCAATGGTTGACCTATGACCCCCTTTGACTCATATATATTAATAATATACATATCTATTAACAACATATATATATATATATATATATATATATATATATTACTTTATTATATTTAATGAAAATATTATGTTATTATATATATATATATATATTATAATAACATACATATTAATATAATAATATATATAATACATATTATATATTTATATTTAATATATTACATTATTATATACATATATAATATTATTATACATATTAATATAATAATATATAATACATATTATATTTAATAAAAATATTACGTTATTATATTTTGTAAAAATAATAATATAAATTATATTTATAGATTGTAATAAGATTAACATAATATATTATTATATATTGCTAGATTATAGCTTATATCTTTACATTACGTTATTATATATATAATATATTAAAATATGTCTTTACATAGTAATATAAGTGAAATAATTTATAAATAAATTGCTATGACGTTTAAACTCAATTTTCCCTCCAAAATGGGTTGGGATTTTAAATTTGCCACCCACAACATATTGGATATCAGATTTATTATCAGATATCTGATTTGAAATCAGATATCCAATTTGGAATTGGATATCCAATTAGGCTTGGTATTTACCAAGCCTACTCGATCAACCCAAAAGACATGTTTGAAGAGGGTTTTAGTGATACTCCAATTTTGAGTAGCTGTCTAACAATGTTATTTTGATTGAAATTGAATAAAACAAAAAGGGTTTTTTAATATCACTCTGTAGATTCCATCAATATAATTTTTGTCAAATTCTGAGTTAAATAAGTATTTATTAGTTAATTATCAATCAAGATAATTGTAAAGTGTTGATTAACATACTGATTGAAAAATAGCTATAACTTTCAAACGGTATAACATTTTTTAAATCTAAAAGTTGCGTCACATTCTATACTTCGGCTAATATAAGGAAAAAAAAAAAAAAATTTTGATAAAATTTTCTATTAGTTAGGGTGATCAGACACAGGACGTTTTTTTTTTGAAAAAGATTTGGTAGAAAATTCATATATAATTATTTATTTGGAATAAAAATACCAAAAAATATGCCTCACATCCGGGCATGAGTCTACTTTTCATATCTACAATTATATTAAAAAAAATTATGATTTGATTTTTATTAAGGTGGTCAAACATACACCTACTTTTTATTTTCGCCTTGAAATTTTCTTAGTACTGCATTAAAATTCAAACTTTTGACCAATTAATTATTTTTTTCTCTTGATAAGGCCTAGTAGTTTAGAAACTAAATTCAATTTCTTACAGATTATTTTCTTACAACTTTTTGATGTAAACTCCATAACCACTTCAAAATTATGTGTCAAGTTGACATAAACCTGATTTGCTAATTTTTCACTGCCACTTAAGGCCATAGTTTGGTACACCATGATCCTGCACATACCCATTTTCATTGTAATATGATCCATCATCACTAAGTACATTTTGATTACTCTCATACTAATTGATGTCTACATATTGGGCATTGTTATTGTTATTATCTACAGGAATGCTTCCATTATTTTGAGAAGTGTTCCATTATTGATTTTTCTATGGAAATTGTTTTTGCAATCAGGAGGATTAGAATTATATTCTCCATTGTTGTTTCCCACATTATTTTTTCCACTAAAATTCCTATTGTAGTTTTGACCATAATTGTTGTTATTTTAAGGACCAACATTTGTTCTCTAAAAGTTGTTATTTTTTTGTGATGACAACCTCAATTGAGTTAGGTCATTACTAATTTGAGACAGAGTCTTCTTCATTCTACCAAGATTAGATGGAATGCTATTCTTTTTTTTAGTGGATGTTGTTGCCTTTTTCTCAAAGAAAGTAGCTTCTAGAGGTTCTTATCCTGGGCATGTTAAAGTTGGATTTTTTGGAGTCAGTGCCAATTGTAGTGGATTTAGATTCATTTGTATGAATTGGCTAGGCATCATTGGTGCTCTAATAGGATACATTGGTATTGTTCTAATATCTTGAGCTAGGGTCATCAATTCTCCTCCATTAGGATTGGATTGTTTATGAATGTAATTTCCTCCAAGAATACCTTGTCCAATGTGTTAATATTTGTGGTTGGAAGTCTTCTTAGAAAGATAATTGTAAGATGGTCCATAGAATTTAGATAAATCTGAATTGTGGCTTTGATTGGTAGAGCATATTATGTTTCCAGCTTGTGGTATTCCATATGAAAAAGATGATTGAAACATGAAACTATTTTGGCTAGGTACCTATTGATTGATATGAATTGATGTTGTATCATAACTAAATTGATGAAAGTTTTCAATTGTTCCACGAACAATTTTTTGAAATTGTCCCAACCTTTGATGCATCTTGGTGGTAATTTGACATAACAATTTAAGGCAACCTCTCTCAATGAGTATGTGAATAAGTTAAGAACCATATTCTCATTAGCAATTTTCTTTTGATTGCAAATTTATTTGAAAACCTTGATGTGATATTTATTTGTTCTTATCTCTCCATAGAAAAACCTTGGGAAATATTTATTAGGATGCTTAGGAAGGTCATTGAGTACTACTATCAAGTTGGTTTTTGAATCTACAACATTTGCAAAAAAGGCCATTGGTGGAGGATTTTATGGAATGAAGGGTGGTTGGTTTGGAGGTGGAAGTAAGGAAGATTACAAAATATTGAATGGAAGTGAGAGAATTCTAGGAAGTCCTTTGTCACTATGAGACTTACAAAAATGATTGAGTTCTATGAAGTTTGGTTCACTATCTAAGGATATTAAATCTGACTAAAATGGGTATGTTGGAAGGAAGATTACAAAATATTGAATGGAAGTGAGAGAATTTTAGGAAGTCCTTTGTCACTATGAGACTTACAAAAATGATTGAGTTCTATGAAGTTTGGTTCACTATCTAAGGATATTAAATCTGACTAAAACGAGTATGTTGGTGTTGGCACTAGCACATTCCTGCTTGTTTTTCTACCAAATTTTTTGACCAAAGGCCATATTGGCATATGATTTCATGTTTTTTTTTAAAAAAAATATTTATCCCTGTGTTGGTCAAATTTTTTACCAAACTAGAGTTTTATGCTTGAGTTGGTAAAAAACTGGGGTTCATAACCAAAAAAAATTCCTTTACAATAAAGTAGTTCCACTTTGGGACAACACTTCTTGAGCTCTGAAAAGTTTTTCTACCCATTTCCAATTCATTGTCGGTAGGGGCGATGATAATCAAATCCATTTTGGAGATAGGCTTACATTCTTTATGGCACCTTTCCAGTTGAATCAACCCTTGAATGCTATGATAGAAGGTCTTGGATTGTTTAATGAGACAACACTTAATGGATATTTCTATTAGATGGTTTCCTTGGAATTGATACTTGCTTTAATGGCTAGGATCTAGAAGACAATAGTGAGCTTTTTGAGAAAATGTTTGAAGACAAAAAATTTGTGCTGGTTGATCTCAATCAAGGAGGAGGGATAGGAAAAGGGGTATGGAACTTAGGAAAATAGATGGGGATAGGAGCCCCACCCTACCCCCCATAACTAGGATAAGAATGTAGATGGGGATTGCTTGTGGGTTTGCATTAAACACATTATGGGTAGCTTGTGGAAGAAAAAACATTATAGAGATGAAAGTGAAAGTTTTTCTGAGCTAGATGTGCCCCCTAAAGAAACTTTATTGTCATAAAATGACAATATAGAGGTCTAATATGTGGATATAGAAGGCAAGGTATTAGAAGGAGAAACTCAAGTTGATTCTTCTTTACTAGTAGCTGAAGGTAAAGGAGATAGACCATGTAAAAGTTTGCTTGAAGATATTTTTAAGTATACTTACAAAGACATTCTTGCTACAATTGATAAGCGGGTCAAAGATGATAATGAATTTCATAAAGAAAAAGCTTGATTATTATCAGGTAGATTAAAATGTGAAAAATGTTCAGACAAGCCCTTTAGGTTAGTGTCTTCTATCATCTTTACTTTCTTGGTCTTGAGTGTTTTGTTAAACATTAGTTTTCCTTTGAAAGAGATAAAAATAATCTAACTTAGGAGTTTCATTAAACATTAGCTCTGTTAAATGTTCCTACATGCTTTCCCAATTTTAGGATATTTGATCTCTTCTAATTGGTGATTATAGCCCACATCTAGATATTTGAGGCTGGGGAAACATTGTGGAGAGATTGATAAACTCTCAAGACATAAACCCACCAATGATATTCATTTGAGGCTACCCAATAATGAAGAAAAGGACCCTAAGAGAATAGTCAACTTGGTTAGAGGGAACCCTTCAATATTTAGATATTGAAGGTTAGTAAGCTACACAAGTGTTTCTGGTAAGGAAATCAACAAATGGTTGTTTATTATCAAATCCTCTAATTTGGTCACTTGACCAATGCTATCTGGTAATCCCATGAAGCATGTCTCACCCAAATCTAACTTCTTGAGTGCTCCCAAGATTGTGGCTAGCTAAGGAAACTCCTTCATTTGAGCACATCCCCAAAGAATTAGAAGCTAGAAATCTAGATCTAGAAGTTTTATTAGAGTTTTTAAAAGAAGAAGAGGTATGTCATTCTATTAATTTTATCAAAAATACGTTTTCTATACACAATCACAGTGATATATATGGTTTCAACTTAAAAGGCATCTATTTTCATGGATGAAATGAGCAGCCTCCAATCGAAAATTAAGTACTACCATCTCAAGTGTATGAGGAATTCCTTAAGAGTGTTGGCATATATGGATCTAGACTCTGGGCTGAGCCAGGAACAATTCAACAAGCCAAATGAAGAAATCTCTTACTATTTGGGGTTCGAGTAGATGGGTTTTCCTAGTAGCCTAATAGAGGCATTATAATATTTCTTCTCTAGATGATTTTTTAGTTTGTAAGTTCAAGAATTCATTGTTTAGATAAAAATGTGTTAGATCCACCTGAGATTTTGAAGTATTACTTTTTTCATGAAAGCAACCCATGCTCTAAATCATGCAATATTTTTTAGTTTTGAGGGTTTCATAATGTTGACAACAACACATGGTCATCTATAACCCTCCATACAAAAACACATTATGGCCCCTTGCACTTTCACTATAACTGGGGCCTCAACCTATGGAAATATTACATTTGGAATGGCCTCAAGATTCCCAAATCCAAGTGTTGTTAGTTTAAATAAAATAGGAAATCTTTGCAACTGCTTAAGCAAATGAAATGACATGGATGCCAAAATACACTTAAGTTAATGATTTAGCTTATATAGTGCATGGAACTTTAAAACTTTGACAATAACAACACAAATCTAGCCATTAAAAACTATAGTTATAGTGAAGAGATTCATTGATATGCAACAATATGAATTTATTAATATCTCAATCTACACACATTAGGTTTCAAGACAAGCCATGATCTGTATAACTTTACTCTTAATGACATCAATCCGTATACTTGTTGCATACATCATTCTCCTTGGCAAAGAAAAACATCTCCAAGTTTCAAGGTTCCTCCACATTGATTACCTTTGGATGATTATATTGTCTCTAAATGTTGATTACTTATTGCCTTACTAGAATTAGATGCCCTTGTTCATTTCATTATGTTCTTCTCTCTTGTTCTATGTTACAAATTAATGATCTTGATCAGATTTGAACTTGTGAGTACATTATTTTTGCACTTACTTGTTGATTAGATTGATTCTTTCATGGATTTTTTTCATGAAAGTTTCCTCTTTGATGAATACAATACCTTTTAACTCTCTCAATTCCCGTATATAACAAACAATAGTATCTTGAATTTAACCAAATACTAATGCTATGCATAAGATATAAGATATTTAGTGCTCATTATAGGTGGTACTTGATTAATAATGCTATAATATTCCTTGTTGATTGAATTTTTGTATCTCTAACAACCAACATCATACTAGGATCTTTTTGTTCCATTAAAATATTCATCATATAAAATCATTATTCTAGAGGTGACATCATGAAATAATTCAATTAAAGACACTTATCATAGGTCCCCCAATCCTATCCTTACTAAATTGATAACCTTCAAGGTTTATTGCCCTTATTTAATCACCATATTCACAAGATCATCATTCACTATGCTGCAATGTTTCTCAAGAGCATTAATTCAAAGGGTCGTCAACTTAATTGTCAATAAATCTTACCTTATCAGTAAAATCTCATTCTTTCCACTCAAGGTTTCAAACATATTTATCAATCCAAGATCCTTGTCCAATTTCCTTATAACCTACACACACAAAACCTATACCCTATTACCACGTTTCATTATTAACATACCTTGTCCAAATACCCATTCTAACAAACCATATTCTTACATTATTGTTAGAAACCAATTAGTGAACTCATTATCATAATGACATTATAATCCTCATTATATATTACCTCCAACATTGAATTAGATATCTTTGGGCATCAAGCACTATCAAACTCTTGCAATATTCTTGAGAAATCAACAATGAAGTACAATAACATAATATTGTCTATTACTTATAAAAAGGAATATATATTCACTGTTAACATTTGAAGTATGTTAATGAGATTTCATTTAATCTCAACTTTTGGAATCTTCAAAGTAAGGAAACCTTAGTCATTCCAATTCAGAATGCTTAATGAATTGTTGAATCAAACTTCACAAAAGAATAATGGTCCAAAATTATTGTCAATATTTAGAGAACTAAGCTGAAGTTTTCATGCAAATTATATTGTTTATCTTCATTGGAACATCCAACCAAGAGTATAGAGCACCCATTAAATTTTCCTCTTCCTTATTAACCTATTGACATTGTTGAAAAACCCTTATATAGTATTCTTTTGATTAATAAGACTTGTTATAAATAGAATACATGGATCTTAATATTTTAAGCCACTAAAGCATCATGACATTCTCACATGGAACCACTTCTCAATTCAAACTCAAAACCAAATGAAAGATTACTAAGTTTACTGTCAAATTCCATAATATTAGAATTTTTGAGTAGTTACCTAGCGAGGGTTTCAAAAATCTTACACAAAACATAGATATGTTCCTCATTATTAATGAAATCTAATCCCACCAAAACAACAATGGTGAGGACTCAATGATCTTTCATGCTATGCAAATGAATCTTTAGAAATAAGTCAAATATATTATAAAGAGATTATGTAAACAATGCTTTAAATACACTAAAATAAGTCATATTTATATTTTTTGATAGTTAATTTAGTTGTATCTATTCTATGCACTGGTAATTCTAAGATCCATTATCTTGAATATGTTAAGATAGTAAAAAGAAAAGAGCATCTTGTTGCGGTGGCACTAATTTTCAATTAGTTTTAAAAGAGAAATAAGCGATCATTGTTCATTGACAAACCCTCAAGTTGGAGAATAAATGTGATTTTCACCTTAAATATACTGAACTATGGGTACAAAAACCATCTTTCAATTGTGAAGCATTCTTATACAAGGGGATCAATGTCCTTTCTCTTCAATTGAATTGGGTGTAGAGGTTGTGTTGCTTCAATTCAGTACACTGCATAATTGAGTGGTATATTAAAAAAAAGAAAAAAAACTTCTACACACTTGATTCCAATAAATAGATAAAGCACATGGATCCCCAATGTCTAACAAAGATGCTTCAAGACTAAAAGATGGTATCCTACCATTCATACCTGAAAAGAAATTTCATGATATAATATGTCCTTCTAATGCATAATGCTCATCTGAAAACATGGCTTCCAACATGAGTCATCCTTGAACTCATGTACTCTCATAGTGTATCCACCACATAAGCCATCCCATACGTCCATCATAACTTATATTCAACATCTCATGAAGAGTTATAATGTTCCTTCATAGATCACAGGGAAGATCTTATATGATATCTTTGAAATTCTTTCGAGGAAATGAAGATGGGATACCATCTTTTGATTGTGAAGCATCCTTATCCAAAGGAGATCAATTTCCTTTCTCTTTAATCAAATTAGGTGAAGAGGTTCCTTCAATAGCAATGACTGGTTCTATGAGGGCACCCATTTGCCCAATTTCTAAATAATAACAAAAACTTGTAGGTGTTTGTATAGAGAATTTCTCTAGTTCTCGAAGATTTGATGGAACTCCCACTAAAATGAAAGGGAAGGGTTGTGGAAAGGCTGATGATTTAGAGTTACCTCTTTTTACATCACCACAAAATACAAGATCTATTCCATCCTCAACTACAAATGTGAATAACAGAAATAAGTTTGGCTCGACATAGAGACATGAAACCAATATCACTAAAGGAAGGTGGCCTCCACTTCCATGGGACAATCATAGTGAAATATCTTGAGGCACAAATTTTACTCCTCTGTCTTTAAACAATGCATTTAGAATTGAGGCAAACCATGCAAATGGGAATGCAATTGAATCTAGTTGAGGGTTTGTTGTTGGCAATGGAGGTTCTAATAATGCAACTCCTCGCCATATAAAAATTTGAGGGAAGGCATCATCAAATCATTCAAACTATGGTTCTACTAGTAGTACACCTACAAAAATTGTCTCAAGAGAACTCAACAATGGAGCTTCTATTAGCACAACCACCAATAGTTTTAGATTTCCTGCTTCTCAAAACTCAGCTGCAAGAATTGGTCATCCATGTAAAAATTTTGCTCTGTCATCAACAATACCTATAGTGGTAAATACTATTGAAGTGCCACATTTTGAACTTAAGGAAGATCCTTCATTCTAAATGGATCACAATGTGTAGGTGATGAATCTTGATAATCTTCTTCCCATTAAGCTAAGTGTTTGGGCCAAAAAGTAAAACTCTATTTTCAACTTACATTTCAAGTTATTTGTAATTCTAGTTTTATTTCCTTCTCTTTTTCTTTATGCAATTTCTTCATCTCCTTTTCTTTAGATTTTCTCTTGACATCTTTTACAGCCTATAAAAGTAATAGGTTAGAGAGGATTATATCTAGAAAATCATATCATGGAGAATATTAATAGTGCTTGCACCTAGAGAGGCTACAAGAGTATAGCCTCTAGGGTCAGGCTATCATAGTTTGAAAATAGTTTGAAAATAAGAGCTCATATATGTTCAAAAAATGTGTGTATAGAAATCTATAGTAAAAAAATATAGCCTACATACATCACTAGAAATCTTGAGAAAACACAGGAGAGTAATAGTACACTACGATAATGCTTCATGATCTCATCTAAAGATGGAAGTAGTTTATGGAAGTACTTTAGCTCTAGTCAAGAAACTCTCTACAAGTTAGTAAATTCATCCCTTGTATAAAAAACTATTAATCCAATCAAATTCTCTATTGGATATCAATTAGAACTATTCAAATTTCTCTTTGACATAGGATGATTTAGACATTAGATAGTCCAATAGTGATTTAACAATGTTATCTAATGATTGTTAAAGAAAGATTTGGATGAGTTTAACATTACCCATTTATCAATGAATTTGGTATTAGTTATTTCACTATTTGAAAATTTTGATCAATTATATGTTATGTTAGAGTAAACTCAAATTCAAGACCTCTAAGAGAAAGACTCATAATAACTCTTTCCTTTGATCAATAGACTTAAGAATTCCCATTCAACTATTAAATAGGTTTAATGGGTTTTGACATTTATCAACACATATCCTAATAGAAATTTCTTATATTATTTCAAGAGACATTTGTTTCATTTTGCCAAATGATAGCTTGACAGGCATTATTAGAACCTTATTGAATTTGATTCTCCCTTGAAGTTTCTAAGTAAGAAAGGTTTATCAAATAGGGGTTCTCTACTGTTTGAGATAGGATTTATAGATCAACAAAGTCTTTACTTTAGATTGCTGCAATAGAACATTCTAAGACATTTTTATTTGTTAGTTGAGGAATTCATTGTGTCAACGGTGTTCAAATATTTCTTGTTGACGTGAAAACTCCCACCAAGAATAAAGTTCCTTTCGTATGCTCTCAGACGCTAAGCTAGGTAGCCTTTTGTATTGAGACAAGAAACAATGTTGCAGTTCTAAAACTGCATAAAGACTATGTTTTAGTTTGTATGGAGGTAAATACAATATTTTTCTTCTCTACAATTGAAGTAATTTTGAATTTGAAATGAATGTGTATACATATTAGTTTCTTAAATACTATTGCATAAATGTTGTGTCAGTTGGGTATGCATCTTTCTCAGTGTTGACCATTATCTTAATAGTTTTTGGTTTATTATTATTAGTGGCTAGATGATGGAGGTCCAAAAGTTAGAGATGTTGCATTTTCAATATTGGCAATTGTGGAAAAGGTATGCCAATGTCAATATATGTTATTTTGGATTTTTTTAAGGCTTGATGTTCATTGGACTTGTGGTTTTGCATTAGCTTGTTAGAATGAGAACTTTAGAAAAATCATTCAAAAAATTTGATGAAGTAAGAAAAAAAAAGATTTAAGAAATGATTGGAACATCTGGGAGTGGTCAAGCCATAGTTGCATCATCAACAGGTAATATATGTGATTGTATTATTCTTTCTCAAGAGAGACATGGGCTACAAGTATCTAAATTGAACTGGTATTGTTGCCCAGGTTCATCACGAACTGGAGCAAGTGGTGGTGTGACTTTAAATTCTAAGGTGATACTTTGGCCATATTTAGGATACATGAAAAATCAAGTCATTTTTGTGTACATTTGACATTTTTAATTTAAATGGCATCTCATTTATTTTCATGGCGGTAGCTTTGAAAATCCAACTATTGAGAAACTCATAGTTAGAAAGGGAAGAATTGGAAATTGAGATTTTCACTAGTATGTTTCTTAATTTGAAACCTATGTATGATGTTTGACTATCCATCAAAACATTAAAAGAAAAAACATCGGAGCCCCAACTTTGACTTTGATTTTGTGACTTGGCAATTCAAATCAATGTATAAATTCCTTAAAAAACATAAATTTTATGGACAACAGTTACAAACTATATGGAATCTTAAGCATTGGCTAGACTATAGGGAAACAATCTATTATGTTCTGTTTGGACATGTTTTTACTTTTAATAGGTTTTAATAAATGTCAAATTAGTTAGTTGGTGTCAGGACATGTATGTTACTAAGGTAGTCTTCAAAATAGTGATGATGAGTTATTACCTAAGTCACAAGGTACGAATTTAGATTCTTGTCAATCACAAAATTTCGATCAAAATTCTTATTTCATTTTTTGGGGCAAATTAAAGTCAAGAAAATTTTTTCTTTTCTCATTTTTTTAGTCTAATTGTAATGCAAGATACTCTTTTGTTTTTACAACAATTATAGAAAATATTAGTCCATCTTTATGGTTTGTGTATAGTTTTTCCCTCATCATAGATGTAACTTTTATAAGCACTCGACATCTTTATACTTATATAGAAAATAAATGAAAAAGGATTATTGTCGTTGAAGTCTAATATAATTTTTTTTGGACTCTTATTATATAGTTGAAGTCATTGGAAGCTACCTTGATGGGTTCCTTGAGAAGAGAAAATGCGGCTGAAACTGCATCAAGACATCTTAAAACTGAGATTGAACACCTAAACTGACTGGTATGACCAAAGATGATGTATTTAATTTTTTCTATGAGTTCATCTACTCTCAATAGTCAATGTGTGAGTTTAGAAGAAATAGTTAGAACCCACAAGTTTAATTTTTCAAAGTTAAATAATAATAAAATTCTTCTAATCACATTCAGGGCCCTTAAGAAATCACCTTTTTAATAAATCTAAGTGAAAGCTAATTGGGATGTCATTTTTCTACTAGCAAATAAATTGAATATTATCTGAATATAGATTTTGCATGAACTTGGTTTGTGATGACTACCATGCAAGTGGTTGAAAATGTTTTTTGTATTTTTTATATTTTTTTGCATTACCATAGAGTAGTGTATTCTCAACAAAGTTATACTTAATGGTAGGATGTACTTGATAGGATCATGGAAGAGAAGAAAATAATTTTCTATTTGAATCTTAAATTTTAATCAAAGAGAGTGTTATCTAGTTGCTCAATTTTATTTATCATGCCTCCATAAAGCCCTACTTAATTTTGAAATGTGCATAATAGGTACGATAGAGACATGAGGATATCCAATACAATTTGTGATTGTTGGGATTAAACTATAGTTTCCATTAGTGAAAACAATTATCCATATCAATGAAGCTACCAAGATCAACACTCAATTTCCAACATTCTCCGAGCATTCCAATGTTAACCAAGTTTTGCAGTTTACACCAAGTAGAATAGACACTACCAAGTGAATACAGGCAATGTAAAGACCAACAATTACTACTGAGCTTTGTAGTGTCTACTAAGAAGTTAGTTAGTGTGATGGAAATTTAGTGTAAACTGAGTGTTGGAAGAAGTAGTGTTTACTGATTGAAGAAAGGTAAACTTAGTATCTATTATCTACCGAGTGACACTACATCTACTAAGTCACAAGTGGTCAACAAGTTCAGAACTATGTTGTGTGATTAGTATGAATCGAGCTTTCACTTCTATCAAGTGCATGATGATGCTGAGTAATGCAGTGAATGTCGAGTATCATAAGGTAACTGAGTCAATTTACTAAACCCAAGTTAATTCCTATTGGGCCAACTCTATAATGTGTTTTAGAGTTGTGTTTTGGCCGACCTTGCAATTTTGTAAATTGGAAAGGTATATATAAAACATGTATTGTATGATACAATTGTAAAATATTGTGTTGTTATCATGATGTGATGTAATGAATAATAATTGTAAGAAGTGTATGTCAAAGAATATTAGCAACAGTTTAAGGAATGCAGAAAGGTCATCATAAGAGCAGAAAAGTTTCATCTATCACATAAGGTGATCAGTGCTAAAGGATCTAATTAGCAATCAGAGTGGTAAGTAAGATCCATTGCTTCATCCTAATAGGTGAATGAGTTCTAAATCCTTTAAAAAGGTAGACTTAATAGTCTTTGAATAAATCTCCTAACAGAGTGCATACTTCATTGTATGTTTGTAAATCCTCTAAAAAGGTGGACCTAGTAGTCCTTTGTGCTCCTAATAGGGAAAATCACCAAAAGTGGTCAATATAAGCCTTGACCAACCAACTTTATGCTACAATAGTGAAGTTTTGTGGGTATCATCCCCATCCCAATTTTACTTTCTATTTGGAAGGTTTTTGGGTCACCAAATTCTATGTTCTTTCTGTCATGAATGTTTATCTTTCAATTCTTATGCATGCAGTAACATAGATAGATTTATGGAGAACGATTTACATGGTTTTATGCTGAATTGATGAAAATTTTTGAAGTTACTGATTCACCTCTCCCTCTCAATAACTTAGCAAGTCTTAATTATTTCCAACAATTTGTATTAGAGCATTGTGGTTCTCAAGACAAAAGCCTAATAGCTTGAGCAAAGATCAAAGGACAAATGGAGATATTTACACTTGACAAGGAAATTGAAAATTAAAAACTTGATTTCTAAATGGCCATGGTTTAAATCAAGGAAAAAAAGAAGCATCTTTCTCAATCCTTGAAAAGAAGAAAGGAACTTGCAAATCAGATGAATGACCTTAAGTATGTTGAAGAAAAGATTGAAAACTTTTTCCCTTCAAGAAGTTCAGATGAAGCAAACAATGCAATCAAAGAACTCCTAGAAAAGAATGGATCATTGCAAGAAGAAGTAAGGAAACTCAAAAGAGAACAAGAAATCCAATCAATTAGGCTATGTGAGATTTTGGAACAAAGAAACAAGGCAAAAGAAGACTTGGAGGCAAGAAACATTGAAGATCAAAGTTAATCCACTCAACATGAATACCTTATTGATCAAATCACTGAAGAAAATGAGGAAATCAAGATTCTCAAAGCATAAAATGAAAATATAAGGAATGATCTAAATTTTGAAAGACAAATCAATGAAAGAACAATGATGGAGTTGAGATCCAAAAATAAAATTAATGAAAGATTAATGAATGATCTAAACACTAAAAAAAAAGTCAATGAGAGAATGATGAAATCTCAAGTAGATATGAATCAATTGAACTAGAAAAATTAGAAAAATCTCCATAAGCAAAAAGGAAAATAAGGACTTGGATACAATGAGGAAGAAGGTGAATCATCCAAACAAGGTGCTAAAAGAAATAGAAAACATACATGCAATCATTGTGGAAAGATAGGTCACACATAAAATAAATGTTGGAGCAATGGAAAGGCAAAATTCAATGGAAAGTGCTACAACTGCAATCAGCATCGTCACAAGGCTAATGAATGCATGGAGAAACTTAAATTTGAAGGTAAATTTCACAAATGCAAGAAGCAAGGTCATAAGGCATCTAAGTGCAGATCTAAATCATTCAATCTAGCTAAACACCTTGTAAAGGCAATATTTGGTTGAGACTACAATACTTGGTGTGGATGTCATTATTATGGAGAATATGGACACACTAGCATAAATTGTGCAAGGCATCACCTCAGAAAGAAGGATACTACTATAAGGTGTTATACATGTATTGGACTTCATCATATAGCTAAAAACTATATGAACTTAGGAAAAATTGAGGATGAAAACAAAGCAAGAATTGACAACTTCAGAAAATAAATGAGGCAAAATTGGATTCCTAAATCTACCAAAGAAACAAGGTCAAGTCATGGGAGTGAAGTCACTCAAGAAATGGGTGACTCCATCATCTCAAACTATGTTCATTGGAATGAATAAGAGCTATAATTACATAGAAAATCATAAGCAGTTCCAACAAATGAGAAAAGTGCAAAAAATTCAATCAACATTCTAGATACGTAAGGATTATAGAAAACTCATCTTTCACTGAGTTGCATCAAACTCCACCAAGCAAGGTCAAGAGTAGTGGAAAATTAGTTTGTTTGTCGAGTTGCAAACACTTTCCAAGTTAGGTCAGTGGATGATAGTCTATCATGCACCATATCATTATGATGTCGAGCATTAATGGAATTTTCTCAACAAAAAGTGAAAAATCAACTTCATTTTCCATTGTGATCACAACAATCTTTGAGCCATAATGATTTGGAGAGCTTCATAGTGTTTTCGACCAATTTTGTAGCAAGATATTCACAAAATCTATCACCTATTGAGCAGCGATGGCATCTACAAGTGGAAGTAGCAACAAAGAAAAGAAGGGTTCTGAGATGCTAGTAAAGGGTGTGGAATGGAAAGTGCCCAATTTCAAGATTGTTCCAGCCATTGCAAAGTTACTTGACCCATACGAAGCTCAATCATAAATTTTGCCAAAGGTACTTCTAATAAATGACATTAGAATTAATTTCAAGTGCACTGTTCAAGAGCTAGGAACATCATAAATGAACAATTCCCTAGCTGAAATGTGTGTGGATGGATCATTGAAACATGAGCACAAACACTTGGAGACAAAAGGGTTAACTCATATCCCTCATTTTCCACAAAAGTTTCAAGTAAATTGGATTAGATATATACTTAGTCAATTTCATAATAGGAAATTATGGTTGGAGGAACCCATATTAATCACAAAGAAAATGATTCATAAGGTAACCAGTCTCCCAATGTTGAGCAAAGCCAAAACTACCAAAACCCTAGGTCAGGAGAAGTTGCAGAAGAAAACCCTAGCTGAGTGGGATGGTAGAGGTTTAAAGATTAACAATGTCACTATTGTAGAGCTTAGATTCAGTATACATATTGTTTTTCATAAGATCTATAGCTTGAGTCAATTGAATAGTGTTCCATGTGAGGCAGTAGATCTAGCATACAAAGTTGTGAAGAAAAATATTTAATTTGACCTTTCAGATGTGTTACTGAAGTAGTTGAATAAGAACATTAACAATTTAAAGACTTCTAAGAACAATCCCTTCAAGTTTGGATCTCTACTTACATGTCTATTCTTCTATGGTCAAAAATTATTTCCATCAAAAGGCACTATTGTGTGGAAGAAAGAGACCCCAATTCTGTATTAGATTAATGAGTTTATTGCAGAAATAAGTAAAATTTTTAAGAGAGTTATGGATAACTATTCAGATTCAAGATCACTCCTAAGCTTATAGAAGACTACAAGGATGATATATGCTTCATGGTACACTGTGATAGGGTATATATTCAAGCAGTCATACCTAGAGTGGCACGGGTAAAACCATTGCCTTATGAGATCAACATTGATGAGGTGAGAGACAACATTGAAGAACTAGTGAATGAGCCAGTTGATCCTAAGCTTCCTTCCTTTGGTACTAATGAAGAAGCAAAGAAAAGGATAGAACTAAGCATCAAAATTCCCCAAGCTATCAGTAGAGGTAAGAAGAGGGTTGCTAAGTTGAAGATAGCTAAAGGTCCCTTAATAATTATTGAGGGAAAGGGTGAGGATGAAGAAGATGAGCCTGAAAATGATGAGGAAGAATTAGAGAAAGAAGAGGAAATAGTAAGAAAGAAAGGTAAGGTGATCATCACCAAACCTCAAATTCCCATAACTATTGTGTTTACAAGGAGAAACAAGAGAGGTAAGAAGGAAAGTGAACTACTATTTGTCTAACCTCCACCTAAATTTGAGTAAAAGTTAAAAAAATTAAAGGTTGGAGTAGGCATAAGTAACTTTAAGGCTCTTAAGTATGAAACTTGGACTCCTATAGAGTAGGAGGTTGAAGAGTTGGTCATGGAGAAGTTGGGAATTTGGAAATACTCTCCTGATCAATTTGCATCTCAAATTATAGTAAATCTTCTTGATAAGATCAAAGTTAGATGGGAAAACACTATACAAACTATCAAGGACATATTTGAGAATCAATTAAATTAGTTGTTACCAAATCTATCAAATGCAAAGGTGAGAAAGGAAATGAAAGAACATGAAGGCAGAATGATTCTAAAATTTAGCACATGCCTTATATTAATGAAGAGCATTGAATCAGTTGTTAAGCATGCTATAGATATTTGGAGAGATGTTTATCATCTCAATAAGCCAACTAATAAAACTGTTGAAATAAAAGATGATGATAGTGATGATGAAGATGATATTGTTCCTTTGGTCATAGTAACAACAGAAGAAATGCAAGATTTGACGAAGGAGAAGGAAGAAGAAGAAAAGTAGGAAGAAGCAAAGGAAGACAAGGATGAAGAGGATCCAGTCAGAATTGTAACAAAGGTAATTGCATCCCTTCCTTATTCTCCACCCAAGACTGTTACATCTTCTATGGAGATAGATTCTGCAAGTGAGATTGTCAGCACATTAGCGACATCAATAGATCAATCTTCACTTGCCACCTCCTAGCTCCAGGTATCTTCAATGGAAGTGTCAAGCACTTCATCTATCGAGCTTCCAGTCACTTCTTTGAATACTAAGTTAGCTCCCACTACCCTTACATCAACATGTATAGTAAGTATATCAGATGATTCTACAATTTTGTCAACTTTAGCATTAACTGCATCTACTTCAATTCCAATTAGTTCATCTATTGTAGATATTTCTATGTATATTCCACCAAGTGCCACAACAATTTTAGGAAATGTTTTAGTTTTGGAGTTGGTTGGTACTCTTGTTGGCATTAAATTAATAAGCCCTATCCCATTTTCACTACTAGCCCCTCTATCTCTACTATTGTATTAGTTCCAAAGGTCAAGTCAGTAATATTAGAAGTAGAACACAAGCAACCTTTAAACTTCTTATTACTGGGAAGGAAATTGAAGAAGATAATGACTTGGACACCAAGATAGAGATACCAAAGATTGATTATGACACTGCCACTATTGAGGAAATGAGACTGGCAAGTTAACTTTTAGAGAAAAAGGCTATTCAAAAGCAACTAAGATCAGAAAGGGATAGGGAATACAAAATAATAGAAAGTGCCAAAAATATTATCACTGAGGCTATAGGTGTTAAAGTGGATTAGACCCAACACATTTTGGTTCAGTTAGAAGAGGTTATACAAAAATTTAATGAGGAATCTTCAAGGAAAGAGAAACTCATGAATAAGCTAGAGAGAAAGTTTGATAAAAAGGTGCTAGAGCACATTGCTTAGCAAATAGCAATAAGGCAAGTTGAGTTGTCTGCATTTTTTAGCAACATTGAGAACTCCTTCACTAGTGTCACATCACTTTTTGCCAAAATTTTTTATGTTTCTGGATTCACCAAAGAAATTAAGGAAAAATTGAATAAAATTGATGTGGACATGCAATCCAGTGCACAAAAGTTGTAGCTTGACCCTGCCTCAAGCTCAAATCATCACATTAAGGTGAAGTATCTCTCAGAAGTGCAAGCAAAACTATTGAGAGAAGAGGAAAGGATTAGATCAAACTTAATTGACATTTAGAATATGATGTTTCCTATAATGGACACAATGCAAAAACACATTGCTCATTGCAAAACATTGGTCCAAGATAATAACTTCTCAGTGGCAGAACACCTAATCCAATTGTTAGCAAAAGTTCAAATTGCTCTCCCCACTTGTCAAATTTTTCAAGAAAGTTGGGATAACGCACTCTCTCTCATCCTAAAGGTACATGAAGATTTCCTATCTCATGTTGGTGTCAGTATGTAGTAGCTTATATAGCCCTTTGTCATTACTGTCAAAAAGGGGGAGAGATATCAGTATAAGCAAAAGGGAGATAATGGAAATAGAATAAAGGAGGAGTGAATATAATTTAGTATAGTAAAAGGGGGGGATAGCAAATAATGGAGATAGATTTGATGAATATGTGTATAGCTATATGCATAATTTTCTATGTATATACATTATGTTTCATAAAAGGAAGATATATGTAGAGATGTATATGCAACAACATTACAAAGATCAATTTTGAAAAATCAAAATTCAACATGTCAGATTGCATACATAAATTGTGTCTTATAAGTGTTTTATCACTAATTCCAAAGGGAGAGATTGTTGGCATTAAACTATAGTTTCCATTAGTGACAACACTTATCCATATTAGTGAAGCTATTGAGCTCAACACTCAGTTTCCTACCTTCATCGAGCATTCCAGTGTTAACCAAGTTTCATAGTTTACTCTGAGCAAAACAGAGGCTACCAAGTGAATATAGGAAATGTGAATACCAAAGGTTACTACCAAGCTTCACAATGTCTACCGAGCAGTTATTTAGTGTGATAGAAATTCAATGTAAATCGAGTGTTGGAAGAAGTAGTATTTACCGAGTAAAGAAAAGTAAACTCAGTATCTAGTATCTACTGAGTGACTAGTGGTCACTAGGTTTAGAACTACATCATGTCATTAGTATGGACTAAGCCTTCACTTCTATCGACTACATGATGATTTCAAGTAATGCAATGGATGTTGAGTATCAGAAGGTCACTAAGTCAGTTTACTAAACCCAAGTTAATTCCTATTGGGCTGACTTTGTATTGTGTTAATCACATGTGGTTTGGTTGACCTTGCAATTTTGTAAATTGGATAGTTACATATACAAGATGTATTGTATGATACCATTGTATTTTATTATGCCATTATCATGATGTAATGTAATGAATAAAAAATTGTAAGAAGTGCATGCAAAAGAATATCATCAACATTTTAAGGAATGCAACAAGGTCATCACAGGAGTAGAAAAGTTTCATCTATCACATAAGGTGATCAGTGCTAAAGGATCTAATCAGCAATCAAAGTTGTAAGTAAGATCCACTACTTCATAATAACAGGTGAATTAGTTCTAAATCCTTTAACAAGGTAGACTAAACAGTCTTTGTGTAATTCTCCTAACAGAGTGCATACTTCATTTTATGTTCTTAAATCCTCTAACAAGGTGTACCTAGCAGACCCTTGTACTCCTAATAGGGAAGATCACCAGAAGTGGTCAATGTAAGCCTTAACCAACCAACTTTATGCCACAGTAGTGAAGTTTTGTGGGTATCATCCCCACTCCAATTTTAATTTCTCTTTGGAAGGTTTTTGGGTCACCAAATTATGTCTTCTTTGTGTCATGAATGTTTATCTTTCAATTCTTATGCATGCACTACCATAGATATATTTATGGAAAATGATTTACATGGTTATATGCTGAATTAATGAAAAGTTTTGAAGTTAGTGATTCACCCCTCCCCTCTTAGTAACTTAGCAAGCCTTAATTATTTCCAACAGTGATCTAATTTTTGACTTGCAACATTGTATAATCCTGATCACATGTAGCCTATGACTAGTCAAGTGGTTACACTTTTTTATCATCCTCTAAAACTTTTGTTAGTTGCTAAAAATTATGGTTTAGGTGTCGATCTCTAGAGTACAGGTTGCATACTTGCTAAGCTACTTGCAAGCAAGCCAATAATGATTGGACATATAGAGCTAATGGTAGAAGTCAACTCACTATTATGTTTCTCTAGTAGATATTATTAATTATAACATGCATAAATAGTAACCTATGTTTAAATAATTTTGTGAACAAATTGATCCAGGTTTATATGTTTACTTCTACATGCCATCTTGTGTGGAAATAAATAGGAGCGTATTTTGATTTTCTTTTTTCCTCATGTATAGTGATTTATGATTACTGAAGGTTGCCCAACACTATTTGGGTTTAATTTGTTGAACCAAATGGAAATTAATAGCAAGAGTTCTGATCTTATGACAAATTGGGAGGTTTTTTAAAATATTTTCATATGTTTATAGTTGTATTTGTATTTGTGTATAACATGTTGACTCCCAGTGGTACTTTTGATTTTCTCATTCCATTAAGTTTGAAGCATGTACATATGCTTCACCAGCAACATGTCTTGTGTGGCATAAAAAACTCCTTAAGTTTCTTGTTATGATGCCCTTGATTGTCATAGCACAAAAACCAATTTAGGAGAGAATTTAGAAATTTCCCTGATCATCGTACTATTTTTGGATTTTCAAAACACAAGAGATTTTTACCAAAAAAAATAGAAATTGTTCTTCATGATATTCATCTCCATTTCTATAAAACCACAAAAGAATCTTGTAAAAAAAAGTATGTTTTGCATAGTTGAATTTGTTTACCTTACTACGAACAATTTCAACATCATCAAAACTTAATACAATTTCTTTCTTGCCAACCTACTATAGCCATAACTATGCATCCTTTTAATTATATTATACTTTAGGCAGACAGGTAGGTAAAATAGTTGATGAACTTCAGTACTTTTCCTATATCCTCACTTGTCATAATATGACCAAATTTTTTTTATAGGTAATGGGCTGAAGTCTAGTTTATTCATTATTTTATTACTTTTTGAAATTAATTATTATTATATGTTAAGTTCAAGGAGACTCAAACCCAAGCCTGGCATATGAGAGGCTAACTATTTACCATTGGTGGATGTTATCTAGATCAAACAAATATCAGCTATATAAACTTTATATTTGGACTACTTCAGATAATGGAGATAAATTTATATAAACAATTATAACTGTTACATCAATTTTAGTCATATCAATAATGCTCTTAGAATAATAGAATCAAATTTAGGATGGTAAGAAGTTTGATATGTTTTGATTTATCTCTTTATGCATAAATTTCAATTTGTTCCATGTTGTATCAAGAAACTATTTCTTATCTAAGCCATTTAATTTGCAACCTTTTAAATCCCTACAAAGATAAAGCTAGAGCATGAGAATTTTTCTTCTCAAAGGTGTCCTCTAATTGTAAAGTGTCCATTTCATTCAAAGTTGGAGCAGGATAATTTTTCTTATCAAAGGTTTCCTCTAATTGTAAAAAATCTATTCCATTCAGAAATGGAATGGATGCTTTACAATTAGACTACACCTTTGAGAAGAAAAATTATCCTACTCCAACTTTATCTTTGCAAAGATTTAAAAGGTTGCAAATTAAATGGCTTAGATAAGAAACAATTGCTTCATACAGCATAAAAAAAAATTGACCATACATTGGTGGAAATTTTGACCCAACAATGACAAATTAGAGCTAGCTAAAATTAAAAAAATTTGACCAATGTATTGGCTGAAATTTTACCATGAACTCCTTGGTCTAAATTTCAACCAACCTGGGTCAAAATTTTGACCAAAATTCATCAAAAATTGAGTTAAAATTTACTAGTGTGGAATTATTTAGAATAAATGGGGGGGTCAATTAGTTATCCAAGGTCCAAATGTACAATTAATTTTTTGCATAATTTAGCGAACCCATATCCAAAAAACATTTTCATCATGCATGCATCTATTACATCATACAATTACTTAAACTTTTAGGTTACTGTCAAATTAACTTTGTAGAAATATAAGCATGAAATACAATAGATTCAATAACACAATTGAGACAATAATTTAATGTGGAAACCCAATTTGGGAAAAACCACTAGTAACATGCTAGTCATTCTCACTCTTCTGAAGTGATTCCCTATGAAAGGGCAACCTTGTTAAAGGCTACAGGGAACACTGTTAAATGTGAACTAGCTAAAGGATTTCAATCACCCTATTAGGAGTGGGGCTTGCTAGAAGACTTTAGATCATTCACATGGAATGTCACTTCATTAAAGGATTTACAATTGACTATTAGGTCAACCTTAATCCAAAGTATTTACCCTAGATTGGTACAATTATTAGAAAGTAGCAGTAAGACTTGATCTAATAACAAGTTACAACACAGTTGTAGATTATGTATCTTAGTATCAATCCTCCATTATGCTTTACTTTCACACACTTTATCTCTAACAACTTGTTCACCCTTCAAGCATTCATACCCTTAAGCTTTCTTTCTTAGGTTTCCAAAGAAGTCTCTTCTCTTAGGTCACTTAATGAAGCAATACCCTAGATTCCTTGTCTTCCTATGGTTCTCACATATGAAAACCTTCTCTTCTAACCAACCATCTCTATAAAAAAAAAAAAAGATCTTTTGGTGTTCATCCTCCTTTGTCTATTTTAGGGTTAGGTTAGATTAGGTAGGATTTAATGAATCTACCCATCATTTCATTTCATCCCCTTTCTATAAACTTCTCCGTCAATCCACTTCAAATTTTCCTCAAAATGGTTCACCATGAATAATGTGCCACCAACTCATCAAACTTATCTTCCACCCAGTTCACACAATTTAAGAAATCAAACATATCAACTTAGGTTCATCGAATTCTTAATCTTTCTCATAAGGCTGACGCTCAAAATTAACTTGCTTCTGATACTTGACACATACTATGTTGCTCGGCATAAATTATCAAAACACTACTCAAAATCAACTAAAATTTACTCAACTTATACAGTATCACTCAACTTACACTAAAATTGAATTTTCTCAGCTCAAACTAATTTTTGCTTACACTAACTTTGCTTGACAGCTATTATGTAGAATGTTAAGCTTCATAGACATACATCATTTAACTTTTTCTTATAAACTTAATCAGTGTATCCATCCTTTACAACCTTAAGTATATTATCAATGAACTATAATATCCCTATCTTAATTGGTCCTTGTACTCATTTTCTATATCATAACTCAACCTTTCCTCTAGGTGCTATTGTTACCTTATTTGATCAAATCCTCTTCATGAATCAAACAAGTGATTGTACTCAAATCATATAAGAAATTGTCTTATGAACAAGTAGTAAGTATGACATCAGTGACAAAAAAATAGTTGAAACACATTTATCATACTTGTATCAATCTTTTTTCAACAATCTCCCTCTTTGGCATTGATGGAAAACCAAACTGACTAGACTTAATCAGTATAACCAACAAAATACCAAAAAAATAAAAAATCTTTGTATTGAAATGTCTACCTCTATTGGTAACTTTCATCTTTAGAATATGTTACAAAATTTTGTTTTGATCAAAAAATAATCAATCAACTCATCCTTATGACTCCCTCTAGATTACTTCTTATACCACCTTTGTTAGTAACTCCCTCTTACTAGGTATTCACGTTTCTTTTGTATCTTTCATCTCCCTCAGTATCTAGATTTCTCTTTCTCCCTCAAATATCTCAAGATTTAGATTTCCTTGTCTTTCTCTCTCTTTGACAATAATGCCAAATATTTATCATCTTAATATGAAAATATGAACATTTATAGTTCCTTCCTCAATAATGTAGCTTGTGACTAATTTATAACTCTATCTCTTTGATTACTTTAGGAAACTCCTAAAGTAAGTTCCACTACATTAATATATGACATGTCTCAATCAACTTTCTTGATGTAGGGTAGTTCTCATGGTTCTTAGGTATCTTTTGATAGGGGTATCACCCCTAGTTTACCTCTTAGATACTCATGCACATCCTTAGGTAATTATCTTGTAGAGATATCAACTATTTTCTCTTTTGTGTTAACAACTTCCATCTTCACCTCTTTATCTTGATCTAACTCTATCAAGTAATGATACTTGATTGTAGTGTGCTTAGTCTTTGTGTGGATCATAGAATTCTTTGATTTATTTATAGAACTTTTATTGTCAAAAGAAAGTATCATAGTTTCAATTATTTCCTCCTTTGTACCTTTGGGTAGTTGTTTGATTCACACAATGTTTGTACAATTTACTATAATAGCAACATATTCAACTTCAATAGTAGATTGAGAGATGCAATCTTGTTTCTTGCTAGTCCATGTAACCAACCCTTTGCTTATAAAAATTTCTCCTCGACTAGTGCTCTTTCTATCATCAATATTTCCAACTCAATCAACATTAGTGTAGGACTTTAATTCAAATTTCTCATTTTTCTTACAGTATAGAACATAGTCTTTTGTTCCTTTCAAATATCTTATTATTCTCTTAACTATCATCAAATGATTCTCCCTAGGATTAGTGGAGAATCTTGCAACTACCCCAATAGATAATGTAATATCAGGTCTATTGTGTACTACATATTATAAATTTTCAATCATAGACCTAAATAAATTTTGATTATCCTCAATTGAATCATCATTCTTTGACAATTTATGATCTATCACCATAGGTGTGTTTATTGGCTTGGAATCCTCCAATAGAAAAAATAATCAATATATCTTTTACATACTTTGACTAAGTGATATATATATATATATATATATATATATTCCATCTGATGTACTTGCAAACCCACAAAGAACTTGATCTCTCCAAACATAGATATCTCAAATTATTTCTCCATTTCATTCACAAAAGTCTTTCATAAAGTACCTATACCTCCAAATATAATATCATTAAAAAAATTTAGATAGTAAAATACCTTTTCATTTCTCTATCTTCAAGTACAATTTTTTGTTATCATCAGTCCTCTCAAATCCAATCTTCACAAGATAATTATGAAGCCTTCATACCATGTTTTTGGTGCTTTCATCAGATCATATAAAGCTTTGGGTAGTCTACATACCATGTTTTTGTTGTTAGCATCAAAAAATCCTTCTAGCTATTCTATAGAAACCTCTTCCTCAAATATGCCATTCAGCAATGTAGACTTAACATTCATATGTGCAGGATCATGGTCAACCAAACTATGCTCTTAAGTGGCAATAAAAAAGTAGAAAATTAGGGTTATGTCAACTTTACATGCAATTTTCTACTTGTTATTAACTTTATATCAAAACATTGAGAGAAAAGAATCTCTAGCAAATTGAACCTAGTTTCTAAACTACTGGGACTTATCTTAAAAAAGTAAAAATTGATTGGTCAAAATTTTGAATTTTAATACAATATTACAAAAATTTCATAACAAAAATAAGAAGTAGATGTATGTCTGACCACCTTAATCAAAATCAAATGATAATATTTTTTAATAATAGTCTAGATATAAGTAGTAGACTCATGCCTAGATGTGACACATATTTTTGGGTATTTTTATTCTAAATAAATATTAATTAATTAATTAATTTTTGTCTTTAGTATTTTTGGAAGAAAAAAATCGCATGTCTAACCACCTTAACTAATTCAAAACTCTGCAAAATTCAATTTTTTATTTTTTTCCCTTATAGTAGAAGAAACATAGAATGTGATGCATCTTTTGGATTTAAAAAATGTTGTACCATTTGAAAGTTATAGTTATTTTTCAAGTAGTGTGTCAATGAGAAAATTATATGTAACTCCATTAGAAAATAAGTAATAATTACTTACTAAACTCATAATTTGACAAGCCTTACATTTATGAAAAGATAAGAACATTCTTAGGAAACCCTTTTCATTTCATCAAATTTTCTTGAAAAAAAGAGTCATCAGCTACATGGTTGAAGTCAAAATCACATAAAAATAGGTTAAAAGAACATTTTTAGGATGTTTTAAAAGTTGACCAGATAGGTTTGGTATTAGAAGATATAGTAGACCTTATAAAGATATTAATTGTTTTTATTTAGTATCAGGGTGGGTGGGAAAAAAGTTGGAATAGATTTTGAAATGGATTGAGATATTTCATAACTACAAATTTTTTAGATCATCAGTCTTTCGCACACCATGATCTTGCACATACCCACATTCATTTGATAAACTTTGAAACCTTCGTATGTAGAGTAAGTAAGAAGAGGTCTTACTCCTTCCAATCTCGCAACATCCTTTACAAACTAATCTTTCCTTGTTCCTTGTAACTTCAACATTTTCATCTAACTTGTTTCTGTCAATCACGTTTTTGTCTTCTTGTCTAGGAACTAGAGTCCATGTTTTATTTTTCTTATTTTTTTAATCTCTTCTTTCATGGCTTTACTCTAGTTCACATCCTCTAAGGTATCTTTCATATTTTTAGGTTCTTGCATTCTTAGCAAACATGTATCATTTATCAACTTGTTTCATGTCATTCGTCTAGCATCTTTATCTCCAATGATTTGTGTAGTAGTGTAATGTCTTTTGACATACTTAGACAATCTTGGTTCTACTCTGGTTTCTTCACTCGATCTTTCATCTTCTAAATCACTATGTACATCTCTGTTACATATTTCAACAACTCTTTCATGTACACTAATCTTAGAATCAGAATGTGCATAACTTCATTCTATAACTTAGCATCTGAATGTAGCTTTGTTCTTTAATGCAACTTGACATTCATAGTATGTGACTTTGATTTCACATTAACTTTTTGTTGGTTTGCAACTTGATTTATAGAATCTTCATCATCAAGAATACCTTCATAAAAGTATATAGATGATTTGTATTCTTCTAGTTCATTCATAGGTTCAACCTCATGTACTTCTATATATTCATCAATTTTCATATTTTCCCTTTCCACAACTTTGTTAGTGTTAGTATTTAAACACTTACAAGTTTTACTTCTTGTGGAATAACCAAGGGATATACCTTCTTCACTTTTTGCATCTGATTTTCCATTCTTGAAATCTTTGATAATATAACAATTGCTTTGAAATACCTTAAAATATTTTACATTAGGTGAATATCCATACCATAATTTAAAAGGTGTTGAATGAGTACCTTTCTTGACTTTCACACAATTTGAGGTATAGATAGTTGTACTTACAACTTATTTCTAGTATTTTTGAAGGAACATTTTTCTCCATCATAGTGTCCCAGCATAGTCCATTACAGATATGTTCACCCATTCAACGTTTCCATTTTATAGAGGGGTCCTAGGAGTAGATGTCTACATTTTGATTCTTTTTTCATTACAAAACATCTCAAACTCATTTGATGTAAGTCCTCCTCTATCAAATCTCAAACATTTCAAACTTTTACTCATTTCCTTCTCAACACTTGCTAAGTACCACTTAAAAATTTGGAAAGAATCATATTTTTGTCTCAAAAACATAACTATCATCATTCTAGAATAATTATCAACAAGTAGCATAATGTACTTATCTCCTTTGTAGCTTTTCACTTTAGTTGATCCACACAAGTCGATATTAACAATCTCTAATATTCCTTTAGAGGTATGATTTTTACTCTTAAAACTTGACTTTGTCATTTTTCCTAACATACATTTGTCTGCAAATTATATTGTCAGATTTTTTCAACTTGGGAAAACCTCTAACTCTTCACATGTTACTGATACTAACCAAGTTATCAAAATTAGCATGACATAACTTCTTGTGCCATAGTCATACATCATCAAATTCTATAATTAAACAAGTAGCATCATTCATTGTAACATACACCACTTCATCATCATTATTGTTAGATCAATCTTTTTTTTCTTCTCAAAAAATGTAGCAAGAATTCTTGCCTTTGTCTTTGTAATCTTTGTTGTCTTCATCTCTTCTACTTTTGTACTTATCTCCACCTCTATAGTTCTTTTTCTCTAAAAATCCAGCAACAATATGACAAACCTCATTGAAATTGAAACACATGATAACTTATCTTTGAACTTTCCGTTACCTCTATGAAATCTTCTTGCTAGTAGTGCTTTAATTTGATCTACATCTTCCTCATTTGTATCACTATCACTGGACACATATTTTATGTTTTTCTATTTATTATCATTAGTCTCCTTCAATGAAAGCTTAGCTTTGAAAAAATATTCAACATTTTTAGGTTTATAATTATCAACATTAGATAGCTCAAAAGTAGTGATCCTATCTACTAGACCTTCAAGAGTCAGATTAATCCCCAACATACATCTAAGCACTTGTATTGCAGAAAGTTTAATACATAAATAGGAAATAGTATTCTTAAAACCTTTTTTAGTGTAGTCTCATCATTTATCATACTAGTAAATCCCCTTATTGCATTAAAAACATCTTTTATCCCAACACAATAGTGAGCAATATTCTCATTGTCTTGCATTGTTATATCATTGAGCTTACCTCTAGGACTTTCAGATTTCGCTCTAAGAACATTTTTTCACCTCCATAGATAGTGTGTTGAGCATCCCAAATTTCCTTTTCACTATCACAACCCTTGATATCATCAAAATCAACATAGCTTAGGGTAGAGGAAATCTCCATAATTGTCTGGATGTGTTCTTTCTTCTTTTTTAGATCTTTAGTAGTTAGGACTCTACCAGGATCAGCATGCTCTATGAAAATGGTATATTGTACATGGTCTCCAAGACCTCCTAGGTGTAGCTTCAATAGACTTTTCCATATAGGAAAGTTATCTCTATTAAGCTTGGATGCCTCTCTATTTGACATCTTGATCTTTTGCTTCTAATAAATTCAAACTAGTCCTCTTTAGAAGATGGCACTGATGTCAATTATTAGAATTATTTAGAATAACAAGAAGGTGAATCTGTTATCCAAGGTCAAGATGTATGATGAAAACTTTTTACAATTTAGTTAATCAATATTCAAGAAATATTTTCATCATGCATGCATCCATTAGATCATACAATTACTTAAACTTGTAGGTTACTATCAAATCAACTTTGTAGAAATGTAAGCATGAAACACAATAGATTCAATAACACATTTGGCACAATGATTTAATGTAGAAAACCAAATTGGGAAAAACAACTAGTAACATGCTACTTATTCTCACTCTTCTAAAGTGATGTCGTGTGAAAGGCCAACCCTACTAAAGGTTCTAATGAACACTGTTTAATGTGACCTAATTAAAGGATTTCAACCACCCTATTAGGAGTGAGCCTTATTAGAGGATTGTAGATCATTCACTTAGAATTTCACCCAATTAGAGGATTTACAAATGACTATAAGGTCAACCTTAATCCAAAGGATTTACCCTAGACTAGTACAATGATTAGAAAGTAATAGCAATGCTTGATCTGATAACAACTTACAACACACTTGCAAATTATAGATCTTAGCTTCAGTCCTCCATTTTGTTTGGATTTCATACACTTCAACTTTGATAGCTTGTTCACCCTTCAAATGTTCATACCCTTAAGCCTTCTTTCTTAGCTTTCCAAAGCAGTCTCTTCTATTAGGTCACTGAATGATGCAATACCATAGAATCCTTCTCTTCCTTAGGTTCTCACATATGACAACCTCTGCTTCAGACCAACCATCTCTATAAATTTAGAATTAAGATCTTTTTTTGTTCATCCTACTTTGGCCATTATAAGGTTAGGTTAGATTAGGTAGGATCCAATGAATCTACCCATCATTTCATTTTATCCCCTTTCTAGAAACTTCTCCTTCAATCCTCTTTGATTTTTCCTCAAAGTAATTCACCATGAATTCAATTCCACCGAATCAGCAAGCTTATCTTCCACATGGTTCACACAATTCAAGAAATAAAACTTCTTGGCTCAAATTCATCAAATTCTTGATCTTTCTCATAATTCTAACACTCAACATTAACTTTCTTTTGATGCTCAACACATACTGCGTTGCTCAGTATCCAACATCAAAAAACTCAGCTCAAACAAAATTTTATTGTTGCTCAACATCAACTAAACTTTAGTCAACTTACACTGTATCACTCAAGTTACACTAATTTTAATTTTATTGGCTCCAACTGACTTTCTTCTTGACTTACACTAACTTTTCTTCGCACATACTATACCTATGAAATGTGGGCCTCTAAACCTCATAGACACTTCAACATGATCATTGTATGCGAATTCATCCCAAAATGAACATTGGATTGTTCATCCAAAAATCAGCCCTGCAAAGCGACCTATTTCCTTCTATGTAAAGGGAATTGCTTGTCAGATATCCTCAGATTCGAGGTGTTTAAGCAACCAGACCCTCTAAGAATGAAGGATTTGAAAGAAAATACGACTAATCTATATGAGAATGCAGATTAATCTAGAATGAAAGATGTAATGTAATCTAAGAACAAATAAAGAAAACTAGATTAAGCATATGCATGATTAAACTAAAATGAGATCAAACTAAGAATGAGAATGCATGCAAGAAATGTAAGTGAGCATGAATTTCAATAGCAATCCGATAGCAAATCAATTCATCCTTTCCTTGAAATGAAGGGAGGAGGGTCTCTTAAATAGACTTTCCTGGAACCCATCAATGGTTGAGATCGATTTCAATCAATGGTGAGGATTGAAGTCATTATTACCTCTTATGCATGTCCCTGTTTGGCTTACTCATCATAGATTCTTGGCTTTAAGTGGGTTGAGGAATCTTATGACACATCATAGATTCTCTTCCAAATTTAATTTAATAAAATGAGATATGCTCTCATAATTACCTTTTTCATTTAATTAAATAATTTTATTTAATTAATAAAAGATTCTTTTCTCATTTAATTAAATAACTTCATTTAATTAATTAGGAATAACTTCCCATTTAATTAAATAATTTCATTTAATTAATTAGACATAGCTTTCTCCATTTAATTAAATAATTTTGTTTAATTAGTTAAAATAGGCACATTTATTAAATTAAATAAATTTAATTCCATAGTACATTAGCCTTAGAATAAGATTTAATTTAATTAAAGTATAAATACTCAATAATTAAATTAAATATTAATCGATAGGTTTAATGTGACTAATATGAGTCAATACTATAGGAATTAAATAAAGAGTATGATGAATGCAAATTTGAGTTTTCTGCATCTGACAATTAAGTCAAGTAGCGAGTAGCCGAATAAGAATTGCCTATTAGAATAGGTCTTAGGATTGATAAAAAATAGACTAAAATTGGTTGAAATGGTAATGAGCCAATTTTGGGGTATTACATTTTTCCTCTCTTAGAATGAATGTGCAAGTAGCACGTTCAATTCAAAGAAAATCAGAAAAGCGTGATGCGAGGATCAAGAGGACAAGATTGGTTCTGTAATTGATGACACAGAGACCAATTGATAAGCTTTTAAGGACCATCTCTAGAACAGAGCTTAATTCCAAGGAATCTAGGCAGAGTACCTAGATACCCAAGATTGAAAGAATTTAGAAGATTATCTCCAGAATGGAGCTTAACCTTCAAGGATCCAGATAGAACACCTAGATACCTGAGATTGAAAGCATTTAGAAGATTATCTCAAGAACGGAGCTTAACTTTCAAGGATCCAGATAGAACACCTAGATACCTGAGATTGAAAGCATTTAGAAGATTATCTCCAGAACAAAGCTTAACCTTCAAGGATCTAGATAGAACAGCTAGATACCTGAGATTGAAAGCATTTAGAAGATTATCTCCAGAATGGAGCTTAACCTTCAAGGATCTAGATAGAACACCTAGATACCTAAGATTGAAAGCATATAGAAGATTATCTTCAGAACGAAGCTTAACCTTTAAGGATCGAGATAGAACACCTAGATACCTGACATTGAAAGCATTTAGAAAATTATCTCCGGAACAGAGCTTAACCTTCAAGGATCTAGATAGAACACCTAGATACCTGAGATTGATAAAAGATAACAAGGTCCAATAATGAGTCATAGAATCATCCCCAAAATGAGGCTTGATCCTTAGGAGTCAGGGTTTAGACTATCCCAATACCTGTCCATCAGACTCAAATCAGAAATGTTATAAGATGTGATCAAATGATGAAAAGATGAAGTAGATGAAAAAGATGCCAGATAAGAGGGAGCAAGATGCCCCAAGTGATGAGATGCCCCAAGTGACAAGGACATAGGATGGGAACGAGATGCCCTGAGAAATAAGTATTCAATGATGTAATCATCCTGCCCCCTCGGGAGCAAAATCAGAAGATGACACACTAGAAATATGATGTGAAGCAGTATATTAATTTTGAGATTCAACAAAATGTAGAAGAGATCATAATGATCTAAAGAAAAGATGAGGAGATTAGAATGATCAGAAGAAATTGAAGGGATCAGAATGATCTGAAGAAAATTTGAAGAGATTAGAATGATCTAAAGACATAGGAAGAGATCAGAATGATCAAAAGAAATGATCTGAAGAAATATGAACAGATCAGAAAGATCTGAAGAAATGTGAAAGTTGATCCGAAGTGATTTTGAGGTCCAAAAGTCCAAGTTTGATTTGAAAAGATTCCAAGAATCGCAAAGTATCAAAAGAATTTGGATTGCCCAAAATTCTAAAATCCATTTTTTAGCCACTTAAGTGTGTCAGATTTCAAATTTGATCCCAAAAAAAATGGGTTCTAAGCAGCCAAAGTAGCCAAAAGAGTGATTAATCAATCATTTGTGCAGTCATGAAGAACATGATTCTTTGAAGAGATCTACAGTCCCTCATCAGAGAAGGTGAAAGGAGATTTGCAATTGAATTGCATGCTTATGCAAGTGAAGTATGCAATGCAAGACTATGTTAAATGCAACCCTAGGCTAGATGCAACTGTAAACTAGATGCAACCCTAGGTCTGGTTACCAAGCCTTGACAATTTATCATCACTGGATATCTAACAAAGCTTGTATGTTATACAATTCCCACTGACATTGCAATTAGAGAAATATGAATATAACATACATTATTGGTTTTTCGGGATTAAATGTAAGCATTCAAGGCACAAGAAGCCAGAATGACCAAAACATTTGTCCCTTTGAATGTAGCAAGTTAACATAAGCATCAAAGCATAGACGCTAGGATGACCAAAATGTTGCTTGCATAACAGGCACACCAAACACACGGGAGATCTTTCTTATGCTAAGTATTTAGTATTCATTCTATTCACAATGACTCTTGTGTTCATAACCTGAGACAGAAGTGTGCTAGATATACTTGTAGTGACCCATACGTTCACTTAGCAGGATGAGTATTAGTATTTACTATAGCATGAAGAGTTCACTCCAACAAACAAGGAGAAGCACCAACGTTATTGACGTATTCTTATAAAAGGAGTTGAGGTACACATGGCCATCCAATACGAGATGGAGGCTCTTATAGTGGACACCCCTTTTATAGGAGTAGATCAACTTATTGTAACTAAACCGCAAACAGCAAGCAAATAAAAAGATCATGACCCCAGTCATTACTTCTCTAGTCGAAGATGACATCATCAAGTTGCTCGAGGAGATATGATAAAGCAAAACAAAGAAAACAAAGAAAATGCTCAACATATCCTAACAAGTATATCAGTTTTGAGTTCAATGTTTTGGGATTGATGTCAAGTGCTAATGTCCAGAATACATTCAAAAAAAATATCTTTAGTAAGGTGACAACAGTAGGCAGACACAGTCAGAACGACTAGTGACTGATGTCAAAGAGGAATCTTCATGATGAAGAACCTAAAGAGGATTGGGCGACAATAGACAGACACAACCAGAATGACCGGTGACTGACACAATAGAGATCTTCCATAAATGAAGTTGGAGACGTGACCTAAGGAACAGTAGGCAGACACAGTTGAAACAACTGGTGACTATTACGAAAGAGATTCTATGAGGAGAATCTCGAAAAGTGTGACACTAGCGACAGTAGGTAGACGCAGTTTGAAACAACTAGTGACTGTCACGAAAGAGATTCTATGAGGAGAATCTTGAAAAGAGTGACACTAAGGGGGGATGCCCCCAAGCTAGGACAAGACTCAATCCATGGATACATGAGCAGAAAAAGAAGGAAAGCAAAAGTTCGAAAGTGACTGTAAAGAATAGCTAGAAGATGCTCTGCAAGATGGAGTATTGGGAACAAGAGGTGCCTATTTACCAGGTTTTCACCTTCTTGGCAGAAATGTTTCTTTTTTTTTTGCTACCATGATGCCTGTTTCTAGGTTTTCACCAATGGCACTTTTCTATTTTTCTATTTTTTTGTATTTTTCTCTTTTTTGATTTTTTTGTATTTTTCTCTTTTTGATTTTTTTGTATTTTTCTCTTTTTGATTTTTTTTGTATTTTTCTCTTTTTTGATTTTTTTGTATTTTTTTTTTTTTTTTGATTTTTTTGTATTTTTCTTTTATTTTTTTGATTTTTTTGTATTTTTCTTTTTTTTCTCTTTTTTTGGTGTTACCAAGGCGCCTATTTGCTAGGTTTTCACCAGGGTAACAATTTTTTCAGGACCTTTTCCAATTTTTAGGATTTTTTCAAAGATTACTAGCTCTCAAGAAGGATCACTTTGATTTTGTTCCAATGTCTAGCAAGGTGTAGGATGAGATGTAGTAGCAAGCTAGTGGATATGCAGAGATGGAAAGGCAAGGAATATGAAGCGGTGAATGTTACCCTCAAGGAAAGTCTTCACAAGATTACCCAAGCTAGGGAAAAGGATAACAATATAAGCTCATGGTGTAGTGAAGGGTGTCGTGTAAGTAATCCAAGAAAATGACCATGTCAAGAGATTGGTAAGAACTAAGTTTTCTTCTTTCTTTTGTTGATCAAGACCAAAGGGTTAAATGAATAGGATAACATAGTTTGTTATGGAGGTTATGAGTGAATGACCTCAGGAATGAGAACGTCTGAAGGATAAGCAAGATCATGATAGGATGTCATGGATGGAAGAATTACGCATGACGCCTGTTTACCAGGTTTTCATCATGGTACTTGTCCAAGGTGCCACAAGAAGTGGTTTTCACCATAGGACGGATTTATTTTTCTTTACTTTTGCTACCAAGGCGCCTGTTTCCAGGTTTTCACCAAGGCACATTTTTTTTCCTTTTTTTTTCTTTTTTTCTTTTTTTTTTCTTTTCTTTTTTTTTATTTTTTTTTTCTTTTTTTATTTTTTTTTTCTTTTTTTTTTTTCCTTTTTTTTTTTTTTTGGGATTTTCAGAGTTTTTGGAAAGAATTCAAGCTTTTCTCAAGTTATATAGCATGCCTATAAGAAGGATAAGTTATGATAAGCCAAGGCCATAGCATGGTACCCTCAAAGATGATGATAAGGTAATGGAAGGGAGATAGTAGAAAAGAGAGGTAGATGGAGGATAAGGTTTAGGCTATGGATGAGATAAATGGGATGGAAGGATAAAAGGGGGAGTATAGAAGGTGGAGTGGATAGGGTATTGAAAGGGATGTGCAAGGGGAGAAGAAAAAGTGGGCAAGATCAACATTGACACACACCTTGAAGGGTAGTGGGATGATGGAGGAAATATGGATGAAATAGATTGAGGTTTAGATGTATGAGGTGGTAGAATAATTTTGGAGGAAGGTGGAGTAGAAGGTTTTGAAACCTTTTTAGGAAGATGTTGGGAAGAAGATGGAGTGGAAGCCTTTGGAAGCTTGAATGTCAACTTTGATTTGTTTTCAATATTCAAGTCCTTCAAAAGAGACTTGGGAATCCATATAGCTTTTGATTTTTCATTAGATGCTTTGGAATGCATTTCTTCAATAACAGATTTAAGAACCCATACTTTCTTTGGTTGAGCTCTTTGAATAGTGGACCTTTGTAGTCCCTTTTGCATATTTTCCTTCTTGATATTCACATGTCGATTAGGGGAGACATAGTGAGCTTTTGAGGATGGATTCATGCACTTGTTTTTTAGTTGATCATCCAGATTACTTCCAAAGGACTTGGGACTTGTGGATGAATGACGCCAATATGACTGGTTTAGATGGAAAGGTGAATGTGAAGAGTTCAAGTATGTGCATCTTTGTTGATCTTGGAGTAGCATAGGAGGAATGTATAATGAGCTAAGAGTGGAAGTAGGAGATAGAGGAACATAAGGTCCCAATATGGATGGAAGACTTGAAGGTTTTAGCTTAGATGGGTAGGGACCAAGGATAGATTTAGAAGATGTGAATGGACCATGAGTATGGATATCAGCATCTTTAGAGTGAGCAATATGACCAAAGCCATCACTAGATTTATGAGTAACTGTTATAGGAGAAATACCTCTGATAGGAGTATTTAAAGCTTGACCATAGTTTGGAAGTGAATGTAGCGATGTAGAATAAGGGAGTAAGGGAACACTTTTGTCTTCAAAAGGAATTTTGGGTAACATAGGAAAACTATCCTTCTCTTGGTCTTTTGTAATCTCCTTAAGGATGGTGGAAGGAATATCTTGATCTTTCTTAGTAGAGGTGCATGACATGGGAGATGGAGGACTATGTGGCTCTTGAGATGGAGGCAAAAGATCTTGGAAGACTTGAAAGGGAATGAAGGAATCTTGGTCTTGATCAACACTTGTTTCTTCATCATTTAAGTGGTCCTCTTGACATGAAACCAAATCCAAGGATGAGGGAGTATCTGAATCTGTATTCTAATATATTTCTAGAGTCTCCATAATAGGCTCTTGAAGGGATAATGGAGGAATAGTTGGATTGGGGATAATAGGAGGAGCAACACAAGGAGGTTTTGGATCTTTGCTTTGTGTAGTATGGGAGAGGTTTGCAGCTAAGTTAAGATTAGCTTGAGTTCCCTTTAAAGGTATTCCTTGAGGGTACACATAGTCAACTGGGGGAGTAGTGAGTTCTTTTGGTGAATATGTGTTGGAAAGATTGGACAATTGAGAAAGTGGATGTATGTTGGAGGAAGTAGAAGTTGTGTTTGAACCATTATTAGACATGGTTTCATGAGGTTGATCCTTCTTGAGAGTATAATCTTTAGTAGTTGAGAGCTTAGATTTTTGAATTATACCATTGTCAAAGAGATCTTGGATCTTGTTTTTCAACTCCTTACAATGGGAAGTTTTATGTAAATTATGTCTATGATAGACACAATAGTTACTCATAAAGGAAACTCCCGCCAAAGTGAGCTTAGGTAAAGTAATGAGTTTTTCTTCAAGAAGTTCTTCCAAAATTAATTCATAAGATTTTCTCAAAGGTGTGAAATCACGCTTTGGTTTAGGTTCCCAAGGTTTGTTTTCAAAGATATTCCTAGATTTCTTGGGTGTATGTGAGGTGTTCTCAGATGTCTTGGATTCAAGATCACAAGAATGTGATTTTTGGTTATCATAGGAGAAAGGGAAAATTTCTCTCAAAGAGAATTGTTCGATGATATGTTTTCCTCTTCTTTTAGTATTTGAAGTTGAGTGTTCATTGATTGGATTTTTTGCTTCATGTTTGCAATAAGTAGCTTTTCTTCCTCACTTGGAATATTGGATTTAGCACATTTGTTGTTAGCCATTTTGATGTACTATGTTTCAAGTAGTGACAACCAAGTTTTAGAACATAAGTCAAGTTGCCATAGTCATAGACAATGATAGAAAGAAAAATCTTAGATAAGGACGACACTAAGACTAAGTCTCAAAAAGGATGAGATAATAACAAGAATGTTGTCCACCTAGGCACAAATGGTTTGATTTAAAGGCTAGAAAAACTAGAGATTATGACCAATGTGACACAAGGTATGACAAACATTAAGAAACGAAAACCAAAGATGATTTAAGAGACAAGACCAATCAAAGTACAAGGTACAAGTCTTCAGCTAAGTGAAGTATTGCTGTTTCAAGACTGTTTACAGATGGAAGGCAATGAAAGAACACAAAATAAGATAGTGTACAGGCCGCAGATTGTTAAAACATACCAAAAGTGATAATGCTAACACAAAATTTTGTGCGAGATCTCTAACAAGCCGTGCGAAGAGGTTTTCAGGCTGTGCGAAGGAGTTTATGGATCGCGCGAAGGTCTATGACAGTGTTTAATTTTGTGCGAGAACAGAATATCCTCATGCAGGGCTTCACAATAGTAGTTTAATTTCGCACGAGGAGAAAATATCTTTGCACAAGGCTACACAACAACAGTTTAATTTCGCGCGAGGAGAAAACAACTTCGCATGGGTATCAAATGATTTCATGCGAGACCAGAATACTTTCGTGCGAAAAAGCATAACAGTTTCACAAACAATGATTGATTTTGACAAAGGCAAGTGTTTTCAACAAGACATGGGAATCAAGTACTAGTCGAATACAATCCAACTGAGGGCAAAGCAACTCAGAGGGACAGGGGAGTCTTGACTTTCAGTTTTCTTGAACAAGTTTGGACATGTTTAAGACTCGATAACAAACACGCTTTATCCCTTGAATTAGAAAATGGTAGAGAAGGCAAAACCTTTGTCCCACATCTTATGTGCATGCGTGTACCTCACACAGCCGTGTCACCCCCTAGAGGGCGCCCGTGTTTTTGGTATATTCAAAGGACTCAATAGTATACACTGAACGAGCGCCCTTGTGGTAGGGGACGAGCATGTATACCACCTTCAAACGTCTAGTAGCATGCCTATGGTGAGTTCTACAGGAGAGATTCTTCCCCCTCCTTGCACAAAGATTATGCCTCCTTTCGGAGGTGAACCAGGTAGCTTCTAACTAAGAGGTTTTTACTTGGCTTCTGTTTGAATTAATCCCTAGTGGCTCTGCAAGAGGAGTTGAGACCAACAGCCCACACTAGCATCTGAAAGTGCACACTACTTGCTTAGCAAGCTAGGGGCCAGTATCAACCAGTGCACAGACAGAGCTTCCCCTTGATATGTGATATCAAGAATCAAGGGAAAGAAATTAATCCAGCTTTGGAGTCTTTCGCTCTACAAAGCATCTTGATTATAGTGAGTTGGAATTTTCAGCGAAAGGAGTGTGCTCACTTAGGTCATTCCCGGAGGTTGGATCACTCCGGCAGGCCCTCTAAAGGATAGACACAGACTGGTGGTTTAGATCTAAGGGTCTAAGTTTTTGATTTCCCTCAAGGGGAAAGAGCATAATCCTCTACCTTATTTCCTCACCTAAACATGCCAAACAAATTAATTACCAACTTGGCTTGATCAATCCAAACTCATTCTTCCTTAAAGATTTTGATCCCCTAAAATGAAATCATTGTCTTATCATAGAAGAGAATAGGTGTTTGAAAACCACCAAGCTGCTCACCTTCTTTGGAATGCCATCTTTCGGAAGCATCTAGGTTTTTGATTCACCCTTGGTTATGTCCTCCAAGTGGTGAAGAGCATAATCCCCTATTCTTCCGTCTTGCACCCTAGGAAGTTCACAAGCCCCTAATTAGACTATTTTGGAAAGCAAGAAAAGTAGACACACTGTTGTTTTGTGGATTTGAAATATGGTCTTTGACAAGCATATCTTTGACAAGCATCCTACAATCAAAGGATCAGTTCATGTTTGAAGAGTCTGTATAAAGGAGTCTTCGTCAAACGTCTTGCAGACAATTGTTAATCTGTTCCAAAAATTAAAAAACATAAAAGAAAACCAAAAAAAAAAAAAAAAAAACTGTGAGCAGTTAGTAGAAAAACTAGAAAACGCAAAAAACTGATGCACAAATAGCCTCTGCCAGAAGATTCTCGTGCGAGATTCTTGACAGTCCGCGCGAAGTTATTTCTGTCTCACGCGAAACTGTTTATGGCCCGCGTGAAGAAACAGGTGTCGTGCGAGATTTCATGCGCCCAAGTACTTTCTCGCGTGAGCGTATAGAATCTTCACGTGAGTGCAAATGATCTTCGCACGAGCACAAAGAATCTTCGCACAAAAATGTACAAATTTGGCATGAAGATTTCGATCATGTATGAAATAGTATGGAAAGCAAGCTTAAAATTTGACTTTAAAATGCAGAGAAGCCCTGAGAATTTGATTTTCTCGAGCCCCACGGTGGGCGCCAGAAATGTACCAATGAAATGTGGGCCTCTGAACCTCACAAACACTTCAACACGTTCATTGTATGCGGATTCATCCCGAAATGAACATTGGATTGTTCATCCGAAAATCAGCTCTGCAAAGTGACCTGTTGCCTTCTATCTAAAGGGAATTGCTTGTCAAATATCCTCAGATTCGAGGTGTTTAAGCAACCAGACCCTCTAAGAATGAAGGATTTGAAAGAAAATATGACTAATCTATATGAGAATGTAGATTAATCTAGAATGAAATATGCAATGTAATCTAAGAACAAATAAAGAAAACTAGATTAAGCATATGCATGATTAAACTAAAATGAGATCAAACTAAGAATGAGAATGCATTCAAGAAATGTAAGTGAGCATGAATTTCAATAGCAATCCGATAGCAAATCAATTCATCCTTTCCTTGAAATGAAGGGAGGAGGGTCTCTTAAATAGACTTTCCTAGAACCCATCAACGGTTGAGATCGATTTCAATCAATGGTGAGGATTGAAGTCATTATTACCTCTTACGCATGTCCCTGTTTGGCTTACTCCTCATAGATTCTTGGCTTTAACTGGATTGAGGAATCTTATGACGCATCATAGATTCTCTTCCAAATTTAATTTAATAAAATGAGATATGCTCTCATAATTACCTTTTTCATTTAATTAAATATTTTTATTTAATTAATAAAAGATGCTTTTCTCATTTAATTAAATAACTTCATTTAATTAATTAGGAATAACTTCCCATTTAATTAAATAATTTCATTTAATTAATTAGACATAGATTTCTCCATTTAATTAAATAATTTTGTTTAATTAATTAAAATAGGCACATTTATTAAATTAAATAAATTTAATTCCATAGTACATTAGCCTTAGAATATGATTTAATTTAATTAAAGTAAAAATACTCAATAATTAAATTAAATATTAATCGATAGGTTTAATGTGACTAATATGAGTCAATACTATAGGAATTAAATAAAGAGTATGATGAATGCAGATTTGGGTTTTCTGCATCTGACAATTAAGTCAAGTAGCGAGTAGCTGAATAAGAATTGCCTATTAGAATAGGTCTTAGGATTGATAAAAAATAGACAAAGATTGGTTGAAATGGAAATGAGCCAATTTTGGGGTATTACACATACTACATAGAATATTAAGCCTAGCAGCCATACTTTGCTGAACTTATTCTTCTAAACTTAATCAGTGTATCCATCCTTTAAAATGTTAAGTAGATTATCAATGCACTATAATATCACTATCTTAATTGATCCTTGTCCTCCTTTTCCATATCCCTCAACCTTCCCTCTAGGTGGTATTTTTATCTTATTTGATCAAATCCTCTTGATCAATCAATCAATTGATAGCACTCAAATCATAGAAGCAATTGTCTTACCAGTAAGTAGTAGGTTTGACATTAGTGATAGAAAAATTATTGAAACACATTGATCATACTTGTATCAATCTATGTTCAACATTTGGATCTAGATCTTCTAGTTTGTGTCAATTTTGGAAAAAGTGCACCTCTGCAGAAGCATTCTTTCTCAAAAATTTGGTGCACCTTCATATAATCACAAATGGGACAAATTTTTCTAAACTTGTAAAAAATGTAGAATTTTGAATTTTCAAGTTTTTCTTCTATTCTAAATGGTCCAAGGCCCTCCTTATATCACCACTTTCTTTTAGATGTCATTTTACACCATTCTTAATGGCATGAATCCTTTCAAGCTTTTCTCTTGAAAAGCTAATCTAGGATCAACTCCAAGGTTCTAGGTAATCTTATGACCTACTAGAATCCATTCAATTGAAGATAAATGTTTATTTTCATAGGGAGGCCTTTGCTAGTTTTGACCAATTTTTAATAAGATGTCCAATTTTCTTCTTGTTTTCAAAATTAAGCAAAAAAGAGATATGTTTTTGGTATTTTAAATTTTTAAATAAATGCAATCTAAAAATGCAACTATATGAATTTCTCATTTAAACAAGGGTTAGTAAAGGAAATAGTAGAGATAAGGTAACAAGAGATCGAAGAAAATAGTATGAAAGGAAAATTCCTAATGGACATAAACCACAATAACAACACATTTGTGAGTCAAACCATTGAAAAGATCCAGTAGGAAACCATTGAAAAGATCTAGTAGGAAACCAATGAAAATAGGAGCAGTGATTCATGAAATTCACTAATCCAATCATTGATGGGAATTTAGTAAAATTGAGAGATGTTTCACTTCTTATCTAATTGCAAGGCTATGAAAAGTGTACTTATGTGAGACAAGAAGATATGTAGGAACAATAGGGTGATCTCTCCAACTTGGTACATTAATAGAATTAGTCAACACATGGCAAACACCAAAACTAAAATATTATACAATCAAATCAAAAGAGTAAAACTATTGGCTCAATTATTATAATGAACAAGAATACACAAAAATGACACACTCCAGCAAGAATAACTACACTTATAATGAGAGCACCAATAACATATATTATTGCAATAATGGCCTAGATTACATGTTACATTCCTAAATTTATAAGAAATCATCTCCTCAATTTGTGTAGAGAGTGAGAGATCTCTATATGCAAATATATACTTAAAACTAATAAGAAAAATTTAATTATGTACAAGCTAACTCTCTAAATGGTGCTAAGTAGGACTCTACTCTTCTTTATATCAGTCAATGGGTGCATTAACCTTTACATGTATTAAAAAAAGGAAAGAAGTAATAGATAGGAAGGAGGAAGCTTGTAAGAAGACCTAAGAGTCCTTCAAGGCTCTAAAAATGGAAGATCAACCTTCTCTAACCATTTGTAGTAGTTAAGTTACCATTATAATACATTTCTAGTATATGGAAAGCTCTAAATTTGGAACTGGTAGTTAACTACTGGTGCACCTTTGGAATAGTGTGCCTTGTACACCCTGGTAGTAGGCTCAAAAAATCCTAAATTTCCCATGTGTCAAAAACATATTTCTTTGGTTTTCTTCCCCTTTATACTAGAGCTATGTCTAGATGTTTGCTCTTGAATTTCTCTATAATCTCTACCACTTAGGAAGCTTCTGGTAAATACAATGCTTTATACTTGTCTTTAACTGCCTACTGATAGTTACTAATATCCATACACATATCAACAAAATCATCCAGTTTAGTGTCTAACTCCAACAATGGTTAAGAACTATTGAACCACTAATTGTACTAGAATGAATTTAGTTCTTGACTCATCTTTAAAATATCAAGGGAGGTATCATTGTAATACTTCTCAGCTTCCAAAATATACTTTTTTTTTTGGTATTTCAACTTCTTAATATCTTTGTGAAATCCTTCAACTATCTTTTTGATCCAATCTTCTAACTTATCAATCTTATTTATTATATACACCTTCATGAGTGTACAATACCTTTGACCTTTTATTGTTTTAAGTGCTTGGAGGTCTTTTCCCAACGCATTTACCTCATCCATTAGCCCAAAATATTGGTCCACTATGGACATCAATGGTGTTCAAAGTTAAAATTAGCCTATGTAATTTGTACACCTTTATCCTAAAAATTGTCAGATCATTTTTGACATGCACTCAAAATTGAATCTAATTGTACACTTTTCTTATTTTAGGTTTCCAATGCCCTAGTGAGAGTAATTTATGGATTATCTAGGTCACTGGGACCTACAAATTCATCCAAATATCCTCTCAATAGCTAATTTTTTCTTCAATGTCACCAATTCTGACTCATATCTATTCACCTTCTTAAAGACCTCCTTCACACCCCTAATGATAAAAAATTTAGTAGTGTCTACTATGGGCTTTCCTAAGAGGACCTCCTTGATTTAGTAATCACTAAGAGTCAAATCATTGATGTCAACATGTGGAAGAGGGATTGGAAAAATGTGCAAATAAGTCCTAAAATTGGTTGTTCATTACGAAGGCCTATGTGCATGCATCATCCACAGTTGGCTTTGGCTTCTTGATGGCTTCCACTAGCTAATCCATACTCTCCTTTTCATTTAAGTTCAACTACCTCTTTTTTTAACCTCCCTCCTAAGCTAGGTTAGTGTAGTACCCATAGGCTACATGTATTTTTATGTAGAGGGTGTTTGGCTTACTAGCCCTTTTTCCTTATCAATCCTTTCTAGAGTCTTCTATTTTTGAGAGAGATCTACATTTGGAGTGTTTGTATTTGTTCTAGCCAGAGTTCTTGCCTCTATATTCTAGGAAGTTTGTTGAGATTCTTCATGTATCTACTCCTCATATGATAATTCATCAACTCATCTTTGTTTTGGATCTTCTCCATGTACTACTTTTCCTTGCTCTTCTCTGATAGGAGGATGAGGAGTGCCTGGACCTTTGTCTAAGAAATACAAATCCTAAAATAGTGAGGGTGATGTACCCAAAAACCTTTGTAATTTAGGTGGCAGTTGGTTCCAATCCTCTCCCAAAGGTTTACTGGTAGGTGTATCTCGTATCTTATCACCCACCATTTTAGTTCTAATGGGCATAAAATCAAAATTAGATATGTTGAAAATGTCAATTTCTTGCCCCTCTTATTCATCAATCCGATATTGCTGCTCATCTTCAAAAATGGCAACCTGAATAGGTTCCCTAGTAATAAATTGTGGCATAAAATTAGAGCTTCTACTTCTATTTTCTTGAGTAGCCCTAGATAAATAGGTCCTCTAACTCAAGGAGAGATTATCTTCTTCTTCTTCATCATCATCATCCACCTTAGAATAGTTTTAGGTACTAAAGGAATAGGAATAACCTTATTTGTATATTTTTCCTTCATTTCCTTCTCATAATAGGTCCAAGCCTAGCTATCTTAGGATTTGAAGAAGAGGCTTCTTCCTCCTGATCCAATGGTGTCACCTCTTATGTTTCCTTCTCTAGTTTCTTCTCCTATTCCTATTCCTATTCCTATTTAGGTAGAGAAAATTTTGCGATATCTTGAGCTTGAGTTGCTTCTTCATTTTGAGGCTCTTGAGATTCAGGCTCAACTTGTTTAGGCAAATCATTTTTTCTCTTTTTTTTCCCTCTATCTATCCTAAAGTACCCAATATCCTTGTCATGTCTATATAGAGCTTTTTGCCTTACTTGAGATTGGGTAGAGAATGTTGGCACTACAACTTTTACACCTTTACCCCTTACTAAGCACGCTATGGCTTAGAAGGTCACAATCTATGGAACTGAGTCAATGTTAAAAGGCTTCTCAATGTATTCCATTATCAATTAAATGATGTGCCTAGCGCTATGGTTTATATCTACATTTTCATCCCTTTTGATCTCCTCCTTCATAATAGGCCTATCATATATTTTTTCTCTATTATACAAGGGATCTAGGACATCTTGATTGTCTTGTTGAATAGCCTTGATCAAGAACTTTATATTTAAGGAACTCCCTACAAAATATTGATTCTTCTTACCATAATCCCTTATTAAGATATCATAGTCATCTATTGTTTTCATCCAATAATCTTCAATAGCATCATCCTGTACAAATTGTTTCCCTCCCAAATATTGAACTCTATCAAAATTTTCCAAATAGGAACGAGGGGAGTTGTAACCTTGTAAGGGATATTGATCCCACTCTAAGTGGAACATCATAATATCCCACTTCTACTTCACCTCAAATGAACCTATAGTAGTAGGCCATACCCATGTCTTCTTATGTTGTTTTCTCACTCTGTCATATGTAGATGCGAGTTGTCTTAAAATCTCCAATAGGATGAGCCTATTTGATGGATATCTTGGGAATTTCTTTTGATTCATCATTGTACTAGCTACCCTTAGGTAAGTGAATGTTTTAACTTGGATGTAATAGGAACCAATCTCTACAATCTTTGATATTGCCTCTACTAACATCCTCTTAGCATAATAACCCTCTATGAAATAGATGATTGCAAATATGAAAGCATCATTCACTATTTGGAATTCCTTGCTCTGATTTGAGAGCTTCTTCTTTACCAATTGAGGATATACCACATAGGACCAAGCATTCGCATCTTGCATGCTTACCAGTTATTATAAAGTCCTAGATAGTTAGTTGTCCCTATCGCCAATAAGTACACCAAATATGATGATATGAAAAATTTGGGGTTGGCTCTAACTCCTACCAATTGTTCATCTAAGTTTTCACATAATATCATAGCCCAATCAATTGGCATTTTGGATATTCTAATGATCTTTGTGAAATGTACCATCTAGATTTGAGGGTGTCAAGTTGTCGATAGACCCATGATCCCACTCAAAAGTACAATAGCATATAACCTACATCACCCTTCATATATCCTCCACTCATGTCTACCTTTCCTTCTTTCTATCCTAATGATGTTGTATCAATAAAAAATGATGATTATATTATCTATGTGGCTTTCTTCTCATTCTCCCTATACCATCTTTGTACTTGATGATAAGTTAACGACACACATTGGTATGGTCTAGGATGATGAAAAAAATTCTAAACATTCCTTAGCATTAGGTTCAAGACTATCCTTCTTATGATACTTTTAGAAACTCTTTCCTCTAACACATAGTTCTATTCCAGAGTCATAACAAGCTATGAAGATTGCACTAATGTAGGATGTGATGTTGCATTGATCAAGCCTTGTCTGATAAGTGTCAACACCATCAATGATCTCTCTTTAGGTTTATTGTAGAGTACAAGAATACATTCCATTCAATGTATCCCAACTCAGTATCTTTGATCTTCAAATGTTCATCTTGAAAACATGATTTATTTGGTGCTCCTTGGACTTTGAGTACTATAGGTGCTTTGGAGCCATCTAATTTTTTGCAAGTGAAGATGATGAGGAAGCCATTTTATTTGTATAAAACAAAATTTATCAATCTAGAGAGGTGAAAATTAAACCCTAACAAAACCTAATTGCCGAAAAATAGACCCAAAACACCAAAATAGTAGAAAAACCACTTAAATCCCTTTCAAAATTCCTAAAATGCAATTTAGCACACCTTGTGCACCTTTTCATCTGCGCTAGGTCTACTTAATTACCTTAAAGAACTTATTTTGTGCCCACTTCTACAACTTGATGGGGTGCACAAATTTGCATGTGTGCTAGTGCACACATTGCAAAGTGAGTGTGTGAAGGATATTTAAGGATTTTTACCACCTTACTAGGGTTGACATGTGCACATGCTTACCTTGCATTGGTGTTAAACATTTAAAATAATGGGACAAAGATATGTACCTTAGTAAGGTGTGCATATGGGCACCATTACCCTAGTGTTTTGATCTTTTATATATGAAAGGTGTGCACATGTGCACCTTGCATAGGTACACATGTGCACACCTTTACTTATGTGACTTTTAGTATTTTTAGGGTTGTGATTGTGAGAAAAGGTGTGTACATGTGCACCTTGGTTAGGTGCACATGTGTTCACCTTTGATGACTTATGTATTTGTGTGTGTGCAGGTTTTGTAAAGATTGGTGCACCTCTAAAGGTGTGGAGGTTCAGTCCTAGGAGCTCTGAAGGAAATAATTAGGAGAAGAGGAGAGGGGTTATGGGTATTTATATAGACCTAGGATAGTGTACACCTTTGGAGGTGCAGATCTATACATGTGTGCTAGTGCCCATTTTAAAAGGATAAAAATATGCACTTGTGCGCCTTGGCTAGGAGCACATTTGTGCTAGGTGAACTAGTGCACCTTTTAGCACTAAAATCACCCTTTCTTCTCAAAATATCTAACTCTTGGGATCTATTTTTCTTTAGTCAGAGGACTAGTCAAGACCCAGACTCCAAGTAGAGTTCTAAAATTGACTCATACCATAGACTGTGGATCTAGGAGGACCAAAAAAATTACTAGGAGGTCCTAATTTCTAGGAGAAATGGGATGTGTGTTGTGAAACCACAACATGTTGAAATGCCAATTTATTTCAATTTACTATTTTTTGAGGAGTTAAATTTGTAATGGAAATTATTTTCTTAAAGGCTTTAATTAATTTTTGGATGATAACATGTGAAGTGTGGAGATTACATTCCCTATTTGATTGTTCATCACATTAATCTAACTTAAGAATCTAAAAGTAGACAACATCCTCAAAATAGTCCTTTTGGCATAATGTTTTCAAGAGCATGGTTGCATTAACTCAGTCTGAATTTGTGAACATATACATACAATAAATTGCATTGCTTCTAATAATTAATATTTAATTTAATTTTTATTTAACTTTCTTAGCATTCACATGAAAAGAAAATAGTGAGAGGTAAGTCTTTCTAAGAATCCTATAGGAAACATACATTTTTTTGTCTGTTCATTTCTTCCAGTTTTTGTGAACATTAAAAGAATCTAGAAGTTCAATTTATGCATTTTAATTGAAAATAGTAACATACACAATGGTTTAGTGGTAAGAAAAACCTATTGAGGTGATTTGAGCTTTTCATGAGTCTTTATATTTAGTAATCATAGATTTCATATAAAGATTAGAATGAAGAACCCCAAAACATACTAGTTCTCATCAAGGCATGGTCAACAAAATATTTCTTTGAGCTAGATCTAGCTTAATTACTTCATATGGAGATCTGTGAAAAATATCATAGAGTCAAAAAGTACATGTATAAGATGAGAAAATATTCAGAGTAGAAAATCTATTTATAAGAGTTTTATGAAATAAAGTTTCAGAGTATCAAACAAAATGGATAAAGGGGAAAAATTTTCAAATTTGAGAAGAGGAAATTTTAGATAGTTGAGTACTACATGTCGATCATAAAAATATCAAATAGAAAATCTTTGTTTTATTCTTTGAAAAAATAATACTGAAACTTACTCAAACACTCAACATAACATTTTATAGAGTCCAAAAATATATTTTGAGTTCCACAGAATTGAAATTAGTGCATGGATGGGTTAAACCTCACCTTTGTTGAGATTGTAATCCCAACTACTTAATTATATAGAAAAAATTTAAGAAAGTCATATGTTTTTGGGAATGCTTGAGAGATGAACAAACAAACATAGATTTTTTTTATCTCCTTAAGCCTGGCCATGGTATCATCTTGAAATCTTGACATCTATTTGTTTAAAATCAAATATAATTTTATATTTATGGTCAAGATGTCTTACAGTGTGCCAAATTATATACATTAAGTTGAATAGTGAGAAAATAATAAGTACAAGCTCTCATAGTAGGTAATTTTCTTTCAAATTAGTATATTTATACATATAAATCTTGTGTTTGTCTTTATTGGTATGCATTGTATAAAAACATGCATGTGGTGCTTATTTTCCAAGCTATTTGTAGCTATGCAGAACCTTCAAAACCAAAAGTCTTTATGTTCACTATATGTGGTTTATTAGTGGAATTACTATATTCAATTTGAGTATAATGAAAATCACTGCATCAGTGAATGTGTCTGATCTACTGATGGATGTACGCTTTGATACCACTGATGGAGGCCCACACCACCCTTACTAACTTGCAACCAAGATCACAATAATATAGAGACAAAGAGATGACAAAATACTTCATAAAGCTTCCATTAATACTTGAAATTAATTACAATATTCTCCAAATTCTTACAATATAAGAGAGATTATTCACTAAGAGCTTCCAACTAGCTTGCACACCAAGAGCTTATACTTCAAAATATTCTACTTCCCATACATTTACTTCTTGAACTTCTACTTCCAGAACTTGATTACAAATGATAATAAGCCTTTCTTAAATAAGCAGTTCTAACCCAAGACATTAGAAACACAACCAATGTGGGATAAAAGGTAAATACAACTATCTTAAAATAAATATTAAATTCCCACCCAAATACAACTAAGCACCCAACAAATATTAAATACATGAGTTAAGGAACTTTCCACAAGCTTCTAAGATTCCACCTACACAACTAGATTAATGGAATGACAACTATTTTTCTAATTTTTCTATTCATTACACCTATGCACCTTGAAAATAAAAATTCCTCTTTTCTCCCTTTTTTTCTATTTTTTAATTTTTATTTATTTTTCTTCCTATTTTCATCACTTTCTCTCTCCTCCACAATTTTTTATTTTTCATTTTAAAAAAAAAACTTTGAAGATGCCCACTTTTTTTTTTCGGATGCATGATGCTCCTACATCTGACTCTCATGGTAGGAAAATTTTTGTGAATATGGATTCACAAAATGAAGTAGCCATTGCTGACAAATTCTTTTTCTTCTCTTCGAACACCTAGCTAGAACAAGTATTCGGTGCCAATATATTTCCTTCTTTCTTCTTTTCCAACACCTAGCTAGAAAAAGTGTCTATTGCTGAAATTTCTCCTCCGCAATGAACTCTATCCAAGTACAACTCTCATCCTCCTCCAATCTTATATGATTTAATAAATCTATAATAAACTTAGTATCAGCATACAAATATTTATTTGCATACCACACATCACTAACAAGACCCTAATGCAAACCATCATCAATATCTTTCAAACTCATCTCAAAGACAACATCCCATGATTTGTAAGAATTTACCTCTTTGACATATTCATCTTCACTTTCCTCTTTCATGTTGTCAACAATGCATGTAACTACTTCACTTGCTTGACCTCCAACTAAGGCACTATACTTTTCCTCCATTTTTGCAATCTTCAAATCATCTTGATCTACTTTAGGTTCGTAAATCTTGTCATGTTCATGCTCTTCCTCTTCTATTTCAGCCTCCTCAACTTTAGGTTCAAAAATAATTTCCTCTTGCTCTTCTTTTGTACCACATGTCTGATACTCCATTGGATCTTCTTTCTTTTCTGCATCCAAGGAATTATCAACATCTCTTTTTTGGTGATGTGCTCTTCATTTCCACAACTTAGCTTCTAATTCATTCACTTGCTTTTTCCAATCAACTATCAATGCCTCTTTATTTCTTGCTCTAAATTTGTCAAGTTGAGGAATCCTCATAATCCATCCAATCACAAAAATAATCTTCTTCTTTCTCTTCTTCATGCTCAAGTCTTTAGAATACAAATCTCGTGCAACATAAGAACCTCATGCAAATTGCCTCATAGTCAGTGATCTATCTACACAATGAAGAACTTCTTGACAAACTTCACCCAACCAAAGGTCTTGGTGCAGACTACCTCACATTTGATGATCTATCTGCATGCTCAGGAACTCCTGCTTTGATACCATTGATGGAGGGCCACACTACCCTTACCAACTTGTAACCAAGATCATAACAATGTGGAGAGAAAGAGATGAAAAAATACTTCATAAAGCTTCTATTAATACTTGAAATTCATTACAATATACTCCAATTGAAAGGACTCCAAATTCTTACAATATAAGAGAGACTCCTCACAAAGAGCTTCAGACTAGCTTGCACACCAAGAGCTTATACTTCCCATGCTTCTACTTCTTGAACTTCTACTTCCAAAATTTGTTTACAAATGATAATAAGCCTTGCTTAAATGGGCACTTCTAACCCAAGACATTAGAAACAAAACCAATGTGGGATAAAAGGTAAATGAAACCACTTTAAAATAAATATTAAATTCCCACCCAAATAAAACTAAGCACCCAAAAAATATTAAATACATTATTTATCCACAACCTTCTAGAATTCCACCTACATACAACTAGGCACCCAAAAGATATTAAATACATGATTTAAGAAACTTTCCACAAACTTCTAAGATGCCACCTACACACCTTGATTAATGGAAAGACAAATATTTTTCTTATTTTTCTATTCATGACACCTATGCATCTTGAAAATAAAAATTCCTCAGCATCATCTACATACATGGAATCATAGAACCTATTAGCAATATGGCTAAGTAGGATGAGTTAGCATTGTCATTTATGGAAACATATATCTTAGGATGAGATGAAAAAATATATAGTTGAAAATTTTACAGTCAAAGATAGAAAACTTTTTAAGTGTTAGATAGTTTTACTCGTTTTACATAGATGCTTTTTGATATTGTGAAGTCTATAGAGATATTTGATATGTGCATAGTTAAGGAAAGGTAGTGAAAAAGCTCCTAATGACATGGCTAAGTGTGTGGTGAAGTAAAAATAGTATGACATTAGATATACTTCATTTACTAGTATAGGAAGTAAAAAAAGAACATCAATTACTTAATTATTTAGGGACAACATTCTAGATGTTAACCCTAAGTTTACAAGAGTTAATTTTTTAACATGTGAAACATGTGAAATCATTAAAGATGATTGGACAAAGTTTTGTAAAAGGAAAGGTATAAGTAATAAATATTTACTTTTGAAGTATGAAATGTGATTGAAAATTATGTATGTCATATGAAAACTTATGTGAAGGCTATGTGATGCAAATTCTATTATAATATTACAAACATGTGAAGTGCAATAGTCAATAGTAAAGAGAGATGTGTATCTATCTCTTTTGTATAAAGGAACTATCTTTTATAATTGCATGTTTGGATAGTGGGATCTTCTTACATGCATTTTAAATTATTTTACCAACTCATAAAAGATTCAAAATAGTTCTCCTAATAGGGTTGAGCATTTTAACAGGGCCTGGTCATCTAACAAGGTTCGAGACACTATATATAATTCACAAAATCCTAACACAACCAATATCCTTAACATGATTATTTTGTTTAGCGGATTATTTTGTGGGTACCATTCCCACTGGGGTTATCCCTTGTCCATGATTTCCCTAGTTAACAAAATATGGTGTTATGATTTCTCTTTGTGTATGGATTTATTTATTATTCAACATTGTTAGTTTACTTTCATATACATTTTGTAAATTAATTAACAATATTTTCAATTGTGGGAAGAAGTTTTTAGAATACTGATTCACCCCCCCTCTCCCCCTTAGTATTGTATATTTCTAAAAAATTGTATTAGAGCATAGTTACTTAGAAGAGGCTTAACAACTTTAGTAAGATCCCAGTGATTATCAAATAGCTAAAGAGGAATCTTGAAGAAGCTCTTGAGAAAATTTACCTTCCTCTAGAAGAAAGAGAAAATCTAAAAGAAATGTATAAGAAAGATATGAAGATGAAAAATATCACATTGGAAAACTGAAAGATAAGATTGATAATCTCAATTCTAGAAAAGAACCTAGAGAGAAAACTAGTGATAGTGATAAGGTAGCAACCCTAAAGAAAGAAAATGATATTATGAACATGAGTTGAAGATTTTTGAACTAAAATTGAGTTTGAAGAAAGATGATAGCAAGATTAAATCTTAATTGAAATTTGACAATGCAGATCTAAGATCCCACTTGAATCACTTGACATATGAATTAGATTTTATCAAAATAGAGCATGAAGAATTAGAGAAGTACAACATTATTGTGAAAGGTGAATTGACTTAGGCTAATAAAACATTAGAGAAGGTATACTCTCGAGTAATGATAAAATTGATGAACAACTATTTTATCAGAGATCTAATGATAAGACGGGTCTTGGATATCTTATTGGTAAAAAAAATAGATAGGTAAGTTTAAGATAGAAAAGAACCAAATATAATTGTTGAAACCACTAAACCTAATGAGAATAATAAGAATATGATTGAACCAAGAAATTCTAGAGAAGTACCTAAAGAATTTGAGCAAGTAAACCTAAGAAATGTGATGAACCCAAAAAAATCAGCAAGTTGAAACATCTAAAGAAGTAAGATATGAATTTAAAGGTAGATTTTTTTAATTTAATGTGTATTTCATATGAAGAGAGATTGCACAAGTAAGTCTTTAAAATATATTACTAATTTCTAATGTTATAATTCTCATGGTTTTGGACATAAAGTAGTAGATTGTAGGAAACCTATGTTTAATGGTAATAATGGAAATAATAGAATATCTGGGGATACTAACCCTCTAGGTAATGAAATAAGGAGATCCTCAAGAAGATACAATGATGGAGAAAGAGCTAATGGAACAAGGAGAAATGGTGTGCATTACAAGTGCAATAACTTTGGACACATTGTGAGGAATTATAGAGCACCAATAAATCAAAATCAATCTAATTAGAGAAGTACACCTGTATGTCAGTTACTTAATAACTCTAGTCACATTACAAGATTTTTTAGAGTGGATATGAGGAACATGCACACAAACCCAAATGTTAGAAGAAACAACAATAGATATAACAGAAGGAATGACAGTAATAGTAACAATTAGAAAGAAGCACTTAAAGAGCATATTGAAGAACTCAAGGAATTATTTGTGAAAGAAAATTATTCATAAATTTTAGATGTAGTATTAGAAGAACAATATTTTGATGGACCTGACGAGAGATTGAAATCATCCATTGTGTGTGAATCAGCTTTTTTTAATTAGACACTTTCCTATTGAAGAGAGAGTATCAAAAATATGGAATGGAAGTTAGAGATCAAATTAGAAGTTGTGCAACTATGAAAAAGAATCTCAAATCATAAGGATGCTTAGCTCAAGAGAAAAAGTCATTTGGAGATCGTATAAAGATGTGCGAATGGAGTTTAGTTTACTAGTGAAAATGGAGCAATTCTTATGAATTGGGTAGCTACACAATTGATGAAAAGTTCAATTTGAAAAGAGTTAAAGGATGGTATTGAGCACCATTCAATTGTGAGAATAATCAAGAGGTAATTAAAAGAAATTTGATAATTAAGTAAAGATAAATTTGAAACATTTATAGTGTGAAGTAACAAATCCCTAGTTATGTGATTATCAAGTATTTTACAAAGTTTTTAAAGTCTTTTGAATCAGTTAAAGATGGAAGATCCTATTGTATGTGATGTAAATGAGAGGCCAAGGTATAAGTTCACAAACACCCATTTGTGCCATTACAAGATGATACTTTGGGAGTATTTTTAGAAGTTCCATCAAACATATTCCATGTAGAGGATGTAAGGGAATACATTCAAGTAATTTTGATACCATTGATGAAACTGATATTCACAAGGATTTGAATTTGGTATGCAAAAATAATTCATCATTGAAACATGGTTTTAAGCATTTGGAAGAACTGAATATATTAGGGAGATTTTCTACATAGTGTTTGATAAAAAAAGAATTCAGTATAATTATCTTGGGCATTATCCATGAAGGAATTTTTTGAGTAGGAGACATCCCTATCATGATTGATAATGACATAGGCCTACTAGATTAATAAATGAAGAATTTAATCTAGTGAATGAAAAGAATGTTAAGAAAATGGTTGAGGCAAATCTGAAGAGCAAGGCAGATGGTAGAAACACAATAATTGATCTGATTAAGGAAGATGATGTGAGAATCATCAATAAAATTATAGGCTATAAGATGAACCATAATTCAAGATTGAACTTTGTACACACTCGATTTATCCATGTAGCATAACTAATGATAGTGAAAAGGGAAAAGATCAATTTTTGTGAAACTATGAAGTAATGGTTTGATAACCTTGAGAAGTTTGTCATGTCCCCTTTTCAATCAATTAAAAATAATAATCTTTGCTAAGGCGGGTAGGCCCAAAAAGATCAAGTTTTGGGAAAAGGGGATAATCTTTGGAATCTAATGGACTAATAAATGAAGATTATTATTAAAATATGTTTTATTAACCCCTCTTGGATGTGAGTTAGGGTTATGCCCTCTTTTAAGGGGTTTGGAGGCATTTTGGGTTGATTCCAGAACTTGATTTTTGCTCATTTCTTTGTTATTCTTTAAAGGCTGCCAAACCTGTGGAGAAGGAGACCCAAGAATGAGAGTTTGCAAGTTTCTAGGAAGGCTAAGGATGGGAGTTTGAATCCATTCCATGTGCATGCTCATGCAGAGTTTACCTTTGTGTTGAACAGTGCAGATTTGTGGTTTTTTGGGTGTATTTTTTGTAAGAGTTTGGTGTTTTCGGTTGAGTATTTCATATCAGTTTGGGTTTTTTCTGTATTTTGGACTTTTAGATGTTAAAATAGAGCTGAATATATGTATTTTTTCATGATTATACTTTTGTGATAGATTATTAGTGTTTTTGTGGTGTTTTCGAGCTATTCTATGTTGTTTTTGGGAGCCCGATGAGCATTGTTTTTATCCTCCGTTTGGGAGCTGTTATGTAAATGTTATACAGATCTGAAAATTTCATTTTTTAGGCTGTTATGCTGCTGAAATTTCTATAAAAATTTCCACTTTCAGATTTACTAATAATATGTGAAGCTGTGAAGTTTTTGGCACTATTTTCAGCATACCCAATTTGGGGTTTATAGAGAAATTGGTGGATCTTTGAAAGATTGGTTGTTTGATCTTAAAGATATGATTAGAGGCTTGAAATATCATATAAATTCAGAAAAGGGACATTTCAGTGGTATCAGAGATATGATCTTGCCATCCTGAGGGTTTGTAGAAGTTTGCATGTCAGTTTTGACAACTACCCAATTCTTGCATGTCAAAATTTATGGTTGCATGCTACTTCTAATCATTTGCATGTTAGTTCTTGGAGAATTTGGTGGTTACATGTTGCTTCTAATCAGATGCATGTCAAAATCTATGGTTGCATGCTACTTCTAATCAATTGCATGTTAGTTTTTGGTGTTTGAAGAAGTTATAACCTATTGGGGTTACGCTCTACTTTATCCAGAATGGACAGGTATAATATAGAGTCTCAGAGGACACGATCTTGGACAATTGATATCTAGAGTCAGAATAGTAGAAAGGATGGTTATTTAGATATTTGAGATAAACCTATGAAAATAAGCCATGACATGTCTGAACAGTTCGTCGAGCACCACTATATGATGAATGACATGTTGTCCAACCTAGCTAAGGTGGATAAGTTGACTGGATTTCTATTTGGAAAATTTTCTCACAAGGCAGATGACACAATTACCAAGAACTTACATTAGGAGTTTGAGAAACTAGCTTATAGCCAGGCAGAGGTCTCAGATTCTACTCTGCCACAGGATGTAATGGGTTTAGATGATGATTATGAGGATGTTGTTATGCATGATGGTGAGATACCTAGTAGATATGAGTAGATATTGAGCATTCATGACTTTGTTGAGAAAGAGTACCAGGCATAGTTAGATGCTTCATCACACGAGGTTGACACAGGTAGTACTTCACATGGTTTTTCCAGCCAGTTGAAGGTGAACAAAGATAGTATTGTGACTTCATTATCTCATCATGATAGGATGCGGGATATGATAGAGGATCACATTCAGATGATTCAGTTATAGGGTAGACATAAGGGAGTTCAGGCAAAGTCTCCTTGTGTTGACTTACAAGCAATTAGGGAAGGAATGGGAATAATGAAGCTAACTTATTTACATCTTCTAATAGATAATGACCATCTTCTTAGCCTTGTCAGAGACTATTCAAATGCCCTAAGGAGGAAGGAGGAGGAAGTTGATAGGCTTTCTCATGAGCTTGAGGACACTCTAGCTTCTTTGGTGAATACTCCATTGGGATTACAAGACTGGGAGAGACATGGGGATAAGCATGGCATGGAATTGAGTTTAGTTTCATCTTGCACTCCTAATACTAAGCTTTCTGTGAATGGTAGATCATATGTGGACATTGATAATGTTGCGAGTTCATCTTGCATTCACATCCACGATATAGGGACAATGTCAGACAGGTATGTGGAATTAGTTGGTATTGTTCATATTACTCAGGTGAGGAGTTTGCTTGAATTACTAACTAATTATAGTTTATGGATATGGACTCGAGATTGTTATATTGGCACTTGGGATTCAGCTGACTAGAGATCTTTAACACTTTTTGGTAGCAGTGTTTGTTTGGGAGCTATCATGGATTTGATTAGCAGATTGCATGGTGTTGTCTTTTCTTGTGCTAGCATCTTGTTCGATGTTGGTATTAGTTTTTATACACCAGTGTTGGGCCTTTTTCATATATCCAGTTGACCATACTTGCTGGAATGTGTTGATGATCTTTCATATTTGGCAGTGTGTACAGATGAGTCCCAGGATCATATTGGCATTGATGACATCCAGGAGGATGTAGTTGGCAATTTTGAAGACTTAGTTTCCTTGAGTACAAAGGATTTGGATAGAAGTGCTACAGTTTTTGATACTCCTTTTGTTTATATGAGCTTTAGAGTTGATTCACAGGATATGGATGGTAATAATCTAGAGACTAGTAACTTTGAGGATACTCCTTTAGATAGTGCATCAGAGGAGGTTTGTAGGAGACAGTCAAGCTAGTTTCATCATGTGTCCAATTAGTTGAGAGTTAGTGAGCAAGACATTGCTATCTCTTGCCAACATTTTGATGTTGCTCATCAATTGTTAGTAGTTTATGGATGGGGTTCTCCTACTAGTGATGAGTAGGGAGGCAACTATCTTTCCTTGATAGAGTTCCACTCTTTATGGGAGGCTATCCAGATTCTGAGACAAGATTATATGCAGTTGGTAGCCGATAGAAATTATCTTATGGAGTGGGGCAGTACAACATATGATGCATTTTTAGCCAAGGAAGATGAGGTGAGTGAGCTTACTGAGCAGCTTGAGGTGACTTCTGAGATTCTTGAGAGTACACAGTTGGCTTTCAAGGAGTCATAGTTTCATTTGGCTAAGGTGACCATGGAGTTAGAGCAACTACAATCTTTACTAGATTCTGTACAGTCACAAGCTGTGGTGTCTGATGATCCGAGGATGTCCATGGTTGAGATTTTAAAAGATAGTGGAGATGGGGATGCGTCCATCCTTGATACTAACATTGGCATATCAAGTTCATTCCCACTAGAGTCAAGTTTAGTTGAGTTGGGTTCTGTAGTAGATTGTTGTGGTATGCCTGACATGGTGGTGACCTCTAGCACTAATGGCACGAAGACTAGAGATGTTGTATCAAACACCGTGTGTGATGTTGGTGAGCCGATAGTTGGCATGGTTCCTGCTAGTAATACTACACCCTTGGCGATGTCTTTAGAGGTAGTAGTCAGTTCCAACTTGGTTAGTGATCGATTGCAGTTAGTTACATCTAGATTGCAGTCTGAGCCACTGACTAAGATTGGCGCATTCTATCAGCATTACATTGTGAGGTATGCTCATCAATTTACGTTTGATGACCATGTTAATGAGATGATGATATAGAGATGTACTTTGGTTCCTAGTGCTTATCATCAGTTATGGGATAGTTTAATGCCTCGGGATGAGAGTTGTGATGGGTACAACATGGTGATAGGTTCTACAGTTGATAGCTAGATAATACATGACTTAGAGCAGGAGTTTCAGAGTGATGCTTTAGTGGGTGTTGTTATTGATTCTACTCCTTTGGCTATGACATCTCCTAACTTAGCTAGTGATCAGTCACAATGGGTTGTATCACTTGTTAATGGTGAGTTGTTGATTGAGGTTGTTTTTTTTTATCAACATTATATTGCAAGGTATGTACATTAGTTAGCATTTGATCCTTATGTTGAGGAGTTGATGGCAGGAAAATTTGGTTTGGGTTCCAATTCTTGTTGTTTATCTTATGATGGCTTTTCACCATCAGGGGTGCATGAGAGTTATGGCTATGAGATAGTGGTCAGTGATCTATAGAGTTGTGTTAACTACAAGAGTTGTATAGTGTGTGGATTCTCCATACCTGGTATAGTTTCATTCAGGAGCATTCACCATTTTTGCAGAGTTGGATTGTACATTCCGTATAGGCCAGTGGAATGTGTTGATGGTATTTAATGTGTTGGTAGTTTGATTTGTCCACTTTACTTGGGTTTTGATGTTCTAAGAGTTTGTTTCTTGTGGGTTTCTGACTATGGCAGTGGTAATTTTAGAGTTTCATTGAGCTATAATTGTCAGTTTGATTATGGATTCCTCTTGGTCATATTGCAGAGGATATTGTAGGAGCCTATGTTAATTGGCAGTAGTATAGTTCATGACTACATTTGGGATCCAGGTGGATTGATTGGTTCATTGTTCAGCCATTGCTTGAGGACAAGCAATATTTGGGAGGGGAGGACTTGTCATGTCCCCTTTTGAAATAATTAAATATAATAATCTTTGCTAAGGCAGGCAAGCCCAAAAAGGTGAAGTTTTGGAAAAAGGGGATAATATTTGGAAGCTAATGGACTAATAAATGAAGATTATTATTAAAGTATGTTTTATTAACCCCTCTTGGACATGAGTTAGGGTTATGCCCTCTTTTAAGGGGTTTGGAGGCATTTTGGGCTAATTCCAGAACTTGATTTTTGCTCATTTCTTTGTTATTCTTCAAACGCTGCCAAACCTGTGGAGAAGGAGACCCAAGAATGGGATTTTGCAGTTTTTTAAGAAGGATAAGGATGGGAGTTTGAAGCCATTCCATGTGCATGCTCATGCAGAGTTTGCCTTTGTGCTGAATAGTGCAGATTTGTGGTTTTTCGGGTGTATTTTTTGTAAGAATTTGGTGTTTTCGGTTGAGTATTTCATATTAGTTTGGGTTGCTTCTATATTTCAGACTTTTTGATGTTAAAATAGAGCTGAATATATGTATTTGTTCATGATTATACTTCTTTGATAGATTATTGGTATTTTTGTTGTGTTTTCAAGCTATTCTATGTTGTTTTCGGGAGCCCGATGAGCATTGTTTTTATCCCCCATTTGGGAGCTATTGTGAAAATGTTATACAGATCTGAAAATGTCATTTTGTAGGCTTTTATTCTATTGAAATTTCTATAAAAATGTCCACTTTTAGATTTACTAATAATATGTGAAGCTGTGAAGTTTTTCGCACTATTTTCGGCATACCCAATTTGGGGTTTATTGAGAAATTGGTGGATCTTTGAAAGATTGGTTGTTTGATCTTAAAGATCTGATTAGAGGCTTGAAATATCATATAAATTCAGAAAAGGGAAATTTCAAAGTTAAAAAAAATATAGAGTATAGTTCTTTATGTTTGAATTGTTATTATCTCACTTGTTCTTTCAAGTTATCATAAAATTTCCAGGTATGCCAGATCATGAATGGAATGGAAACAAGTGCACAATAAAGTTGATCACTTATCATTACAGAGGAAAATTAGAGGAAAGAATTGTTGAAGATATAACCAAGATGATGAACAGTTCCCAATCTAAGATGAAGAAGACATTCATGATTCCTCCATCACTGGTGCCAAACTACAAGGATCACATATGTTTCATGGCTGAAAGTAATGTTACATGTATGGAAGTGGTTGAACCAAGAGTTAAGTTCCTAAACCCTATGGGATATGAAATGACTAAAAATCTTGTTAAGGGTTATGAAAACATCATCCTAGAGTTTGAGTAGGGATAAGATTTCCCTAGATAGGGTATTTATGATGAAAAGACAAAATAAGTTTGGAGTGAGCTGTATAGGAAATACATTAAGAAAAAGGTAAGTAATAAAATTGAAACTATCTTGAAATACTCTAGTAGGACTAGAGAAGAATTCAATGAAGTTAATGATATAGACTTGGAAATGAAGGCAAGTGGGAAAACTGAGGTACTTGCAACCATGAAGGATCCTCTAAGGGAGCACGATAGTAGTAGGATCTATTTTGTAGATGTCTATGGTTTCTTATGCTACAATAGAACAAGTATAGCCAATTATTGTACAACATAACAAGAAGGACGATGAAGAGGAAGTCACTATTACTAATTTCAAATGAATCATTCCTCCAAGGAAATTAGAGAGACTAAGGAAAAAGAAGAGGTTCAATCACCTAGGAATAAGAGGGCCAAGTAATTGTCAAGTGGCCCTAGAAAGAGGAGAAAGACATTGCAAATGGTCAAATCAAATGAGTCTAATGAATCTAAAGATGATGAAGTTCAATATAGGATAGACCAATAGAACAAGTAGTTGGACAAGAGAGGACAACCACTAGAAAGAAGCCTTAGCCAAAAAGGGTAGAAAATTTAAATATCCAAATCATTAGTCATGACAATTCTATTCAATTAAATAAGAACTCTATTTTGCATAGAAACATGGATAGACTTCAACTAGAAAATGTTGTCATTAGGAATATGATTTTGAAGAATAAAATGTTTGAAGATATTCAAAAGAAGATACCAAAGGATCTATATAATAGACTAATAAATAGGACAAGAATATTTATTAATGAGGACAAAAGTATTAGAGAAAATATAATCAAGAAGTTTTGTGAACTCAATAGTGATGAAGACATGAAAGATATAATGAAGGCTATTGAAACCTTACTATGAAATAAAAGAAGAGAAATTGTTTTGATGACAGGTATTTATGAAGAAGTAAACAATGAGACAAAAGAATTCATTTCTAAATACATCACTTATATTGCTAAAGTAAGTGTGAATTTAGGGGGAGAGATCCCTAAGTTTGTTGAAAAGAGTACACCAACAACAACAATAATGGAAGCTAAGGACAATCAACTGATAGATCTATCTCTATAGATCTCTATTAGGACTGAAACCATCCAACTTGGTGCCACAAAGGTGATAATAAATATTGTAGAAGATCCTTTTAAGGATCTTTGTCTAAACATTGTGGAAAATATTATGGATTACTCTAGCTCAGATGAGGAAGAGGAGAAGAAAAATATTGAAGCAGAAGAGAAGAGAAAAAGAGAAAATGAGCTATGAAAAGAAAGGTAGAAGAGGAGAAGAAGAAAAAGGAAGAGTAGATAAAGATGAAATTATAAGAAGAAGAAGAAAGTAAAGAGGAGGCAAAAAGAAAGAAAAATCAAGAAGAGGAAAAATAAGAAGAGAAGAAAAAGAAGGAAAGAGAAGACAAGAAGGGGAAAGAGTGTTGGAAATGATTGAAAAGATCATGAGTGAACAATAATGGAACTGGTAAAGAATGTTTTCAATCATTGCTTTGTCATTGATGTCAAACTTGCTACTTGCAAGAATGACAATTGCTTAAGTGATCCAAATACTATCAATTGTTTGATTGAAAAGGAGGTGGCAATCAATAAGATGTAACTAGAGTACCTAGAGAAAGGTTGAAGTTATGATGTTGTAATGAAGTATAAGGATCAGCTAAGTCATTGATCAAATAGTGTATTGATGACATACTCTAAGAGGATGGATACACTAAGGCACAACAAAGATGTAAAGTTTAACTAAGTCATTTGTAAAGCCTAACTAAGTTCATTAGAGAGAGCCGAGAAAGCTAGTTAGAGCCGAACAAATTCTCAGTTGAAGCTGAGAAAGTTCAACTTTAGTGTGTGCTGAGTAATCCTTTAAGTACCGAGTAACATAGAATCCTTCAGGTGCCAAGTAACACATGAATGTTCAGGTGCCGAATAATTATTCAAGTGCCAAGCAACTCAGGAAAATACTTTAGGTGCCTAGCATTAGTAAATGTAGCACAAACCGAGTAACACAGAAGGAGCTGAGTATCTGTAAACCAATGATGCCATGTTGCTGCATTATTTGTTAAGTCAAAGATTTGCTAGATCAATAATGATAAGTTTGTTACATCAAATTTTTTGAATTAGTTGGATGATACAGATGATGAGTAGATTGCATAGAATTTTATGTAAACCATGCAAACCAATTCAAGGTGAATGCTAATGGATTTGTCATTAAGTTTCTAGAAGAAATAATTTGGAGGGAAAATAATACCATTTTCTCAAGATAAAATCAAGATTTTAGCAAGGAATGAAGAACAAAACTTCTTTATAAGGAGCTACAGGTTAGAGATCAAAAGTGTGTGAGAGGGAGATGGTCATAAGTGTGATCATGCGAAGAAGCCAAGAGAAGGCTAGTGTGAAGTGTCAAGAAGAGGACACAGTGAGGAGTAAGTATAGAGCATCAAAACTCAAAGGTAATCAAGTGGCCATTATGTGCATTGGCATAATGAGTAGAAGAACTCAAGGAGACAGATGTTGAAGGGTGAACAAGCTGTCAGCACTGGAAGGAAGAAAAGCCAAGCATAGAAAAGAACTAAAGAGTGATATGAAATCTGCATGACTAGGGTTGCAATCTTTATCAGGTCAAAACCCTTCTAATACTTTCTTACCATTGTATTAGATATTGAAATCCTACATTGCTAGGTTAGCTTAATAGCTAGGTGAATAAGCCTTAGGAAAAGGATAGAAGATACCCAAGAGAAGGATAGGATATTCTCAAGAGAAGGATAAGAGATCCTCAAGAGAAGGATAGGAGATCCTTAGAGAGGGATAAAAGATTCTTTTGAGAAGATGACTATAAATCCCATGGACTTGGGTGGGCCTAACAGCTCTATGTAAATTCTTTAACAGGATGATATTTTAAGTTGAATTTTCTTAAGTCCTCTAACAAGTCACACTCCTAATATGGTGTAGGAATCATTTAACATGGTCACATCTGACAGTGTGTAAAGCCTTTAACAGGGTAGGCCTTTAACAAGGAAAACCATCTAAAGTGGTTGAAATCAATTGCACAGTTATTTTGTGGGTATCATCCCCACTCTAGTTTTACCTTCTTATTCTTGGAGGGTTTCTGGGTCACCAAAATCCTTAGTGTTATGTGGTGATGCATGTTTTCTTTCATGGTTGTTTAATTTTTAATTGCATGCATTATAATATGAATTATATGCCATTAAGGATTTGACAAAAAGGTTTGGATTGGACATTATTCGACCTTGAATAACTTATTCACCCCCCCTCTCTATTATTCTAAAAAATTCTAATAAAGAGGAAGAAGAAAAGAAGAAAGAGGATGAGGAATATAAAAGAGAAGAAGAACGAAAGAAGAGGAGGATGAGAAGAAAAGTTAACCCAACACATCTCTCACCTTATCTGCAGTAACAAGTTCAAATGATGATGATCAAATCAAGGTTATATCATCGATAAACAAGATCATCTGCAACAATGAGTAAGTGAATATTTTGTAGAAAACTCTTATGAATGTAACTGAGAAGTTACAAGGAACATTAACAGTAAAATCACTAGTTTCTAATCCAAAGGATAGAGTAAAATATTTGATTCAGGCATTTGATGTTGAATTCACAAAATTGTTAAAGGTAGCAGTAGCTCAAGCACAAGAAAAGAACAATGCTATAATGTTTGATAATCTATGTAAAATATCATAAATGATTTGACAGATCTTGGTGCTTTCATCAAGGAATTAAGAAGGTGTGAACTTGAAGAGAAGACCTTTTATGCCAAATGTTCCAAGTCTTTCAATTTAACCAAAGATATTGAAAAGGATCTTAAGAAAAAGCATGATGAAGTCGACCTGGTGTAAAGATTACATCAATTGAAACCCAAGTCAACAAGAATTATGATGAAATAAGTCTTCTTGACATCAACAAGGAAAGCATTACTAAGTGGTTCTCATTTGTGTGAGAGAACTTGTCTTTAAAGATAAGCATAGTTTAACAACATGTAGAAGAATGTCTAATAGCAAAGACATAATTTAACAAATTCATCTACTAGACTTGAATGCAATGGATATTGCATTCTATGGGTTCTCTGCTCTCCTTAGAATTTTAGGAGTAAAAGACACTTGGGAGAAGAGCATGAAGATCCTAACAATAAGTTTTGTAGACTGTATCTCTCAACTATCAACCTAGTGCATAGGTAAAGAACCAATTTTGACATGTAAATAAATTTTGATACCTTTGTCACTGATGTCAAATGGGGAGAAGTACATAGGAAAATTGTATAAAGTAGAAAATTTTATAGAATATAAGGTAAGGGGAGTAACAATCATTTAGTAAGGGGGATAAATGTTACTTATTAATAAAATGTATGAGGATATATAATGAAATATGGTTATAAATGTTATGATCCACAATTTTAAAAATTTGAAATTTTGTAAAGTTTTGAAGGCCAATTTTTGAAAAGTTTTTGTATAAAATTATGGGACTTTTCCAATATTCCCATATGTTTCCATCAATACCAAAGGGGAAGAATTTTAAAAATATGGCTAAGTAGGATGATTTAGTGTTGTAATTTATGGCAATATATATTTGAGGATGAGAAGGCATAATGTACAATTGAATATTATATAGTTAGAGATAAATATTTTTTGAAGTGCTAGACAATTTCAATGATAGTACTATTGAGATGTCATTTTGCATGATGCTTAATGGCAAGAATCATTTTGAATTCCTCTCTTGAAAATTTAGTCTGGGATCAACTCCAAGGTTCTAGGAAATCTTGCAATGTACTAGATTTTTCTCATTTGAAGATAAATGTGAGTGTTCATGAGAAGGCCTTTGTTAGTTCTGATAACTTCAAATAAGACATAGAATCTATTTTCTATTTCAAAAGAGTAAACACACACAAACTAAATTCTATTTTTCTAATTTTTAATGAATAGAATCTGATAATGCAACTAATATGAGTTCCTAATTTAAGCAAGGGCCAATGAAAGAAAATAACAAAGATACAATAACAAGAATTTTAAGAAAATAACATGAAAGTAAAATCCTAAAAGACATATGTTTGATACAATTCACTAATTGTGTGTTGTCTTCAATGTTAGTTGTCAATTAGTGCATTCTGAGCTCACTTGGTTAGTGAAGATAATTTTTCTTATCCACTGAGCATTCTTAAGTCTACTATACATAAAGGTAGTGGCTACCAAACTCATTCAGGCATCAAAGGAATTCATGTTAAAAAGAGTGTTAACTGAGTTCACTTTGTTAATGGAGGAAACTTGAATAGAGTTAGTGTTAACTAAGTTCACTTGGTTACCAATGGATTTTTGCTCATTCATAGTGTTAACCAAGTCCCTGTTGGGTAACACAAGAAATCATTTTAGAGTTAGTTTCTATCGAGTAGAGTTGGCTAACGAAGGATTTTCTTATTTTGGCACAAGAAACTTGATTGTTTTACCTATTGGTTCTAGCCAACTATGGTGATCAATATTGGTTATTCTAATTTGTACTTGAGCCGACTTGACAATCTGGATGGTATATGTAAAATATCAAGTTGTGATTTCAAAGTATGCAAGTGTATTGAATTGAGAGAGATAAGTAAGGAGGAAGTGAACTTCAAGGATAAGTAGGTATCCTTGTGGAGCAGAAAAGTGACATTCAATCAGGAAGGATCAAGTGTAAGCCTAAATAGAGATCTACATTCAACAATTAAGTTGCATCTCAATTAGATCATTTCATTATTAGTCTCTAATTATTGTAGATGTGATCTATAACCTCTTAACAAAGTTATTTTAATAGCCTTTTGTAAATCATCTATCAAGGTGGAAATTCCATTAAATTGTTTCTAGATTTGTGACAAGGCCACTCCTAACAGGGTGATTAAATCCTCTAACAAGGTCACACCTAATAGTATGTTTTCTAACCATTAATAGGGTTGGCTCCCAATAGTGCTCACTTTAGAAGAGTGAAAAATAGTAACTAGTTACATTGGTGGTTTTTTTCATATTGGGTTTCCCCGTTAAATCTTGGTGTCTTATGTGTTCATTTATTTTCTCTCACCCATGCCAAAATAAGATTAAGTAAATAATGATAACATCTTAAGAATAATTGATTACCAAGTTACGAAAATTTTTGTATGCTCAGCGAGTATCAATAGTAATAAGTTTTATCAAGTCTAAAATTTATGGTTAACATCTAAGGGATTTGGGATTTATTTTAGTAGGAACTGATTCAACCCATCCCTCTCAGTCACTCCTCTTTATATTTCCAACAACATGAACTATGAAAACTACATGTATGTGAGGCAAGCCTTCAAAAAGATCAGTGGATAACCAAATAAAATAGGAATAGATCTTACTTAATTGAACTAATGCAATCATCAATGGGAATTTAATAACCATAAGATGTTTCACTTTTCATTAGATCACAAGGCTAGAGAAAGTGAGCTTATGTGAGACAAAAAGCTATGCAGGAATAATATAATGATCTCTTGTCAAACTAAGAACATTAGTGGAATTTTTAAAATCATAGCAAACACCAAAATTAATAGATTGCACAACTAGAAAAATGCAATGAAATAATTGGCTCAATTACACTTCATGTAGTTTCCATAGTTCATGTAGTTGGAAATATTTTCATTACTATTTGCAATATTTTCAATCCAATCATCAATTTTGTCGAACTCGTCATCTGTATATACTTCTACACACCAATGACTTTCGCCTCTATTTTGTCCAACTATATCACTATCTGATTGGAAGGCTGAGGAGTGACTCCAAACCTTTGCACTATTGATAGTGGCATGAAATTATGTGAGGCTTCTAAATCAATTATGCAATTATGAAGAATTTTTTTCATATATCCTTATGATAAGTAGAAATCGGGGAACCTTGACCTTATCTTTAAACATAGTTGGCATTGCCTCTAAAGTGTTAACTTATAGAGATACTATCTTTTGAGGGATAGTATTCATACTATTGAGTACCTTTGTATGATCTAGGATCTTTATGAGTGCCTCTCATTAATGTGGGAAGTATATTGCAATATGTCAAACATGGACATGTTGGCCTTTGTTTGTTTCAAATCTTCTACCACACTACAATTTTTAATAGACCAAGCAGGATTTTTCAATATTGTTGACACATTCCCTTGGTTATAATTTTTTTGTCCACCATATGGTGGCCTAATTGGTGCCAAATTGTTACTCTTTCTTAGATTGAGAGGAGTTGGTTGTAGTGCTGGAGGAATTCCATCTGTCACAGGTTCTTTTCTACTTCGCAAATTATAAGTATTTTGATTGTCATTGTGAAAAGAAAACATCTCTTTAGGCTAAATGTCTAGTTCCTGACTAAATGGAAAAGAGAATTCTCCATTGGGAGATTGCTCCACCTGTAAATTCTATGTAGAATCATAAGATTCTAGTAACATAGTATTAAATTGGACAAGAGGGGCATTTTCGTTCACTTGTAAATTCTAATTCATCTCTTGGTTTCCATTGTAATATGAACCAACATTGTTAGTGGTATTTTGACCATCATCATACTAATTGACATCTACATGCTAAACATTTTTTTGTATTGTTATCTATAGGAATGCTTCCATTGTTTGGATGAGCGTTCCATTGTTGATTCTATCTTTAGAAGCCATTATTATGGTTAGGAGAATTGAAGTTGTTTCCTCCATTATTGTTTCTTGTATTGTTGTTTCCAAAAAAATTCCTATTGTAATTTTGATTGTAATTGTTGTTGTTGTAAGGACCAGCATTATTTCTCTGGAAGTTGGTATTGTATCCTTGAGAAGTGATTAGCTCATTGTTCATTTGTGACATGGTCTTCTTCATTTGAACAAACTCAAAGGAAAAATTATTGTCTACCTCAACTAAAGCTGCTACCTTTTTCTCAAAGAAAGTAGCTTTTAGAGTTTCACACCCTAGATATGTTAAAGAGGGGTTTTGCAAAGTAGGTGCCTACTATAATGGAACTGGATTCATAGGAATAAATTGGCTAGGCATTATAGGTGCTCCGATAGGATATGTTGACATCATTGTAATAGCTTGAGATGGAAGGATCAATCCTCCTCCATTAGGATTGGCTTTCTTAGTGAAGGCAATCGCTTCTATGAAGACTTTATCCAATGTGTTGATATTTTCTATAGGAAGTCTTCTTAGAAAGATAGTAGTAAGATGGTCCATAGCATTCAGATAAATTTGAATATCACCTTCAACTTGTATAGTGTATGACATTTCTAGCTTGCGATAAGCCATATGAAAGTGATGGTTGAAGTACAAAACCATCTCAGCTAGGTCGCTTTTGATTGATATGAATTGCTGATGTATCACATCTAGCTTGATGAAGGTTTTAAATTGTTCGAAGCATAATTTTTTGAAAGTATCCCCGACTCCAATGCATGTAGGTGGAAAATTAATGTACCAATTAAAGTCAACTTCCCCCAAAGAGTAGGGGAATAAAAAAAGAACCATATTCTCATTATAAATCCACTTTTAGTTGCAAATTTCTTTGAATACTTTAATGTGATCTTTAGTAGTTTGTGTCTCTCCATAGATGAACCTTGGGAAAAACTTCTTAGGATTCTTAGGAAGGTCATTGAGTACACCTATCAAGTTGATTGGTGAGTCCACAACATTTGTAAAAAATGCCATTGGAGAATTTGGTGGAATAATAAGTGGTTGTTGCTATATATGAGGATTAGTAATGCAAAGAACACTAAATATCAAATCAAAAGTATTCAAAAAACTAAATAAATGTAACTTCAAGATAGACTAAGATGAGCTCTCAATTGAGAATATGAGCCATTAATGGGCTCTCTCAATGAGAAGCTCTCTTGTTGAGTAGCTTTGTCTGATTTGATAGGATGTATGCTCGATTCTCCAAAGGCTTCAATGGTGTTCTTGATGGATTTTGGTTTGGGTGAATGGATTTGATGTAAAATGGCTTCTCAAAAATGGCATTATGGCTTTACTTCATCATCAAAATGGAATTACTTTGTTACTATGGGTGATTGTGTTAAAATGGCTTGGGAGAGGATTCTTTAAATAGGCAACAGGCTTGAGGGATCACGGGCTAGGATGGGAGAAAGCTTATAGAAGGCTTAGATTGAATGAGAGGATATCACATGGATTGTGCTTCCTTACAGCCAATCAAGGAGTGACACATGTCACAGGGTCATTGATTAGAGAAAGAGGAGTTGAGGGGTCAACAAAGGAGGCTCAAAGCTCATAAAGACCCTCATAATGGCTTGTAAGAGCAATGAATGGGCTTGTAAGAGTCATTTATGGCTTTGTGAGCTTCATAAAGTTTTATGGTTGGGATATTTGTGAGAGAGTTGAGATATTTTGACTTGGGTTGGATTAAGAAAGTCTTAAGCTTGACTTAGGAATGTGCAAATGATTAAGGCTTGGATTAAGCTTGGGTTAAGATTAAATTAGGCTTGTTAGAGATGGGCCAGTGGATGGCATTTAATGAGGGTGGGTGAAAGAAGATATATTTGTTGGCTTTGGCTTGGGTTAGCAAGTCTTAACCTATGTTTAGGGAATGTGACAAGGTTAGGGGGAGGATTAGTATTAGGTTCAAAGATAAAGATTGACATCTTTTAGAAGAGTCTAGGCTTTGGATGAGGATGAAGACTTTCTAGAAGAGTCTAGAACTTCCTAGGATGAGGATAAATAAGGTTTTTAGGAAATAAATAAAGTTTTATTTATTTCAAGGGTTTGGGTTGAGGAGATATTTATTAAAATATTTTTAATAAACATGAGGATTAATATTTAATCTTAATTAAATATTTTGAGTTGGGATTAAGGGTAGGAAATGATGGGATTAGCCTTTAATTGAAATTAAAGAAGGATTAGAAGATTTTGGAAGAGGTTAGTGGTCTTAAAGAAATTGGTGAAGTTTTGGGCAAAAAATAAATAAATTATTTATTTTGGGATTTTTGGTCAATTTATTAATTAAATAATTAATAAATAAGAAAATAATGTTTAAATAAGATTTAAACATTTTTGGAAGGGAGTCCTTAATTAAATATTTTTAATTAAGATAAAGGGATTTAATGGCATAAAAATAAAGAATTAAATTAAATAATTAATTAATTAATAAATGATGATGTCATCATTGACTTTTTCAAAAAATAAAAATACTTTATTTTTTAAAGGATTTAGGTGTCTACATTTTGCCCCTGTTTGACATAGTGTTGAAATAACACTATTTCAAAGAAGTTCAGATATAAACGACATGGAGATGACTCTATGGAGCAACACAATTGCCCCAATCTCGAGTAGAAGAGAGAGAATGGACTGCACGATGCCCCTTCAAGAAGGTGAGGGGGAGAGAAAATGAGGCTCTATGGTCTTTTGAAAAATACAAGAATTTGGGATGAGCAAGGAGACTCAGATTGGCAAAGAGAAGGGGCTAAATTAGCTTGAATTCTCACTACAGGAGAATGATAAAGGGAGAATCAGAGGCACAAGAGTAAAAAAGCTTAAGACTTTAAGAGAGATGGAGGATGAAGGAGTGGAGTACCATAAAAAGGAATCTAGGATAAGGGAAGGGATGATAGGATGAGATAAAGCTGAGGCAATAGGATTTCAAAGAGTCAGATTGATGGAAGATGGGTGTTGGAGATCCCTAGGACTAGGATTGTGGATCTCCAAAGATGAGGCTTGGTGGATTGATTTGATGAGTGGATCCCTAAGACTAGGATTGTGGATCCCTAAAGCTAAGAGTGATGATTGATTCTGAGAGATACAGTTGCACAAGCTGGAGTAGGAGAGACGGATGCTGGATATGGATGGGGGAATGGAGATGAAGGGAATCCATTGAAGCATTTTGAGTAGGGGGATACTTCAAAGAGAAGTACCACCATGTAGTTGAGCACTAGATTTTCTATAGGACTGTTGGTTAATTGCCAAGGTTACCAAGAACATCAAGGCCGTGTCACCAACCATCCAGAGGACTGATAGACTGACTCAAAACAAACACACAAGGATTGCCCCAACATTACACATGAAACCCAAAGGAAACAACATGAAACCAACACTGGGTAACCCACAAGAAAAAAAAAAAAAAGACTTGATCACAACCGTACGCTCAGAGTGCCCCATTCGCAGCATACCATGATATGGAAAATTGTGGTAACCTTGAGGAGGGAACAAAAAGATTGTTTGGAAAAGATAATTCAAGACCCAAAAGGGAAGATTCCAAATCAAAATAAAGTGAAAATCCAAAAGAGAACCATTTTCCAATGAGATGGGTAGGACAAGGTACTAGCGAACCAAGATCAAACATGAGGAAAGCTATATCCTGCAAGGATCTATCGGAGAGCACCTAAGCTGGTGGATTTGGATGAGTGATGCACTTGGCAAGCTGAACTGAGAAGGATAACACTTTTGTGATAGGAGATCTAGCTAAAGGATGCATTGGAATAGCTAACCAAGATTTGTGCGATGTGTGCAAGATGTTGATCAAGGATGAACTGACAAAAAAGCTGGATAGATACAATGGTACTAAACTAAAGAGGATGCACAACCTGACGAACCAAGATATGGTACAAATGTACAAGTTATTTTGGAGAAGATGGATATACAAGATATGATACAAGTGTTAGATACAAGATTATTTACAAGCTATATAGGAGTTCTGGATGATAAGATAGCGGGATGCCTCAAGTTGGTGCAAGATGCAGAAGCTAAGGATGAGGTGATAGCGGAAGATATGGATTTGGCAGGATGCATCCAATTATGATGATAGATGTGCAACCAAGGATGGGGACAATGCTAAGGTTGGTCGTAGCTGAGCTGATAAATGGTGTTAGAGTGAATGGCTAATGAGAGGATGACATTGGATTTGCATGAGGATAGCGTAGAGCAAGATACCAATGACAAGGGAGGATGGACAAGACAAGATCTCCAAGGAATACAGTGCCCCCAGTCACAAGATGACATGCAGAAGGAGGGCTTACGATGGATGTGATAGGATTGAAGCTAGGATGGAAAAGTTGAAGGTGCTAGGGAGATGGATGATAGCAGGGATGATGGGGTGAGGTTGTATAAGATAAGTGGATAGTGATAGATAAAAGCTAGAGGATGAAAGATAGGTGGATAAATTGGAAGATGGAGCTGGATGGCAAGATGTGACCAAAAGCATGAGGATGATAGGCTAAGCTGGTGATGGCTGGGTTAGGCATGATGCTTGTTTGCCAAGTTTTCATCATGGTACTTGTTCAAGGTGCTTGAATTGCCAAGTTTTCACTAGTGGATGCTTTATTTTTCTTTATTTTTTTTGACTTTTTTGACTTTGGACTTAGCTAGAATGATTTTGGCTTTCTTCAGCTATTTTTAGATGTTTTGAGATTTTTCACTAGCTATTGGAATGTTCAATTTTGTTACTAGCTATTGGTACATCGGATGTGTGATTTATGCAATAGATAGGATTAGATGGGATTGATGGTAGGAGATGGAGGGATGAAAAGGCTAGAAAGGAGCATGAGATGGGGATGCTTACAAGATGAACATTGGCACATGTTGGGATGAGTGTGAAAAGAGCATATGGGGGATAGATGGTAGATGCAAGCTTGATGGAGGATTTTTGGAAGCACACTTGGGGATATAGGCACCCAAGATGGAGTTAGGAGATGGGGGACACAAATCAATGGATGCCAGATTAGCAATGGTGGATGCCATTATGCATTGGGTTTCAACTTTTTTCTTTGGGATCCATATGGATTTGGATTTTCTTTTCATAGGATTTTGCATTGTTTTGCATTCTTTAATGGGATTTTTCCTTTTTGGAGTATGTCTTTTAGAATAGACATATGATTGCCTAGGATGTGGATTTTTAGCTTTATGCATTTTGAAGTTGACATTCACATTGTTGTGGTAAGGTTTGGGAAGATGGTTAGGAGAAGCTTTGTGAGATGGAGAGGATATGGATGAGCATGTAGGGGGATTATGATGGATAATGTGCCCTAATATGTGCCTTTGTTGATCTTGCGTAGGAATGGGGGGAATAGGATTTTTATGATGGCTGATAGGAGGATGGAGGATGGTAGATTTTGGGACATGGGAACCCAAAATGGATTTAGCAGATGAAGGGGGGATATGGTAGGTTGTTTTGGGTTGGAAAGATGGTGGAGGGGGGATGACATAAGATTTTTTGAAGGAGTGATGGGAGGCTGGCATGGTGGGCTTGGAGATAGGCTTGGTTTGGGGATGGCGTGTACCAACACTTTTAGATGGTGAACCTTTGGATACATATCCAAGACCATGAAATCTTGGATTCTTTTGTGCAATAATAGGCTTTCTGATTCCTTTCTCTTGTGGTCCTAAACCTTGACCTTGATAATGCCATCAATTGAGCATTTGAATGAGCTAAGGAAACTTTTTTCTTGTAGAAAATGGTAGAAGTTCTTTATTAGATGTACTGCAACGGGGAGATACTATTCTTAATTCTTTTACTAAGAGGGGGTCACCATGGATGAATGTAAGTGAACCAAGAGGGTAGATTATAGATGGTGGAATAGCTTGGATAGGTGGTAAGATGGAAGCATGGAGCGGAGGAGATGGTAGGATAGGATCTTGATTTAGCTGATGGGATGAAAAGATATCTTGTAGTAGAGGAGGTATCGCTTGAGATTTTGGAGATGGAAGGGATGGTGACTGCACTATGGATGAAAGACATGGTACAATGATATCTTCATTTATGATTTGGGGGATGTCAACATGCTTTTGGGTAGGATCTTGATAGGATTGGATTGGAGTGGATGGTGTGATAGGAGGTGAAGGGATGGATTCTTCAAAGGAAGCAGATGTATAGATGGGAGATTTGGTAGTAGAGATGGGTGAGTAGAAGATGGATGCATAAGGGTCATTATGGGAGATTTGGGAAATGCTTGGAGGTGATGTGGATAGGATTTGGAGAGATTTGACAGGTAGTGGGATTTTGATGCTTGCGAGAAGTGGAAGGATTTTAAGAAATTTGATGGATGGTATGGGGATGATAGCTATGGGAGATGGAGGTGATATTATAGATGGGGAAGCTTCATTACTAACTACTTCACATGGTTGGATTAGATGACATGGCTTATTGACTATTGGAGGTAGCTTTTCTTGTATTTCCTCTAGGAGATTCTTGGGAGACTCATGTGTTGGAGGTGGAGGTGGTGGATTGACAGGAATAGCTGGTGTGATGGGGGTGGAAGATTGGAAGCTTGGTCAAATAGGTGATTGAGGAGAAGCTAGGATATGAGATGGAATGACTAGATAGTTTGGAGGAATGCTTGGATTTTGGGGGATGGTTGGCAGAAGGCATCTAAGGCTCTCAAGATACCTGTCATAGTCAACAAGATTTTCATCATCATTGGAATAGGATGTAGCATGAGAAAGGAGAATGCAACCAAAATCATCATGATAGGGTTGGGATTTCATGTTTTGATGATGATTTAGATGGGGATGGGGTCTTGCATATGGATGAACATAGAAGCTCATGGTTGGATTTGGATTAAGCATAGATTTTGGATTGGTCGATGAAAGATTTCCTAGGGAGAGTCAAAGCTACATAACAGACCTAAGGAGGATTGCCTAGAGATTTTTGGCTTGCCTATGGATGGAAGACTTCAAGGGTATGTTGTCAAAAACTGGGAGTTTTTCTTTCCTATGTGCAAATTGGTGGCTTTTGGTGTCAACTTGAGGATAGACAAATGATCCTATGGGCATGACACAAGATTGACCACTTGTGGATCCCAACCTTTAGCTTAAGGTGATGAGGGATGACAAGTAACAAGGCTAGATTACCCTAGACAAAGCTCTATCAAAGGGATAACCTTGGGGAGATTGAGGGATTTGGATAGATTGATTGGATAGCAAACTCTGGAAGAGTAGCAACAATTCTTTAAAGGCTTGGGTGATTTTGGATTGGGTTGCTAGCTGGATGTGGGGATGATTTGGATGGACTTTGGATTTGGGATTATTCTAAAACAAAGAACTAGATAGATTCAGTTGAGGTAGGGGAGTTTGGATGATTTTCTATTGAGAAAGTGACTACGCTAAGTATGCCTTGAGCTAGGAGATTTCTTCTTTTTTGGGATTTTGACTAAAGTTGGCAAACATTCATTCAAAAGCTATGAACAAACAAGAAGACAAAAGTTTGGAGCAAGCATGTCAAACAAACCAACATCCAAGGAAGCTTTCTACAAGGATAAATTTGGTTTAGCTAGGGAGTCCTCAATATACACAAGGTACGTGAGGCCCAAATCTATAGATGAAACCAAAAAGATGCCATACAATCGAGAGGAATGGTAACCCACTTCTTCTCTTTCACTTCTCAAGGTATAAAGTTTCTTGAGGCTTAGCCCGAGTGACAAAATTTTGATCCCAAGAGAGGTGTCTTTTGATTCACCTCCCGATCTTTATACTCCGCCAAAATGCTGGAGTTGAGGTCATTCCAAGGGGTGATGAAATCCTCGAGAACGCCTCCTAAAACTTCAAAAAAAATTGGATCCTAATCTTATGCACCCGAGATGGCCTCAAAAGATGACAAGGGTAGAGAAGACTTGGATGATCTTGGGCTAAAAGACAGAGTTCTTTTCCAACTAACGCTTAAGTTTTCTTATCTAGACTTTTTGAAAACACACGTGATTAAGATGAAAAGGTTCAATTCCAATTTGAAATGCACCAATAAAAGAGAAGCAATTGAAGAATGACTACACAAAGGAGAGTTAGGGTCAACAAGAAAGTAAACCCACGCACCCGAAGGCCCTCCACATCAAGTATCAATTAATTTCCTTTAAGGCATTCAAGAGTTGGTGTTTCTTCATTTTAAGGCCAAAACAAAGATGTGTGTAAAGCTCAATTTCAAGCGCATTCCTGGAGGCCCTCGACGTCAAGATTTGTTCAATTTTTATGCCCAAATGAAGTGTTAGCAAGACTAATGTGCATTCAAAAAAATTTCTATTTTAGAAAAACCAATAAAAACTTAAGTGAGTGGAGTTTGATTTTTGTGGAGCATTTAACACCTTCTTAGGTAGACCCATCCCCATATTGGCACTGATATTGCAATCAATGGTTAGAATGATGGATGATTAAAGAGGGTGGGTCCAACAACAAGCTCACTCAAAGTGTCTTTATTTGATTTTATAACTTAGAAAGTTTCTAAAATGTGGATTCTCTTTATGCCCTAAAAGATGAAGTGTGATGTATGATAATGATTATTTGATTTATGGCATTCAAGATTGGATTTGTTATGCATTCCAATGAAAAAAAAACAAACTTGATTTTAATCCATGACACTCAAGAGTGATTTTAGCAACATGCATTCAAAGATGAGTGTTTAAACATTCAAGTTCTTTCCTTTGAGCATTCAAGATTGATATTTTATGTGTTGTTTTAAGAACTTTGAAGTACTTTGTTTTAACCTTAGATCATTCAAGATTGAGTTTGTCTGAACTGAAATTCAAAGAGGAAGGAATACAGATGCTTTTCTTTCCAATTTAGATCATTCAAGATTGTTTTTGACTCAAAAAAAATGACTCTTTGGACTTTGGTTTTCATTCAAGATTTTGTGTTCGAGTATGCATCTTTTAAGCCCAAAAATGATATTCCTAGATTGTTTTGATGCATGAAACACTTAAGAAACATTCAAGATTTTGCAACAAGACATTTGTTTGGAACAAATAACAAAGGTTTTAGGACAATTTTGGCAACCATTTAGGACTCTTAGTTTTCATGAGATTTTAAAAGAACTTTAAAATATTTGCAAATGAAGTTCATTTTATCCCTAATTGATGCTTTGAGTTTGATTTAGAATTTTGTGTGCACTTAGTGTTGATTTTGAACCTTTTGAAATGGAAACTTGAAGTTCTTTTTAAGTTTCCAAAAATGAAGTGTTCCTAACTTTGTATGAATGCATCTAAAACCTTGATGTTGTGAGGATGCAAATGATTGGATTGATTTAGTTTCATTTGTTAGAAGCTTTTTTTGCAAATTTTTAGTTTTTTAATGGATTTAAGTATGATTTGGGAGTTCATTTTAAGCACTAAAATAAGGTGTGTATGATTTTGATCCCTAAAAAGACAAAAAAAAATTGGCCAAGATCCCACAAGAAGAAGAAGAAGAAGAAGTAGAGGGAATAGAAGATCAATATAGAAAAGAAGAGGAAGAAGAATTCCAAGTGCTTCGTCCACCTATAAGCTTAAAAAATCTAAAAACACTCTAAATCCCATCAGAGTGTTTGCAAAGAACTTTTGCTTCATCTTCTTCTTGCTTCCTTAGACCTACAAAACCTGATTAAATTCCCCTACCAATCACCAAAACATGAAAATTAGCTAAAGTTAGTATAAAAAATGCAATTTTGACTACAAATGATATAAGCATGACCCATGTGGGGTCCAACCAGGCATGCCAAAATGTATACAAGGATTAGTAATGCAAAGAACACTAAATATCAAATCAAAAGTATTCACAAAACTAAATAAACATAACCTCAAGATAGACTAAGATGAGCTCTCAATTGAGAATAGGAGCCATTAATGGGCTCTCTCAATGAGAAGCTCTCTTGTTGAGTAGCTTTGTCTAATTAGATAGGATGTATGCTCGATTCTCCAAAGTCTTCAATGGTGTTCTTGATGGATTTTGGCTTAGGTGAATGGATTTGATGTAAAATGGCTTCTCAAAAATGGCATTATGGCTTTACTTCATTATCAAAATAGCATTACTTTGTTACTATGGGTGATTGTGTTAAAATGGCTTGGGAGAGGATTCTTTAAATAGGCAAAGGGCTTGACGGATCAAGGGCTAGGATGCAAGGATGGGAGAAAGCTTATAGAATGTTTAGATTGAATGAGAGGAGAGCACATGGATTGTGCTTCCTTACAGCCAATCAAGCAGTGACACATGTCATAGGGTCATTGGTTAGAGCAAGAGGGGTTGAGAGGTCAACAAAGGAGGCTCAAAGCTCATAAAGACCCTCATAATGGCTTGTAAGAGAAATGAATGAGCTTTTAAAAATCATTTATGGCTTTGGGCTTCATAAAGTTTTATGGTTGGGATATTTGTGAGAGAGTTGAGATATTTTGACTTGGGTTGGATTAAGAAAGTCTAAAGCTTGACTTAGGAATGTGCAAATGATTAAGGCTTGGATTAGGCTTGGGTTAAGATTAGATTAGGCTTGTTAGAGATGGGCAAGTGGAAGGCATTTAATGAGGGTGGGTGAAAGAGGAGATATTTGTTGGCTTTGGCTTGGGTTAGCAAGTCTTAACCCATGTTTAGGGAATGTGACAAGGTTGGGGGGGGATTAGGATTAGGGTCAAAGATAAGGATTGACATCTTCTAGAAGAGTCTAGGCTTTGGATGAGGATGAAGACTTTCTAGAAGAGTCTAGAACTTCCTAGGATGAGGATAAATAAGGTTTTTAGGAAATAAATAAAGTTTTATATATTTTAAGGGTTTCGGTTGAGGAGATATTTATTAAAATATTTTTAATAAACATGAGGATTAATATTTAATCTTAATTAAATATTTTGAGTTGGGATTAGGGGTAGGAAATGATGGGATTAACCTTTAATCGAAATTAAAGAAGGATTAGAAGATTTTGGAAGAGGTTAGTGGTCTTAAGGAAATTGACCAAGTTTTGGGCAAAAAATAAATTATTTATTTATTTTGGAATTTTTTGTCAATTTATTAATTAAGTAATTAATAAATAAGGAAATGATGTTTAAATAAGATTTAAACATTTTTTGGAGGAATTTCTTAATTAAATACCTTTAATTAACATAAAGGGATTTAATGGCATAAAAATAAATTAATTAACTAAATAATTAATTAATTAATTAATGATGATGTCATCAGGGACTTTTTCAAAAAATAAAAATACTTTTTTTTCTAAAGGATTTAGGTGTCTACAGTTGTAAAGGTGGAAATGAAGAAGATGATGAAATTTTGAATGGAAGTTGTAGGATTTGAGGTATTCCTTTATCACTGTGGAGCTTGTGAAAATGGCTAAGCTCAAAGAAATCATGTGAACTTGGTGAAGATCTTAAAGCTCATTAAAATGGGGATTCTACATTAGGACCTCTAGTTTGCATCAACTCTGGAAAAGTGCACCTATATAGAAGTACACTTTCTCAAAAAATAAGGCGTACCTCAAAATTTAGCACACTAGTGCACCTAGTGCACCTAGCATAGTAGTGCACCCAAAAAACCTCAAAAACATGGAAATTTTTTTGAACTTGTAAAAAAGTTTAGAATTTTGAAGTTTGCAATTTTTTTTCTTCTATTCTAAGAGGCAACACACCCTCCTAGTGCCACTTCTATTTATCTATCATTTTGCACGAAGCTTAATGACATGAATCTTTTTGAAATCTTCTCTTGAAAAGTTAATCTAGGATAAACTCCAAGGTTCTGGGCAATCTTGTGACCAACTGGAATCTGCTCAATTAAAGATAAATGTGATTGTTCATGAGGAGGTCTTTGTTGGTTCTGATAACTTTAGATAAGACATAGAATCTATTTTCTATTTCAAAAGAGTAAGATTACAAAAAGAAATATATGTTTCTATTTTTTAATGAGTATAATCTAACAATGTAACTAATATGAATTCCTAATTTAAGCAAGGGGTTAGTAAAGAAAATAATGAAGATACAATAACAAGAAGTTTAAGGAAATAACATAAAAGTGAAATCCTAATGGACATAAACTAGTTAAACAACATGTCTACAAGTTAAGCCTTCAAAAATATAGATGGGAAACCAATGAAAATAGGATCAACACTTCCTTAATTTCACTGATGTAATCATTGATGGGAATTTAGTAACAATAAGATATTTAACTTTTCATCGAATTGCAAGGCCATGGAAAGTGCGCTCATGTGAGACAAAAAGCTATGAAGGAATAATATAATGATCTATTCTCGAACTAAGTATGTTAGTAGAATTTGTAAAGTTGTAGAAAATAATAGAATTAAAAGATCACAAAATCAAAACAATGTAATAAAAAAACTTCTCAATTACGCTTCATGAACATACATTCACAAAACATAACACACTTAGGCAAGAATCACTCCACTCCAAATGTGAGCACCAACAACATATATTATTACATCAAAATAATGGCAGCTTGTAGTACATATTACATTCTTGAATTTATAAGAAATCATCTCCTCAAGTTGTGTTGAGAGTGAGAGATATCTTTCTGCAATCATATCCTTATAAACTAACAAAAAAAATCTATTTATGTACTAACTAAATCTCTAACTTGTGCTTAATAGGACTTCATCCATATTTATATCATTAATTGGATCCATGAGCCTTTACATGCCTTAAAACAAAGAAATCATGAAATAATAAGAAAGAGAGAGCATCAGTTGATGTAGGAGTGTTTGGAAGTGCCAAAAATAGAAGCTCCATTTGCACTAGGTGTCTGTTAGAGTTAAATTGTTGTCAAAATGTGTTTTGAATGCATGGAAAGCTCTAAATTTAGAACTGGTAGTTAATTGTTAGTGCACCTTTGACTTCTTCAAAATCTTCCAAGTACACCATTGCAAAAAGTGCACCTAAACACTTGGTGCAATAGGAAACTAGTGCACCTAGTGTAGCAATGCACTAGCACACCTCATAGGTAGGTTTCCAAAATATACAAAATTTCACCAAGTGTCAAAATTGAAATTCTGGCTTTTGGGTTTTGTTCCCCTTTATACTAGATCTATGTCTGGGTATTTTCCTTTGAATTTATGGATTATCTTAGTGACTTGAGCTGCATCTTGCAAAACTAAGGCCTCATATCTATCTTTCACCTTCTTCCTATAGTTTCCCACCTCGATACGACTCTCCAAAAAATCTTTGATTTTTACATCAAACTCTAACAAAGCCTCCTCTATCTTGAATGCCTACTTGATATCATCATCATTAGTAGCCTCCTCAAAATATTTCTGAAATTTCTCCACTACTACCTCTACTGGTATTAACTTCTCCCTAGAATCATCCTAAAAAATGTCTAGGCATGCATCACTATATTGTCTCTCTACTTCCAAAATTTGCTCTTGGGTTTGATTCTTGAGCTTAAGAATCTCCACATGTAATGTTTCTATTACTTTATTACTATTTGAAATCTTTCCAATCTAATCATCAATTTTTTCTAAATCCTGAGCCGTATATACATCCATCAACATCTGGTACCTTTGACCTTAAATTGCCTTTAATGCCTTGAAATCCTTCCCTCGGGTGTGTACTTCATCCATCAAACCAAAATCCTGATTCAAATTTGTTACTAGCCTATCGATATTATCTTGCATAATGTGTAGCAACTTTATATTTCCCTAAATAATCTTTACACCCTTTTCCTCAAAACATTCTTGCCATTGCTGAAAAGCTCTCAAAAATGGATCTAATTGGCCTCTACTCCTATCTCTTCCCTTGATTGTTGTGTTCAAGGTATCTTCAGGGTTTGTGGAATCTAGGGGACTAACAAGATCACTTAAATATCCCTTTAGGATTTCATTTTTTCATTAAAGTGTTATTAATTCTACCCCATCCCATTCCAAGATTTTGAATACCTCCATTATTCCTATTGTAACCATTAGTTTAGTAGTATCCAAAGTTGGCTTTCCGAGCATGACTTCCCTAATTTGATAATATCGTGGAGTCAATTATTCAACATTTGAATGTGGAGAATGGATAGCTATGTGGGCAAAAAGGTCCTGGTTTTGATCACTCATAACAAAGGCTAATGCTCGTGCAGCATTTGGAGGTGAATTAGGATTCCTTAAGACTTCAATGAATTCCATTCTATCTTCCTCCTCTATAGTGAATTTCTATTTCTTAATTATTTTTTTCTCAGCCACCTTGGGATATGCCCCAATGGAGATTTTCCTTTTAAGAATGAAGGAATCTATTTTGCATTGCCTTTTTCCCTTATCTTCCCTTTCTAGAGTCCTCTCCTTTTGCACAAGATTGGTATAGGATTCTCTATGTCTATAGAGTCCATGGTCCTTACCTCATTGTCTTGGGAAGTTTATTGAGGTTGTTCACTTATCTACCCTTCTTCTAACACTTCCTCAATAGGTGTTTTTTATGGATCTTCCTCTATCTTTATTTGGAGTTGTTTTTTTTGGTGCTTGGAGGAAGAGGGGTAGGTGATCCCTTATCTACACAAAATGTGATTTTTACTAGGATGATAGAGCTATCTCAAGTCCTTGTGGTTTAGGTGGCTACTGACTCCAATCCTCCTATTGAGGTTTATTTATTGGAGTATCTTTTATTTTTTCTTTGACCAATTTGGTACCCATGGACATGAAATAAAAATCTAACATCTGAAAGACATTAGTGCCCTCCACATCCTACTCATCTATCCACTATTGCATTTCATCTTTTGATGTGGTATTCTAAATGGGTTCATAAAGGATAGATGGCAGTGTGATCATGGAGCTTCTCCTCCTTTGTGACTTTGTGGCTTTGGTGAGTCAAGTTCTCCAGTTCAAAGGTAGATTGTCCTCTTCATCCTTATCATCCTCTTCTTCTACCTCTTGATGGATTTTATTGGGAGCTGATGGGAAAGGGATCACTCTCCTTATAACCTTTTTCCTCCTCTTTACCAAAGTCTCAAAGTGATATTTCTTCTTTTAGGTGTAGAGGGGGAGGCTTTCTCTACTTGTTGAGGTGGGGAAACCTCTTATACTTCAATTTTTTCTTCCCCTTGGCCATGTTCAGCTGGTGGAACTTGGAGATCCTCTTGAGCTTGTGCAGCTTCTACATTCTCTGGCCCTTACATATTTTATTCTCCCTACTTTAGAGGCTCTTGATTATCTTCCCCTTCTAGCTTTGCTAGTTAAGGAGAAGTTCTCTTCCTCTTTCCTTTACCTATTTGTGCCCTATGATTACCAATTAGTCTATGTAGATGGTGTATTATCTCAGTTCTTACTGACAACTGGGTGGTAAACATAGGTACAGTGACCTTAGCTCCTCAACCTTTGGCTAGGCGGGCATGTGCATGGAAGATTACTATTTGAGGAATTGAATGAAGTTTTAAAGGTCTCTTGATCTAATCCTACATCAATTTTTTGGCATTCATCACCCTATGATAAATTTCTAAGTTCTCTTCTTTGTCAATCTTGGCATTCATCTTGTCATTCTTGAAAAATGGATTGAGGAGATACTCTATATATTTTTTCATAATCCTTAATGGAATATTTATTTTTAAAGAACACTCTGCAAAATAAAATGTCATCCTACAATAATACCTTATGTGGACATCATAGTTGTCTATTGGATTCATCTAGCAATCTTAAATTACATCCTCATGCTGGAATGTCTTACCAGTTAGATGTTGTACTCTCTCAATGTTATCAAAATAGGGCCATGGAGAATTATACTCTTCTAAGGGATATTGATCTCGTTCACACTCACAAGTTAGAATGTCTCGTCTTTGCACCACACTAAAAGATCCTATAGTAATAGGCCATGTCCAACATATTTTATGCTACCTCCTAACTATATCATATGTAGACAAGAGTTGTTGAGTGATCTCCAGTAAAATGAGTCTTTCACTAGGATGCCTAGGGAGCTTCTTAGGGTTGATAGTTGTACCTACTACCCTCAAATACATGAATGTAAAAAATTGGATGTGATGGGCCCCAACTTCTAATATCTTTGCAGCTAGAAAACTAGATTATTGTGAATATGAAAGCATCATTCACAATCATATATTACTTTCTTTTCTTTGAAAGCTTCTTCTTTACTAGCTGAGGATATACAATGTAAGGCCATGTGTTTGCATCCTACATACCACCCTTCTTATAGAGCCTAGGATAATCTGTCTCTCTCATAACTACAATGTACACCAAGTATGATGTCATGTAACATATTATATTGTTCTTCACTACCACTAGCTTCTCTCCCAAGTTCTCAATAAGAATGTAGGCCCAATCAATTGACATCTTTTCTATCTTGATAGTCTCAATGAAATTGACCATTCATATGTTTAAATATCCTAAAGTAGGAAAACCCATGACTCTGTTCAAGAGAATAATTGAGTATCAAATATCTTTCTTCATTTAACATTGCGTCATATCTACTTTTCCAAATTTCCACCCTAGAGGAGTCTTCTCAATAAGGTATCAAGATTGGATGATCTAGGAATCTTCATCAACATGTTTCCTACACATCTCTTGGCTTGGTGATAGGTCAATCTTATAAATTGATTTGACCTTCACTATATTATTGGGTTAGAGATCTAGGAAAATCTCTCCTGTTATGCTTTTAATGACCTTTTCTTCAAGAATGCATCTCTTTGCTAGTGTCATGATTAATTCTAAGGACTGCATTAAAATTGGATGCCACACTATGTTAACTAGTCCTGATTGGAGCAGAGAAGCTATCATTGGTGATCTCTCGGTTGGTTTGTTGCATAGTGTCAAGACTACTCCCAAATTTGTGTGGCCTACTTTAGTGTCCCAAATTTTTGAATGATGATCTTGAAAATGTGACTTCATTAGAACACCCTAAAACTTGAACAATATAGGCTTTGGAACCATCTTTTCTACAAGGGAGGATGATGAGGAAGCCATTGAATCTAGACAAAAAAAGCATATTAGTCCAAAGTCAAAGAAATAATGATTAATCACACCCTAGTACAAACATGCAAAAGAACAAAAAACCTAATTTTCCCAAAAAAACTAGAAAACCAAACTTATACCCTTGAAATGAAAAAAAATGGTGCACTTGGTGCACCTGATAGGTGCACCTAGTGTACTTTTTTATTAGAAAATTTTTTCATATGGGGTGGACTAATGTGCACCTCATGTTTAATCTTGGGAAAAAAAATTATTTTATTTTTGAAAGTTTGTGTAGTTGCACACTTAATTTGGTGCAGTACTGCATACCATTTTGAAGGTTAACCCTTGTTTTTGTGTTTAGTTGCAGGTAGGGAGTGGTGAGGCACACCTGCTAAGGTGTGGTACTATGACTTAGGAGCTAGAGGAAGTGAAATAAGAAAAGTGGAGAGTTAGAGAGGTGGGTCTCATGGTTATATAGCTCAGGGACCCAACATAATGGTATGGAGGTGCATTGTTGTGCAGCTACATAGTTGCACTATTGTGCACTTACCTTTTGTAAGTACTTGTTATTGTGTCTTGCCACACTGGTGCACCTAGGTAGGTTGGCTGGTGTGCCAATTTTGCTTTTGCAAAAATGACTTATGCTCCCTCCAAAACTTTGATTTTTAAAATTTGGGTTTTCCACTTAAGACCCAGACTTGACGAAAAATAATAGATAAAAACCTAGAAAGCACTCAGATCCCAGACTAGGATTTTGAAAAGCCAAAATAAAATGTAGGGGTTCCTATTTCTAGTTAAAATGAGGTGAGCTTTGTGAAATCACAATAAGTACAGAGATAGCTTTTGAGATTGTGAAGTCTAAAATGATATTTTGCAGGTGAATAGCTAAGGAAATGTAGTACATAGTGTCCTAATGACATGAATAAGTGTGTAGTATAATACATGTAGTATTGCATTAGGTATACAAGATTTACTAGAAAGGCAATGAACATAGTACAACAATCAAGGTAAATATTAGGTTAAGGAATTATTTTGGTAATAGAATAACTAATAAGTTATCTAGGGATGAAATTCTATATGTTAACCCTATGTTAGAGAGAGTTAATTTTGTAATATGCCAAATGTGCAAATTAATTAAAGCCAACTTGACTGCATTTTGTAAAAAGGATAAGTATAAGTAAGAAATAATGACTTGTGAAGTATGAGATGTGATTGCAAACTATGTATGTGATATGTGGGCATATGCACTGAGTTGTGGTGCCAAAAAGGTGACAAGTTTTTTTTTCATATATTCAATAGTGCATACACACTATGGCTTGGGTAACCTAAGCCATAGCGCATACACACTATAGGGTGTATGCGCTATAGCACGTACACACTATTATACAAATCAAATTTTTATATATGATGGGCTGCACACCCGCAGCCCATCATTTTTATTAGAGGTTTTTACTATTCCTGCAGAGCAGGATGCATGCGGGTTGAAAAATCCAACATTTTCACCATCCCTTGCAAATATGCCTCCATGTCAGCAAAATTCGAGATCACAAGCACACCCACACTGACACCGTATGTGATCTAAACTTAACTTTGCATTTTTTGATATGTTTTTCATATTGTTTTTTAGGGTTTTTACAATTTTATTTAGATTTATTTATTTATTTGGATTTCAATTATTTTTTATTAGGAAATGTCCATAATTGACTAGAAAATCCACAAAATCCTCAAGAACCTCAAAACCAAAACCCTCCTCAAGAAGAACAACAAATTCCACAACCCAAACCAATTGCAAGACCTCCGCTAGGCACACAAGAAAATATAATAAATCAAATAGAGAGAGGCAAAACTGAATTAGAATGACTCATTTCTTGGTTGAAAGAATCTAGACAAACCAATCCAATGAGGGCTTAAGTTGGCATCATCCCTTGAATCCATTTAGACCTAGATAGCCTCAGTTAGTGGTTAGTTAGATATTTGGTGGGTTAAGAGGGATGAACAAAAAATATTTTATGCAAATAAATTGTCATATGAAGATGTTAAAAAAAAAAAATACCAAAAGGTAGAATATGTGTATTATTTAGAAAACCCAGTGAGAAAAATATTATTAGAGAGGTTACTAAATAGTTCCACATCCATTGGTGCATACACAATGCTATTAGAAATAATTTTTGGGATAGATGGTGGATGGTTTTTGATGCCCCTCCTTGCAACAATCACGAGGTCCCCATGTATTTTTTGAAGAAATTATATTGTGAGTTTGTCCTTGGGGAGATACCCAATTATTTTGATATATTAGACTCCCAAGGTAGAGGTGGGTGGTCATCATTTGAGAGGTTGGGAGCACATCATGATCCTAATGTAGTTAGGGCACCTATGGTCAATCCATAGCATGAGCATGTGACTATTCTTTCAGTTGTGAAGGAACATGTAGAGGCCAACGATCTAGGGACCATTAATGCTTTGATGCAGACCCTAATCTATTCCACAAGCCCATTAGTTGAGGGGGAGCCTTTTGTGCATTTTGGTCACATGTGGATTTCATGTGAATCCCTATGCACATTTAGAACTCATGCTGGAGATGGTGCGGATGATGGGCTTGTCACTTATCAATTCCTGAATGACACATTTGGCATTGACACATAGGTAAATTACAATTATAATTTACTAATTTGATCACATTTCATATGTATAGTAAATTATTAATTAATCAGCATCTATTAACATTGTTCAAAATTTAGGGTTAGAGTGTTGCCCAGCCTAGTAGTGATCCTCCAGGCCCATTTTTTGTCCCCTCCATGAGTCCAGAGGTATGTATCAATTTAATCATTTTAATTAATACATATCTTTATTAAGTAATCATATTAAGGATTGACAAAAAAAATTATGCATGTGCACCAGTTCTCCACAGGACCCTCAACCTTTACTACAGACTCGGAACATAGATGTCATACGAGCTTCATAAATGTATAGTTGTTTAATGTTAATTTAATTCATTTGATTATATTTAATTCATGTTTCATGTTACATGTAATGTGTATTGTATGACATGCAGCTCATGATGTCGAACACACCTCCTCATCTCTAATAGTCTGTTGATCATGGAGTGGCCACAGCTATGGCTAGCTCACAGCCATTGACTGAGGTATCAAAGAATTTTCTTCATTTTAGTTTTTGTTTATAATAGTTAGTCTCAAAATTTCTATTTTTATTTATAAGTGATTATATTTATTGAATTATTGTACAGTCTCATCATGCCTGATCATCCACGACCCTTTGAGGTGGACTTACAGAGTGACTATTTGATTGTGGTAAGAAAATAATTGATTTTGTGCGTGCATATATTTGATTTCAATGTATAATAAATATTGATTCATATCTACTTTTTCTGTATCAGCTCGAGTTGGAGAAGAGCCTCAACAAGAGGACAAGTGAGTGTGTCAGGAGGACCCTATCATCTCTACCATCTCCCTCCACACGATGACATAAGACATCAAGAGATTTGTTTCCTTCCTCTCATCGGAAGGAAAATATATAATTGATCTAGATATGTATATATATATATATATATATATATATATATATAGGCATTAGTGCACATATTCGATACACATTTGATGTATATGACATATTATATTTGATGTATGACATTTATTTGATGTATGACATTATTGGACTTATGACATTGTTGATTATCATAATATATTATTTGTTTGTTATTGTACATGACATTATTGGTTATCATTTTATATTATATTTTTGTTCATGTATGACATTAAATTAGATATGTTCATGTATGACATTAAATTAGATATGTGCATGTATGACATTAAATTAGATATGTTTATGTATGACATTAAATTCAGTACCTAATCTGTTCAAAACTTTGATAGAATATTGATTAACAATAAAATTTATCAGCGTTTAAGCATAAGTTATTCATTTGCAATATGTCATCATCATATGATTTATGATCTTGTTCATGTTTAAAGTTTTCCTTCTCTATCATTTTTTTATCAAGTTTAATTCAATACCTAATTAGTTTGAATTTTTGATAGAATATTGATTACCAATAAACTTTATCAATCAAGATCAATTAGGACCTCCTGGCAATAAACTTTATTAGGAAATATTCGTGGAGCTCCTGGCAATTAGTCACCTAAATGAGAACCTTGAGATTTATTAGGAACTCCATGAAAGAAATCAGTAGCTTGAGAAGCTCTCCATTTGTTAAGCTTCAATACATAACCACAATTATTCATTATCAATTAAAAAATGTCAGAGATAGTAGAGAAAAGATGGATTATTTGCAGAAAAAATCATTTTAAAAATCATAAATGTAACATAATCACTGATAGTTTTATGTGTTTTCATACATTAATGATTGTAACATAATCACCAGTTGATTGGAATGTGTTGTTCTTATTCTATAGTAACTATATTAAGGTAAAAATAAAAGTTTAATAAATAGTTGTGATGTATAGGAAAGAGAGATATCTCACATGAGAGGGGGATGAATCTAAGATGACACATAAGATACTTGTAAGAGGGAGCTATACTTGTTAACCAATTTACAATGCATGTTATGGAAAATCATAGAGCATCTTTACAAGGAAATTAAAGAGTATGACAAGTGGAAGGAGCATGTTGTTTTATAGACTCATATTCAAATTTGGGTGTCAATTTTCTAATGAAGGATTCAAGCACTGCAATTTGTTAGTTTTGGCTCATGTTAATTTTTCATCTCACTCTATCCTTGTATCTCACTCTCTCTTATTCCCCCCCTCTTTATATTTCTATTTTTTCCATATCTATTTATTTCTCATATCTATGTATCCTACTCACTCTCACACTCTCTGTCATCCCCTACTCTGTCTCTCTTACACACACACTCTCATCCCCCCCCTCTCTCTCCCTCTCCCACTCCCACTCCCACCACCTACTTTCTCTCCCCCATCCCCTACTCTCTCTCTCCTCTCCCATCCCCTACTCTCTCACACTCTCACACTCTCTCCCATTCCCTACTCTGTCTCTCTTACACACACACTCCCATCCCCCCCTCTCTCTCCCTCTCCCACCACCTTCTTTCGGTCCCCCATCACTATACTCTCTCTCTCTCTCTCTCTCTCTCTCTCTCTCTCTCTCTCTCTCTCTACCACCCCCTACTCTCTCCCATCTCCTACTCTCTCTCTTTCATAGATGCACACTCGTATCACTCCACTCTTCTTCTCTCCCATCCCCTACTCTCTACATCTATCACACACACTCCCATCCTCCCTATCTCCCTCCCTCTCCCTCTCCCACTCCCTCCCCTACCACCTACTATCTCTCTCTCTCAAGTTCTCTCTCTTCCTCTCTACTCTCTCTCTCCCATCTCTTACTCTCACTATCTCTGTCCCATCCCCTAATCTCTCTCTCTCTCTCTCTCTCTCTCTCTCTCTCTCTCTCTCTCTCTCCCATCCCTCTACCATTGCCTGCTCTCTCTATCTCTCTCTCCCCTCTCTCATTCCCTAATCTCTCTTTCACACACACTCACACACACACACACCCATTCCCCCTCTCTCCTCTATCATGTCCCCTTTTCAAACAATTAAAAATAATAAACTTTGCTAAGGCAGGTAGGCTCCAAAAAGGTGAAGTTTCGGGAAAAGGGGATAATCTTTGGAAACCAATGGATTAATAATTAAAAAATATTATTAAATTATATTTTATTAACCCTTCTTAGACGTGAGTTAGGGTTACGCCCTCTTTTAAAGGGTTTGGAGGCATTTTGGGCTCATTCCAGAACTTGATTTTTGTGCATTGCTTTGTTGTTCTTCAGAGGCTGCCAAACTTGTGAAGAAGGAGACCCAAGAACAGGACTTTGCAAGTTTCCAAGAAGGCTAAGGATGGGATTTTGAAGCCATTCCATGTGCATGCTCATGCGGAGTTTGCCTTTGTCCTGAACAGTGCAGATTTGTGAGTTTTCGGGTGTATTTTTTGTAAGAGTTTGGTGTTTTCGGTTGAGTATTTCATATCAGTTTGGGTTGTTTCTGTATATCAGACTTTTAAATGTTAAAATAAAGCTGAATATATGTATTTGGATATTATTATACTTCTGTGATAGATTACTAAGTTTTGTGGTGATTTTGGGCTATTTTGTGTTATTTTCGAGAGCCCGATGAGCATTATTTTTGTCTTCCATTTGGAAGCTATTGTTTGCATGTTATACAGATCTAGAAATGTCATTTTATAGGCTGTTATGCTGCTCAAATTTTTGTAAAAATTTCCACTTTCAGATTTATTAATAATATGTGAAGCTGTGAAGTTTTTGGCACTATTTCTGGCAATACCCGATTTGGGGTTTATTAAGAAATTTGGTGGATTTTTGTGATATTGGTTGTTTGATTTTGAAAATCTTATTAGAGGCTTGAAATATCATGTAAAATCAGAGAAAGGGACATTTCAGTGGTATCAAAGCAATGATCTTGCCAGCCTGAGGGTTTGTAGAAGTTTGCACGTCAGTTTTGACAACTACCTAAATCTTGCATGTCATAATTTGTGGTTACATGTTGCTTCTAATCAGCTGCATGTCAAAATTTATGGTCACATGCAAATAAGTGAAAAAAAAAAAAAAGATATTTGTAGCGAGAAAAGAATAAAGAAATTTTGATCAAACCTCCAGTTGAAAGTAAAAGCACAAAATCCAAGGAAGGGAAAAGTATGGCTGATCCAGATGAGATGGCAAAGAAATTCTTCCAAGACATCCAAAATACTTAGAAGCAAACAATGGATAGTTTGGTAGAAACTAGAGAGGCTTTGCGAATATTGACAAATCTTGTATTGGGTGTTCAATGGTTGCACTCTATTGGAGGCTATTACATGAACCATCAAACTATGGAGTTTAAATTTCATTCCAATGGGAAAGAAGTCATATTGAGAGGCTTATCGAATGAAGCACCTAAGGCAGTCTCTGCAAAAAGGATGGAGAGGACTTTTTGAAGAGGATAAGTAGCATGGGCAGTAGGAGTCATAATCCATCCAACAAGCTCTCCAAAGAATCAAGGTAATTTCTATTTTGATATTCAAAATATTCTTGATAAGCATAGTATAGTTTTCAATGACTTGCCTCAAGGATTACCACTAGATAGAGGTTTTGAGCATGTTATAGAGTTAGAACAGGGTGCCAAACCAGTTATAACAACCCAATACCACCATCCAAGAGGTTATAAGGAAAAATTTGAAAAAACTATTAAAGAACTCCTGGACATGGGATTCATAAGGGCTAGCTCTAGTCCATTTGCATCATCTATGGTACTTGTCAAGAAAAAGGATGGTACAATGAGAATGTGTATAGACTACAAGGCTCTAAACAAGAAGACTATAAAAAATAGGTATCTCATACCATGCATAGATAAACTCATTGATGAGTTACATGGTGTTGTACACTTCACAAAAATTGACTTAAGATCAGGGTACCATCAAATTTGAATGAGGAGTGAAGATGTGGAAAAGACTGCTTTCAGATGTCACTATAGGCACTTTGAATTTCTTGTTATGCCATTTGGCCTCACTAATGCACCTACAACATTCCAATCTTGTATGAATAAGGTATTCAGCCAGCATCTTCGAAAATTTGTTTTGGTATTTTTTGATGATATCTTGATTTACAATAAAACAAGGGAAGAGCATCTAAAGAACATAGACACTGTTTTGGGAATCTTGGAGCAGCAATCCTTATATGCTAAGCTATCTAAATGTGAGTTTGGTTTGATAGAGATCCTAAATTTGGGACATATTATAAGTTTTAAAGGAGTATAGGTTGATCAACATAAAATCTAGGCAATTTTTGATTGGCCTCCACCCACTAATCTTACACAATTGAGAGGTTTCTTCGAGTTGTGTACCTACTATAAGAGATTTGCCAATGGATTTTCTTAGCTTGCTACCCCCTTAACTGATTTGACAAAGAAAGGAGTTTTTGTTTGGACAAAAGAGGCACAAAAAACATTTGATAAGCTTAAGGAGGTAATGATTTCATGCCCTGTGCTTGCAATTCCAGATTTCTCTTTACCTTTTGTTGTTGAATGTGATGCTTTTGGAGAAGGTATAGGGGCTGTCCTAACTCAAAGGGGACATCAAATAGAATTTGAGAGTAGAAAATTAAATCAATCAGAGAAAGGTTACTCCATCTATGATAAGGAAATGTTGGCAATCATGCACACACTTCATAAGTTTAGACAATATTTGGTATGTGGGAGATTCATTGTAAAGATAGACCATAATAGCCTTAGGTTCTTCTTGAACCAAAGGGATTTGAATGATCATCAACACAAATGGGTAATAAAATTGCAAGCTTATGATTTTGATATTGAATACATGAAAGGAAAGAATAATGTGGTTGCTGATGCTCTCTCAAGAAAACCCACTTTGTGTTCCTTAACATCTATCTCTATTGATTGCAAAGGCTCCATAATTTTAGAGTATGCTAAAGATTCCTTTGCCACCAAGATTTTGGATAAGTTAGTGGATGATAATAGGTACAAGATTGTTGATGAATTGATTTATTACAAGAACAAGATCTTCTTAGTGCCAGGATCAAAAACTAAGGAGAGGATATTGAGGGCCTTTCATGACACACCTTTGGCTGGTCATGAGGGATACTTCAAGACATACAAGGAAATTCGAGAGCAGTTTTCATGAAAGGGTATGAAGGAGGATGTCCTTAAGCACAATAAGGAATGTATGGTATGCCAACAAAGCAAGAGTGAGCAAAATTTTCCTACAGGGTTGTTGCAGCCACTTCCTATTTCTAAACAAAAATGGAAAAGTATTTCCATGGACTTCATCACCGGGTTACCCAAGGTTCAAGGTAAGGATTGCATATATGTTTTGGTAGATAGACTAACTAAGTATGCACATTTTTTTCCTATCACATCTAATTTCAAGGTATCACAAGTGGCCGAATGGTTCTTCAAGGAAATTTTTAGATTACATGGCTTGCCTAGAAACATTGTTAATGATCGAGATAGTAGATTCCTCAGCTCTTTTTGGAAGGAGCTCTTTCATTTGGCAGAAACTGAACTCACTCCCAGTACTAGCTATCACCATCAAATAGATGGACAAAAAGAGATAGTTAATAAATGGATAGAGGGATATTTGAGGAACTATGTTTCAAATCAACAACATGCTTGGGTGAAATGGTTACACCTAGGGGAGTATTGTTACAATACATTTCATCACATGTCTATTGATATGCCTCCCTTTTATGCTCTTTATGGTTATGATGCCCTTTCCTTTGTTGATCTAATACTTTTTGATAGCAGAGTACCTGCAGAAAGTGATTTCGTCAAGAAAAATCAAGACATAATAAGGTCCCTCAAGGATAATCTACAATATGCACAGAACCAACAAAAGTTATATGCTGATAGGAAAAGGATTGAAAGATCTTTTGAGATGGGAGATTTGGTATTTGTTAGGTTGCAGCCATATAAGCAAACCACCTTGAAGAGGAGTGGGGCAGAGAAACTAGAGCCAAGGTTCTATGGGCCTTATAAGATCATCAAGAAGGTAGGAGAGGTAGCTTATGAATTGGAGCTCCCACCAAATAGGAAAATACATAATATTTTCCATGTATCTTTCCTGAAGAAGGTTCTAGGCCAGAAAACCATAGTATCTACAGAATTACCACCTCTTGATGATGAAGGGAAATTAGTTTTGATACCAAAAGAGATTTTGGATACAAGAGAGAAAAGATTGAGAAACAGGAGCGTCATAGAGCATTTGGTCAAATGGAAAGGATTACCACTAGAGGATGTAACTTGGGAAGGAGCACATACTCTTGAGAATTCCAACCTTCATTGCTTTAGGAAAATAAATATTTGGGAGGGGAGGACTTGTCATGTCCCCTTTTCAAATAAGTAAAAATAATAAACTTTGCTAAGGCAGGCAGGCTCCAAAAAGGTGAAGTTTCAACAAAAGGGGCTAATATTTAGAAACCAATGGACTAATAAATAAAAATTATTATTAAATTATATTTTATTAACCCCTCTTGGATGTGAGTTAGGGTTATGCCCTCTTTTAAGGGGTTTGGAGGCATTTTGCGCTCATTCTAGAACTTGATTTTTGCGCATTGCTTTGTTGTTCTTCAAAGGCTGCCAAACCTATGAAGAAGGAAACCCAAGAATGGGAGTTTTCAAGTTTCCAAGAAGGCTAAGGATGTGATTTTGAATTCATTCCATGTGCATGCTCATGAAGAGTTTTCCTTTGTGCTGAATAGTGCAAATTTGTGAGTTTTCAGGTGTATTTTTTGTAAGAGTTTGGTGTTTCTGGTTGAGTATTTCATATCAGTTTGGGTTTCTGCTGTATATCAGACTTTTAAATGTTAAAATAGATATAAATATATGTATTTGTATATTATTATACTTATGTGATAGATTACTAAGTTTTGTGGTGATTCCGAGCTATTTTGTGCTATTTTCGAGAGCCCGATGAGCATTATTTTTGTCCTCCATTTCAGAGCTATTGTGTGCATGTTATACAGATATATAAATGTAATTTTATAGTCTATTATGCTGCTCAAATTTCTGTAAAAATTTCTACTTTCATATTTATTAATAATATGTGAAGCTGTGAAGTTTTTGGCACTATTTTTGGCATACCCGATTTGGGGTTTATTGAGAAATTTGGTGGATTTCTGTGATATTGGTTATTTGATTTTGAAAATCTGATTAGAGGCTTGAAATATCATGTAAAATCAGAGAAAGGGACATTTCATCCTCTCACATCCCCTACTTTTTCTATCACTCGCTCTCCCTCTCCCACTCCCTCTCCCACTGACTACTCTCTCTCTCTCTCTCTCTCTCTCTCTCTCACACACACACACACACACACACACACACACTCTCTCTCTCTCTCTCTCTCTCTCTCTCTCTCTCTCTCTCTCCCCTCTCTACTCTCTCTCTGTGCTACCCCTACTCTCTCTTACATTTTTACACTCTCTCCTATCCCCTACTCTCTCGCTCTCTCTATCTTACACACATTTCTATCCCCACTCTCTCTCCCTCTCCCACTCCCTCTCCCATTGCCTACTCTCTCTTCCATCCCCTTCTCTCTCTCAAGACACTCTAACTTCCCCCTCTCCCATTCCATATTCTCTCTCTTTCACACACATGGACTCCCATCCTCCTCTCTCTCACTCTTCCTCTCCCACTCTATCTCCCACCACCTACTCTATATCTCTCTCTCTCTCTCTCTCTCTCTCTCTCTCTCTCTCTCTCTCTCACACACACACACACACACACATACACACACACACACACACACACACACACACATTCGTTCCATGCCCCCCACCCCCGCACCCCACCCAACTCTCTTTTGGTCTTGGTTTGCAATTTAGGCCTCAATAGTGTGTGCACCCTATAGCGTGTATGTGCTATTGAAAATTCAATGCTTTCAATAGTGCATGTGTGCTATTGAAAGCTTTGCATTAAACCGAATCCTAAGGCTTCATTTTGCCTCGGAGATCCAACCCAAAGGTTTGGAGTTTATAAACAGGTCTGAGACATGTTTTCTAGAAAACATACCGAAAATGATTGATTTTTCTTATATGCTCCCCTTCAAGATTCCTCGTGGTTGGGTATTGATAAGATCAGGTTACACGGTTTTATAGGTCTCTGTGTTAGCTATCTAACCATATAATTTATTTTTAATTTGAACTATTTCAAACCTTTCATCTATAATTTATTTTGAATGTATGATCATTTTTGGTCAAAATCTACCATGTACTAATTGGTCTATCGATTTTAGTTCATTCATCGAATTTTGCAACAACTTAGTTTTTTTGAAACTAGACTCCATTCTACACACTTAAAAAAAAAAAAGTTTTGATTTTAGATTAGTTTTGATTATTTCTAGTGGGAGCAGACAGATATTTCACATTTTTGGGATGTGTCTAGTTAAAAAATTCATTAAAAAAAATACAAATTATAAAATTACTTGAAAAATCTGGGATAAACTAAATAGTGTTAAGAAACTTTTGACTAGAGTGATTAAAGAATTTTAAGATAAAGTTAAAATTTTAGGTGGGCCACACTTTGTACAGTGTTATGTTTTTTTTGGAATAAATAGTACCACTTTTTGTGGCCCACTTTTTGAAGGACCTAAAATTAAACCATTTTGAAAAAAAAATTAGTAATTTAGAAACTAGATTCAAAGAACTATGACTTTTGTTTTTGTCATATCTTAAAATTTTGAGTGTAACTATCTTCAAATTCTTGTTGAAGTTCAAAATTTGCAGATTTCAGGAAAAAGGTGTTCACTTATACCCCACTTTTGGCACCACAACTTGGTGCACTTACCCTTGTGAACTTATGTGAAGGCTTTGTGATTCTAAATTTAGATGAAAGATAATATATATGTTAATTATAATTGTTAGTAGTAAAGAGGTTTTTATATCTATCACTTTTGTATAAAAGCACTATATTGAATAAGTGCATGTTTGGGTAGTCAAATCTTCACGCATACATTTTCAATTATATTAACAACACCTAAAAGGGTTGAAGAGACTCCAAAAAAGGTTTAGGCATTTAACAAGGTGTAATTGTAGGAAATATAAGGTAGGCAAGGTTACTAAGAAGGGAGGGGTGAATTAGGAACCAATTAAATCTTTGTCTTATTTCACCAATTAATCCTTCGTATATTATTATCATCTAATTGCATGTATGAAAGAATGAAAGCAATAAAAAATTCATAATACTTTGACACAAGATATGGTGACCCATAAACCTTCCAATTAGAAAGAAAAAATGAGGTGGAGATGATACCCACAAGATTTAGTACTACAGTATAAAGTTAACCTATTAAGGCTCACAGTTGACCACTTTTGGTGATCTACCCTATTAGGAGCAATAAGGACTGTGAGGTCCACCTTGCTAAAGGATTTAAAAACATAAAATGAAGTTGGCACTTGATTAAGAGATTTAGAAAAATAATAACATTAAGTCTACCTTGTTAAAGGATTTGATGGCTATACATGTTAGGATGAACTAGTGATTGATCCCTAATATGTAACTCTAATTTTCTAGTTGAGATTCCTTGTATTGCAATGATCACCTAATTGTAATAGATAAATCTCTATTATCCCTTATACTACTTGTAGTATTCTTCAATTCACACTCCTCATCATATTATTCATCTCATACTTGTTTGGATATGGTACAATATATTACATATATACCAATCCAAATCACAACTTACTGGAATCGACTAAAATACTAATTTCATGATAATTCACAAACTTAGGTTTTGAAGAAAAACTCAGTGATATTCTGATACATGGAAAACACTATCAACACTTGGAAATCTTTAGGACTTAGTTGAACTAGAAGCTCAGTCCATACTAATCACTTTCAAGTTGCTCAAACTTGATCAACACTATGAGACTCAGTGAACATTAAGAAACTTGATAGCTATTAAATCACTCGGTTGATGCTACATAGCTCGGTCAACACTAGATTCACATAGTTAACAATGTGAGCTTGGAAGACATTGTAGAGCTTGGTTAGCATACTGAAGCTTGATTAACACTATGATATTCTTTACTTCCTCTTAATAGTTCAGTAGCCTCTACTATGCCTAGTTTGCACTATGTAGCTCAGAAAATTTTGTAAAATGATTCAGGTGCTTAGTACATAATGTATTTTGACAACTTGGCTCAGGAACAACTAATTCAATTGTTTAACACTACAAATTGAATTATAAGCTCAGTAGCAACTATAGAGCTTGGTAGAAATGTAACAATTTTGACTAACTTTAGAGTCACTAATAGTTAATGTAAAAAATATCCCCCTTTGGAATTATTGACAAAAAAATTTATAAAAAAAAAATATGATCATTCAAAACTATAAGCCAAAACTTCCTTTATTGTCATTTTGTGTCTTCAACTTAGTTTTGACTTGCTAAAGTTATAGCTAAGTAACATACTCTATTTTTCTAATTTTTCAAGACTGCTTTTGTAAAGATATTTTCTACTTATCTATACAAACATTTTCATAATACTATATTACTCTCCCATACATATATCTTCCTTATATACATACATCTAAAATATAGTAATCTTCTCATCCTTTTACAATATCTTCACCCTCTTTGTATATTAAACATGTTTACTTCTCCCCCTTTTTCACATATATGCCAAAGGTTTATAATATCTATACGTTAATACAAAAATGTGACAAGAAATTTGAGTTTAGCATCAAAAATTCTATGTTACTAATAGTTTGGGCACGTACGAAACTTTTGTGAGTAGTGCCTTCATGACATCGCACTCGTGCACCCATTTGGGCCTGTGCGCAAGTGGCACACAAGGGGCACTTGTGCTCGACCACGCCCTTTTTGGGGGCACACTTGTTGTGCTGTGCGTCGCTCCTTTCGACACGGGCAGTGCCTGTGCCACCGCATAGTGCCCTTTTGGGCCCATGCCTAGCATGCAAACTAACCTCATGCAAACCCTAGCCCTCGCGCACCACCATGCCTCTACCCACACATCTCTTTTTTTTCAGTTTAATTAGTTTTAAAACTAAAAATAAATTTAAAAAATAAATAAATAAGTGCCCAAGTGGGACTTTTTTTTCTTTTACATTATTTTTCTTTGATATCCAATAATTAATCATTTTTTCTTTTTCCCATGACGCGTAGGTAATATAATTAGATGGCATCTACATTCGGCTCGACAGCAAAACCAATTGTGTACAAGTTCAAATGTGTAACCAAGAAATCATGGTTGCAGGATGAATACTCTAAGATGAAAGACACAGAACTTGGACACACAGACTTGGGAGAGTTCTTGAGAATTTGTAACAATCCAACTAAAAGATCATCCTTGAGATCTGTCCTAATCCATTCTACATCACATCCTAGGACTATGTAGTCAGTTGAATTGATTATGATCCTATCTTAGCATTTTGTTCCTAATGAAAGGGTGGTAAAGAGCATCACTGGGGAAGTGGTCTTGGATCTATGACCTGATAATATTGAGATGGTTTTTCATCTACCTAGAGTCGATCAATTTATCAAGCTTTCATATGAAGCAGCTAAGAGGTGGCATAAGGACCATTACTACGAGGCCATCAACATCATATATTCCTCATACTTCATTGAGAAACCACCTCGAGGGAAGACAATCAAAAAAGTGGATATGACTTGAGGATACATGAAGGATGACATTGGATATTCAATCATTCTCCTGAGAAGAGTTATGTGATTGCCTACAGTAGGTCATCTTGCTCCATTCATGGTCAACTTCATTGAGACCATCAGACATGCAAAGATTCCACTGGATTGGGCCACCACACTTAATGAGAGCTTGTGTGACTAGTTTCAAATAGTAAAAGACAAGAAGAAGTTCTATATGAATTCTTATGTGTTGTATTTACTTGCAGCAAGGGCAACCAACTATCTCGGGTGAGACAAGAAGGGTAGTATGTAGGACCCTAATGCATGGTCATATATAGTTTATCCTTAGCTGGTGAAGAAGAAGCTCTCACCGTAGAGCAACGAGTACAAAATTATGAATGATGCCTTCATCTTTGCCATCATTCAATTCATTGAAGGGGATTATAGGAAGAGATTGTCTGATAAATCCAAGATGCAGATCATAGCTCTCAGTGCATATTTTATCTAGTTTCAAACATTCACATACATTTGGGTTGGTGGTGCATCCATCAATCCAAAGAAACTCCCAAGGTACCCAAGTGACAAGTTGGTTCTAATGGAAATTTCCAAACAAATTGAGTCATCTTATGAAAGGATCAAAAAAAAATGGAGGCCTTGTTGGGATTGGCCTTTTGTAATAGGAGCATACCAGGTAAACAGAAAGTAGGATATCTTGACTTTCGAGTGGGAATCAGAGAATTATCCTCCTGAAGAATATAACTCTCCCCTATCATTCTTCGACAATGTTGGTAAACTAGAAAACTTGGCAGGAAAAGAGTTCTAGCATGAGGATGCCATTGAAGATCATTGGATGAATGCCATAAATGACTATGATGTTCATATTAGAGACTATTGTAGAATGACTTTTTATTTAGTAGAGACGACTCTCCACTTGACTATCCCAGATGAGATAAGGCTACAGAACTCGAAGGAGCTATTGGATCCCCTATTCAATGTAGATAAAGTTTGTGAGAGGCCCATTCTGAATGCAAAAAGTTGATAGATAGTAAGGAGATGATATTAACCATTGAGCGAGACATCTCAATAGAATGACAAAGAGTTGGATCAAGAAACCCTTTCCACTTGATCCAATTCTGGATATAGTGATATTCCATGCACACACTTGCCTAGAAAGGGAAAAGGGAAAGAAAGTCACAGTTCCTATCAAACCAAAAATACTCTACCAACTAGATCATCTAGTTGGATACTATCCCCCCTTCAAAGAAGAAGGAAAATAGGAAAAGAGCCTCTCCTCAAAGGTTTCAGACAGAGCATGTTGAAGAACAGGCCCCTTCCCAATGACATGAATCTAGTCCCCAAGATAGTGGAGCTCCTCATATTCAAGTTGAATTTCCATTGCCTCCTATTTTGTCAAGTCAACAAGGAAAGGGAGAAATTATAGAGACATTCATTCATCTAATGCATGAAGAGCCTGCTTCTCCTATGGTTACATAGAAACAAAAGAGGATCAAGGTTAGAAAGAACAAGAGGCAAAGAGTCTGTAAAAGATTAGTACCTAATCCATCTGTTCTTGAAACCATTCCCAAGGAAGAATCAAATGATGGGGAAACAAATTTAGATGAAGAGAAGGAGAAAGTGCCTCTACAAAGGAGAACTTGGCTAGCCAAAGCTATAGAATTGGAAAGAAGGAAGAGTGTCACAAATACCCCACCACCCACCCAAGCTGAAATGGTAGAACTCTCTTCTTCGAAAGACAAATTACAATGATGGGTGAATGAGAAAAGGGAACTAGGTGATGATGTTCTCTCCATCACAGATTTTGATTTCATGCCAGTGGGTATAGAATTTGTTGGAGATAAGATTAGAGATACTCCTACAGGTGAACTTCAACAACAAGATTGGATGCAGATGCCACCCGAGACACAAGGTCCTCATCTCACTCCCCTATCTTTGCCTCAAGTTATTATGCTAGATAAGGTTTCAGTGACACCTCCACCTCCAAGTTCAGAAGAACATGTTTAGAATGAATCATCATTACAAGGAGAACCAAAACCAAAGGTTATGGATGAGCCATCAAAAGAGGCACAGATAGTAGAATGTATACAACAACCTTCTCAAGAAGTTGAGGATCAAACTATGAGATCTATAGAAACTGAGACTACAGAAGAAGAACCCTCACAATAGGAGACTCCAAGAAAGAGTGACAGAGGGAAGGAGGTAGTTGAACACATCCCTTCATCACCCAGAGCCAAGGTTATAGAAATACATATCCCAAGATGGTTTTGGAAAGAGATAATGAGAAATGCCAAGCATCAATTTCGTGCTTTAGAAGATGATATTTATGACATTTTGGAGATTTTGAACAAGCCTGACTCTCCATTACATGATGGAATTTCATTTGCATTCATTACTACTACCCAAAACCAATACTTATTTGCACAAGTGGATCACCCTCCAGATGATACATATGAGGAAGTTGTTAGACTTTAGGACTATGAAGTGAAAGATATCATGTTAGGAAAGCCTACATGGGATACTTCCCAATAGATGATGACTATGGGAGTCAAGGAGGTTCTCATCCATATGGAACAAGATGAGGTTGAAATTATAACACTTTGAAGGAAAGTTGAGATCTTAAAGGGATATCTAGCTAAAGTTATTAGTCCTCTTGATTCTGAATGCTCTGAGGAGACTTTGAATACCATTCTTATAGAAGGGGAAGGTGTACGGCTGAGTCCATTTTTGACAGCTTGTCAGGATTGGCAAGATAGCCTTGACGATAGGGATGGCACTATAATCAAGGAAGTTTGAAGTTATTGCATGCTATACAAGAGAATCTTGATAAGATTGTGGCCATTTTGAGGAAGGAATTCAATATTATGGATGAGGTATGGGTATGGAGTAAGGATTTACAAACTCTACAAGCCATAATAGGGAAAAGTTACCACATTCTGATTGATCTATATATCGAAGAAGAGTTAGACATGATAGATGATTGGATAGAAAAGATTGGAGATGGAAATAAAGTTATGGAAACATTGCATGATGAGATACATAGGCTCAAGGACCAAGCCCGAGAGAAAAATTTGGAAGCAAAAAAGTTGTACATTGATGCATGCTTGGAAATTTTTGAAGATAAAGAGCGAGAGAAGCTTTTTCCAATAGAGGTAGTTGTGGAAAATTTTAGAAAGACTTTAGAGGAAGCATCCAGTGATGAAGACATTAGAAAAGCCTTCAGAAAAGAGGAAGCACTATTAGAGTTGGACACCAAACTTAGAGATTTTGCAGAAACCCAAATTGAGGTGGACAACTACAGACAGAAGGTCAAAGACAAGTATGAGGCTTTGGATCTTCTAGATGCTACAAAGATTACTGAGATTATACAAAAATTCAAGGGTAAACATCCAAACATATCTATAGGATAAAGATGAGCAAAACCTAGATGCTAGAATTTCAATTTTGACACTTAGTAAAATTTTGAGATTTTTGACCCAGTCGAGGTCTGCAGCTCCGCAAGTCCACAATTCAAAGGTGCATTGATAGTTGATTTCCAGTTCCAAGAATAGCACTTTCCATGCATCAGGAACACATTTTGAGGACAGTTTAACTCTGACACATGCCTAGTGAAGGGGCAACTTCTATTTTAGTGTCTCCATGCACTTCTACTCTGACTGATGGCTTCCTCTTACTTTCTCTCTCATACTTTCATTGTTTTTGATATGTAAAGGGATCATGCATCAAATTAATGAATAAAATATGGATGGAGTCCCTCTAAGCACTAGTTATATTATCAGTTTTTATATATTTAGTTTGTTTAAATGTTTTAAAAGCATTTATTGCATCAAGATATCTCTCACTCTGAACACAAATTGAGGAGACAATTTCTTATAAATAAGCCATTGTAAAATGTAACAAGGGCAACCATTATTGTGAAATAAAGTTATTCTTTTGGTGCTAGCATTCAGAGTGTGGTTATTCTTGCCTGAATGTGTCATTGTTTTGTGGACTTTTATTCATGAGATTGTGATTGAGTCAAAGGTTTATTGCATTGTAACTGGATGTGCTATCTTTTAATTTTGGTGTTTGCTATAGATATATGAATTCCATTGACATAAGGAGCTTGAGAAGAGATCACCCGATTGTGTCTACATAGCTTTTCATCTCACATGAGTGCACTTTTTGTGGCCTTGTGATTTCATAAAGAGTGAAATATCATTCAATTTGTTAAAGATTCTCACTGACGATTGCATCAGTGGATTCTAGGAAGTGTTGCTCCTATTTTCATTGGTTTTCTACCAATTTCTTTGAAGGTTTAACTCATAACGTTTTGTGTTCTATAGCTTATGTTCATTTAGGAATTTCAATTTCAAGTCATTTGATTTCATGTGATTTGCTTTCAATTTCATTATTTTCTTTGTTAACCCCTTGTTAGAATAGGACCTCATAGTAGCTGCATTATTAGAGTTGCATGCATTGTAAAAATAGAAAAATAGAAAAATATTGTTCTTTTGGTGTGATATTTTGAGATAGCAAATAGATTTTTACTTTGATTCCAAGATAAGAGAGTTTTTAGAACCAGCAAAGGCCTCCTAATGAACACCCACATTTATCTTCTACTAAGCAAATTTTGATATGTCGTAAGACAAACACTGAACCTTGGAGTGGATCCTTAAAAAGATTTTCTTTTCAAGAGAGGAATTACACATAGGATTCTTGTTGTTGACCTTGTGCAAAACAAATGCCCAACAGAAGTGGTGCTAAAAGGAGGGCCCAATACAAAGAACCTACTATTGGAAACAAGAAAGATTTGATAAAGTTTCAAAAAATTTACACCCTTGGAATAATCTGCACTCTGTAAATGTTCAAAAACCACTTTTGACATTTTCAAAAATTCAGATCTGCAGGTCCACAGATCTGCATGTCCATAGAACTCTGTGGTGCAAACAATTTAGAAGAAGTGAGGAAGTGTACTTTTGTATAGGTGTGCTTTTTCTAGATTTGATACAAGCTGGAAGATATTTATCCAAGATCCCCATTCTAGGGAGTGTTAAGATCTTCACCAAGTGCCCAAGAATTTCTAGAGGTTACTCATTTTCGTAAGCCATGTAGTGACAAAGGAATACCTCAAATTCAACCACTTCCATTTGATATTTCATCATCTTCTTCTACTCCACCACCCATTCAACCACAAGGAGGACCTCTAAATATTCCAACACTGCCATCACTATCCCAACTACCTTTAGGTCCATGAAACCATCTAATGGCCTTTTTTGCAAATGCAATTGATTCACCCATTAACTTGAGAGGTGCCCTCGATGACCTCTCTAAGAATCTCGAGAAATTTTGTCCAAGATTCATTTATGGAGAAACAAGAACTGCTGAAGATCATGTCAAGGTTTTCAAGTAAATTTGCAACTGAAAGCAAATTTCTAATGAAGATGTGGTTCTTCTTTTATTTCCCTACACTTTTGGGGAAATTTCCTTCAATTGGTACGTGAACCTACCACCAGGATGTATTGGAGACTAGGACACTTTCAAAAAATTGTTCTTGGAACAATTCAAAACATTCATCAATCCAGTAGTGATACATCCACGATTCATATCAATAAAAAGGGACCCAGCTGAGACAATTTCATGCTTCAATCATCGCTTTCATATGGCCCATTACAAGTTGGAAACACCATACACAATACCAATTGAAGCCACCATCCAAGTTTATTTGAATGCTATGGACCCTTTTACTGTGATCTTTCTGAGAAGACTTCCTGCAGAAAATATTGGCACATTGGACAAAGTCTTTGCAAAAATGATCACATTCACAAAGCAAGCTAATCCTAATGGGGGAGGAATGATGCTTCCTACACAAACAGTCCCTACAATGCCAATGGTTCTTATGGGAGCACCACCATGCCTAGTTAGTTCATACCTATGAACCTAGTTCCATTGCAATAGCCACCAATTTCACAAACTCAAGCGATAATGTATCGAAGGTACAAGCCCCCGAAAATAAAGTTCTTTGAAGAAAAAGCAACATTTCCTATGGAAGCTGATAACAGTCTCCTTTTAGAAGTTGGTCAAATGAAGAAGACCATGTCATAAATAAACAATGAGTTGACATGTCTTAGATTGTCACATGGGAAAAATAAAAACTTCCAAAGAAATAATGTTGGCCCCTACAACAACAATTTTGGTCAGAAGTACAAGAAGAACTTTAACAACAACAGTAACAACAATGTAGGAAATAATGGCGAAGGAAACAACGTCAATCCTCCTAATCACAACAATGTCTTCCAAAGAAAAAATTGACAATGAGACACTCAACCAAATAATGGAAGCATTCCTACTGATAACAACAACAACAATATTCAATATGCTGATATCAATCAGTACAATGATGGCCAAAATTTGCCTAGTAATGATAGTGCATACTATAATGGTAATCAAGAGGTGAATAAAACTCACAAGTGAATGATAATCCTCCTCCTATTCAATTCAATGCATTTCTATTAAAATCTTACGATTCTACAAAGAATGTACAACTAGAACAACAAGCGAGGAATTCTCATTCCCTTTTAGTCAAGAACCCGATCTTCAACACAATGAGATGTTTTCCTTTCAAAATGACAATTGAAATACATATAATATCAAAAACAAAAAGCATCCCTTGAATGATGGAATCCCTCCTAGTTTGCAACCAACTCAACTTGATCCTAGAGCAAACAACAATCCACCACCGGTAAGGCCAGCCAAAGGAGCACAACAATATCAGAATCAAGTAAACATACCAAAAATACTAAAGAACCCTGCTTGGTCTATTGAAAAGTATAATGTGGTTGAAGATCTGAAGAAAATGAAAGCCAATATGTCCATGTTTGACATGTTTAAGAATTTTCCACAATATGAATAATGTCCCTCAAAAGACAGTGCCACAACAAGTAAATGCTACAGAAGCAATGCCCACTATCTTCAAGGACAAAGTTACGGTACCCCCATTTTTGCTAAGCATAAGGATATATGGGAAGAATATTCACAATTGTCTTATTGATTCAGGAGCTTCATGTAATATGATGTCATTATCAATAGCTCAAAGGCTAGGAGTTAATCCTCAACCCTCTAACCGAGTGGTAATACAATTGGATAAAATAGAGGTAAAAGTCATTGGGGTATTAAAAGATGTGCAGATAAAGTTAACAGTTGATCCTTGAATCCAAGATATTATCAACATACATGTGGTTGATATCCTAGAGACATATGGATTACTCCTAAGAAAAGAATGGACAAAATGTCTCAGAGGATGTTCTCTACAGATTTCACTCAATTATGGTTGCCATGGAAAGGATTGAACAATTAAATCAAGATAGATGCTGAGCCCAAACTAAAAGCAATGATCAAAAATTACAATGCCCTAAATGAGATAGCATTCTTATAATTAGATTTGGGTTTGTACAAAGTAATGGTATTGAACATGGTTCCAAAAAATACATCTCAAGATCAAAATGAAAAACCTAAGGCATTGGTACCCAAAAGTGAAATCGTGACACAATTCATAGAGAGTATTATGACTAATCTACATTATTTAGGAGAGGAAGCTGACCCTAGTATCCTCCTCCTTCCAAAATTTTTCCAATTCCATAAAGTTAGTAATTTAGAGTTTGAATGTCTAGTATGCCAAGAAGAAGTAGCAAAGGTTTTGACACAAATGATGGAAAACAAGAGTACAAAGACCTCAAAAGATGAAATTAATTAAAGTCAAGTTTCTATGAATTCATCCAACCTTATTGAATAGACTAAAGAAGAAAGTGAAGATTTAAATGTATCATACAGTGATACATCTTCAGATGGTGGAGGTTTATCTTCTCCTCCTCTAGGGATGTTTAAAGTTTAGAGAAGAAGACAATATGTCAAAGGTAAGGGATGGACTTTGGTATTCATTCATCCTGAACCTAAAGTTGAGAAAATCAAAGAGATAATAGGGGAAATTCATGAGAAACAAGAATAAAATGCACTTCATCTATCCATAGGATATGTAGGAGATTCATCAAGCCCTACAAGAGAAAAGTTACAATGGCTTCTAAAGAAATAGTCATTCAAGGCTCAAGTAAAAGAAAAGTTAAGGACGAATAAGCGCAAAGTCAAAAAACCCAAGGAAAATGCAGTTTGGATACTTTGTGTCAATGGTTCCAAATGCAAATCAGGAGCCAGTGCAGGTATTGAACTGATCAACCCAAAAGGTAGATCTTTCTATGTCACATATTGATTCTAGTTTAGATGTAATCACAATGTTGTAGAATACAAGGCTTTTATTTGAGGACTTCTCTTTGCATTGGAAAAAGGAGCCACCACTCTTATAATCAAAGGACATTCTCAATTAGTTATACGACAAGTAAAATCCATATACTCATGCAACGAAAAAAGATTAATTGCTTATAGGAAAAGGGTATGTGATATAATGGATGATTTTGAAGCTCTAAACATCAAATCCATTCCAAGAAGAAATAATGTGGTAGCAGACTCCCTTGCCATCTCAGCTAGTGCTTTGCAACTAGTTGAAAAAATAAAGTTAAAAAGATTCTCAGTCAAACTATTTGTCATTCCTTCCATTCCTGACAATATCACTAACTTTCATGTCTTTCAGGATGATCAACATATACTCAAGTTTATTATGTGCAGTCACCATTTTTGAGGACAAGAGATTGATGATACACTTGAGGAAAAGCCTAAACATGATGAGCTCAAGGATGATGATGGAATCCTTAACTTGAAAACCAACAACATTCCAAAAGGAATGGTTGAACTTGAATACATCTTTGATCATGACGAATCAGCACTCAATAGAAGGGAAACTCAAGAAAAAGGAATTGAAGAATGTGAGTCGTACAATTTGGGTACTGATGAAGAACCAACAATGTGCAAATAGGAAAAGCATGCAATAAAAAATAAAGGGATGATATGCTAAAATTGCTCACCAAGTATAAAGATGTTATTGCTTGGAGCTATGAAGAGTTAAAAACTTATGATCTTGAGATTATCACACATGACATCCCATTGAAACCAGATGCTAAACCTTTTCGACAAAGACAATGACCAGTAAATTCGATAATTGAACCACTAATTATGAAAGAAGTTAAGAAACTTCTAGATGCTAAGATCATATTTCCTATCCATCATTCCACATGGGTGACAAATTTGGTTCCTATATGGAAGAAGACCAAAGAGATTCATTTGTGTTGACTTTTGTAACTTGAATTTAGCATCTCAAAAGGATAACTATCCTCTACCCTCACTAGATGAGGTATTCCAAATCGTTAATGGTTCAAAGATGATGTCATTTTTGGATGGTTACTCAAGATATAACCAGGTGGTGGTCAATGAAGAAGATAGGCTAAAGACTACTTTCACAACCATGTGGGGAATGTTTGCTTACAGAAGGGTGCATTTCGGGTTGATTAATGTGGGAGCTACATTTCAATGAGAAATGGATGAAGCTTTCAAAGGATTGATAAACAGGTGTATAGTCATCTACATGGATGACTTGATTGTCTTTTCAAAAGATTGAAGTACTCATATTGCTCATCTAAGGCATGTATTCAATAGATGTTGTAGGTATGGCATATCACTCAATCCCAAGAAATGTTTGTTTGTTGTTACTAAAGGGAAGCTTCTGGGACATGTCATTTCTAAAGTCAAAATTTCCATTGATCCAAATAGAGTTGAGTCTATTTTGAAGTTAGTACCTCCACATAGTCAGAAGGAATTGAAATCTTTCTTTGGAAAGATAAACTTTGTATGCAAATTCATAAGTGGTTTTGCAGAGATGGTCCGCCCCCTCAATGATTTACTCAAAAAGGGAGCTAAAATAGAATGGGTACCAGAGAGAAAGAAATAATTCCAAGATATCAAGGTTTCCATTTCCATAGCCCCAGTTTTGGTGAGTCTAGACTACGAGTTACAATTCAAGATCTATTCCTTTGCTTCTGAACATTCTTGCATAGGGATCTTGACACAAAAAAGAGAAAAGGAAGATGAATGACCAATTGCTTTTATGAGTTTTCCTCTAAAGAAAACTGAGTTGAAATATTCAAATCTTGATAAATAGTCCTCTGCATTAATCAAGGTAGTAAAAAAGTTCTGTCACTACATACTCAGAAGTAAGGTGTATGCAATTGTACATGACCCAGTAGTAAAGATGCTTTTGATAAAGAATGAACTTGGTGAAAGAAGGGTAAAGTGGATGGAAATACATCAAGAATTCAATCTATGAGATTAGTCAAAGGCCAAGGGTTGTCAAAAATAATTGCTGACAACCAAGATGGAAACAAAAAAGAATTCAAATTTAATGATGAAATAGATGAAGATGATAAAAAAAAGATGGTTATATCACAAGTTGATATCAATCAAGGTGTGGTGATAGATGTGTGGTACTAGGATATTTTCTATTATCTCTTACAAGATCAATGCCCCAAAGGGATGAACACTTCACAATGTAGGGGAATTAAGATGGAATGTGAGTCTTACAAGTTACTTGATAACAAGCTATATAAAAAGAACTATGAAGGGATTTATTTGAAATGCTTAGGATGTGAAGACGCTAAGGATATCTTGGAACATTTTCATGACAAGTATGCTATAGGACACAGTTTAGTAGAAGTAACAGCTCACATGACTTTAAGATCGGGTTATTTTGGACCCTCAATATTCAAGGATACATTTGAACATGTGCGTTCTTGTCATATATGCCAAACAAGTGCTAACAAAGAGAGGCACCCAACAATGCCACTACAACTGTTATACAAGGTGCACCCTTTTTCAAAGTGGGAACTAGATTTCATTGGTCCAGTAAACCCACCATCATCAACTGGACATGCATTCATTCTTACAGCTACCGATTATTGCACACAACAGATGGAGGCAAAAACTTTCAAAAATTGCACTGTTAAGGTGGTGACTGACTTCTTGGAAGAACGTATTGTTACTAGATTTGGAATGCCATTCGCTCTTGTGTGTGACAATGGATCTACATTTGAATTTGCATTCTTGACACAATGGGAATTTGTAATCAAAGTTATTATCAATTCTCCTCGAATTACTACCCACAAGGATATGGGGTAGCAGAGTCTACAAACAAGAACTTAATCACTGTGATAAAATGATTGTTGAAGGAGGATCCTAGGGATTGGCATACATAATTGAAATATGCCTTGTGGACTTCTCCATATCTACTTGTTTATGGGCAAGAACTAGTATTCTCATTCAATCTCAAGATTCTTTTCTTAAAATTCATGAGTGGGTATGTTGATGACACTGACAGAGTACAAATCTGATTGATGAATCTTCTAGAAATGGATGAGAAACGAACAACTACATTAGAGCACATGGCTAAACATCAAGCTAATGTTAAGAGATGGTTTGACAAGAGGGCCACAATAAAATCCTTTAGGATTTTTGACCTTGTTCTACTATGGGATAAGGTGAAAGAAAAGTCGGGCAGCCATACCAAGTTTCAACGCTTGTGGATAGGCTCGTATCAAATTGCAAAAATTCTCAAAGAAAAAACTTTTATGCTAAGTTCCTTATAGGGGAATTTCTATCTTTTCTCGTAAATGGGAAATTTCTAAAACATTATTTTGAAGCCTAAAAAATAAATTTAAAATTTAAAAGAAAAGGAAAAAAAATTAGTTAGATTTCATTTCTACATCTAGATTAGATTTTCATTCTACAAGCATGTTTATTTCTACAAGTGTGTTTCTTTTCAAGTTGTGTGCTTTCTTTCAATTGTGTGTTCATTTTCAAAGTTATGTCAGTCCTAGGGGGTAAGGTGTACTTGGGATTTTTATCAAGATTTTACTAACCACTCTTTGGTCCCAATTTCAAGAAAAGGTATTTCTTTGTTAATACATTTGGACAATTGTATGTCTTATACCAACCAAGCAATAGATGTTTCTTGTGGAAATAAGGGATTTTCATTCAAGAAATCAAGACTTTAGACTAACAAGTTCTCAACACTTTGAAAATTTTAAGATTTGATCATTTTTGGTATTGTTGAATTCAAGTCAAAAATGATGAGAGATGATCCAAACTTCAACTGGTTCAAACAGGAAGGGTCTCGTCAAGAGATTGCTAATATCATTGATTGGCATGAGACTTTCTAAAAGAGTTCTAAAAGAGGAATGCAAGGGATGTTCACAAGAGATCAAATCTAAGAAACAACACCAACGTCCTTACTACATTGTCTAAGCATAGTCAAGATATAGAAGATTTCAAAAAAAAAAGAAAAAAGAGAGAAATACAGTGTTAAGACTGAAGGATTCCAAAGATTTGAAATGGCCAAAGATATGTTCTCAAAATAGAATATCTTATATTCAAAGTATTGTTTCATCAAAATTAGCATTCTTAATGACACAGAACGATTTTCTCAAAAGGCTAGAAAACTAAAAAAAGTGTGACATCTCACTAATAGCCCTCGAACTGATTCTCTCATCTGATCAACCAATTGATTAATAAAAGTCTTCATGGAGGTTCCTATGAATGAGCTAGGAGTAGTGGAAGATCATTTTCAAGTTTTCAGAAAACTTGGATAAATTGCATCCTAAGGCATCAAAAGGAATGAATACACATTGCACAAACTAAACTTGAAAATCTTGGGTCTTGATGTTTTGACTATGAAGTCATCTAAAATATTCTTGAGGTGTTTGAAGTTTGGTTCGTGTTTGACACATATCGAAAGAATGTTTGCTAATGAAGAAATGCCTTGGTCATTTCTTCCTTTTTTTTGGGGCTATTTGTTGTAGTGTCCACAACACACGCCCCATTCCTCAATAGGAATGGGGACACCCTACTTTTTCTTACTCCCAGACTCATAGTTTAGGAGTCAGGGGAAGAAAATTCAGTTAAGAGCCTTAGAGGTAAAAAAAAAACAAAATCATCTCGTGTGTGCATGCATCAAGGTGCAGCGCACTTTGCAAAAGAGAGAGAGGGTAATAAAACACTCCCTCCCCTTCTTGCCTTGCTCATTTTTCACAAGAACAAGCAGGGAGAGGTAAGTGCCTTCCTCCCCCACACCCCCATTTGTTTTCAAGCTGCGTGCCCATGAAGGGTACATACATTTCCTACCCATGGCACACAATATGCAATGCTCTTTTTTTGGCACTTGCGATGCCTATGCAGCGCTCTTACGAGTGTCACCTATGTTGTGCCCATTTTGGACACATGCACGAGCAGCACCTTCGCGACACACATGTGGAACCTGCATGAATAGTACCTTTGCGACATCACACCCACACACCCATTTGGGTGCGTGGGCGACACTTGCACCTGGCTATGCCCCTTTTGGGGGTGCACGCACAACACCTAGGCCACTACTCGAGTAGTGCACGCGTCTGCACATAGCACCCTTTTTGGCCCATGGGCGACATGCCCAATAGCATATCCCCACATACGTGTGCCATGCTCATGCAAACCCTACACCCCGCACACCACCACACCTCCACCCACACATCTCATTTTTTAAACTTTTAGTTTAATTAGTTTTAAAAGCAAAAAAAACAAAAAACAAATAAATAAGTCCCCAAGGGAGATGTTTTAATTCTTTTACATTATTTTTCTTCGATATCTAATAATTAATCATGTTTTCTTTTTCCCATGGTGTGCAGGTAATATAATTAGATGGCATCCACATCCGAATCAACAACAAAACCAGTTGCATACAAGTTCCAAGGCATAACCTCGAAATCATGGTTGCACGATGAATACTTTGAGATCAAAGGCACAGAACTTGGATACACGAACTTGGTAGAGTTCTTGAGAGTTTGTAACAATCCAACCAAAATATCATCCTTGAGATCCACCCTAATCCATTCTGGATTAGTAAATGCAGCATTACATCTCGGGACTATGTAGTCAGCTAAATTGATTATGACCCTATTTTAGCATTTTGTTCCTAATGAAAGGGTGGTAAAGAGCATCACTGGGGAAGTGGTCTTCGATGAACGACCTGATAATATCGAGAGGGTTTTTCATCTACCTAGAGCCGATCAGTTTATCAGGCTTTCATATGAAGTAGCTAAGAGGTGGCATAAGGATCATTACTAGGAGGCCATCGACATCATATATTCCTCATACTTCATTGAGAAACCACCTTGAGGGAAGACAATCAACAAAGTGGATATGACTCAAGGATACATGAAGGATGACATTGGATATTCAATCATTCTCCTAAGCAGAGTTATGGGATTGCCTGTAGCAAGTCATCTCACTCCATTCACGGTCAACTTCATTCAGACCATCAAACATGCAAAGATGCCACTGGATTGGGCCACCACACTTAGTGAGAACTTGTGTGACCAGTTGCGGACAGTAAAAGACAAGAAGAAGTTCTATATGACTTCTTAAGTGGTGTATTTACTTACATCAAGGGCAATTGACTATCTCAGGTTATACAAGAAGGCCAGTATTTAGGACCCTAATGCATGGTCATATATAGTTTATCCTCAACTAGTGAAGAAGAAGCTCTCACCACAAAGCATGGAGTACAAAATTGTGAATGATGCCTTTGTCTTTGCCATCATTTGATTCATTGAAGGGGATTATGGGAAGAGGTTGTCTAATGAAGAAAAGATGCAAATCATAGCTCTTAGAGCATATTTCATCTAGTTCTGGACATTCACATACATTCAGGTTGGTGGTGCATCCATCTATCCAAAGAAACTCCCAAGGTACCCAAGTGATAAGTTAGTTCTAATTGAATTTTTTGGGCAAATTGAGTTAGCTTATAAGAGGATCACAAAGTAATAGAGGCCTTGTTGGGATTGGCCTTTTGTAATAGGAGCATACTAGGTAAACAAAAAGCAAGATATCCTAACTTTCAAGTGGGAATGGGAGAATTATCCTCTTGACGAATATAACTCTCCCCAGCCATTCTTTGACAATGTTGGTAAAGTGGAAAACCTAGCAGGAAAAGAGTTCTACCATGAGGACGTCATTGAAGATTATTGGATGAATGCCACAAATGACTACAATGTTCATATCAGAGACTATTGTAGAATGACTTTGTATTTAGTAGGGAAGACGCTCCACTTGACCATCCTAGATGAGATAAGGCTACAAGACTAGCAGGAGCTACTGAATGTAGATAAAGTTGGGGAGAGGCCCATTCTGAATGTAGAAATTGATAGAGAGGAAGGAGATGATATTAATCATTGAGCAAGACATGTCATTAGAATGACAAAGAATTGGATCAAGAAACCCTTTCCTCTTGATCCAATTTTGGATATAGTGATATTCCATGCACATGCTCGCCTAGAAAGGGGAAAGGGGAAAAAAGTTACAGTTCCTATCTTTTCACTCGAGTCTCCTACCAGACCAGAAATGGTCTACCAGATAGATCATCTATTCAGATACTATCCTCCTTTAGAGAAGAAGGGAAAGAGGAAAAGAGCCTCTCCTTAGAGGTTTTAGATAGAGCATGTTGAAGAATAGGCCCCTTCCCAACAATAGGAATCTAGTCCCAAAGAGCCCCAAGATAGTGTAGCTCCTCATATTCAGGTTGAATTTCCATTGCCTCCTATTTTGTCAAGTCAACAAGAAGAGGGAGAAATTCTAGAGACATCCATTTATCTGATGCATGAAGAGCCCGCTTCTCCTATGGTTTCATAGAAACAAAAGAGGATCAAGGTTAGAATGAACAAGAGGCAAAGAGTTCATAAAAGATTAGTGCGTAGTCCATCTATTCCTAAAACCATTCCCAAGGAAGAATCAGATGAGGGGGAAATAGAGTTAGATGAAGAGGAGGAGCAAGTGCCTCTACAAAGGAGAACTTAGCTTGCCAAAGCTATAGAATTGGAAAGAAGGAAGAGTGTCACAAATACCCCACCACCCACCCAAGCTAAAATGGTAGAACTCTCTTCTTCGAAAGATGAAGTACAATGATAGGTGAATGAGCAAAGGGAACTAGGTGATGATGTTCTCTCCATCCCAAATTTTGATTTCATGCCAGTGGGTACAAAATTGGTTGGAGATAATATTAGAGATACTCCTACAGGTGAACTTCAATAGCGAGATTGGATGCAGATTCCACCAGAGACATAAGATCCTCATTCACTTCCCCATCTTCACCTCAGGTTATGATGGTAGATAAGGTTTCAATGACACCTCCACCTCCAAGTTTAGAATTAATCATCATTACAAGGAGACCTAGAACCAAGGGTTATGGATGAGCCATCAAAAGAGGCACATATAGTATAATGTATACAACAACCTTCTTAGGAAGTTGAGGATCAATCTATAGGATCTATAGAAATTGAGACTACAGAAGAAGAACCCTCACAACAAGAGACTCCAAGAAAGAGTGATAAAGGGAAGGAGGTAGTTGAACACATCCCTTCATCATCTAGAGCCAAGGTTATAAAAAGACATATCCAAAGATGGTTTTGGAAAGAGATAATGAAAAGTGCCAAGCATCAATTCTATGCTTCAAAGGATGATATTTGTAACATTGCAGAGTTTTTGAACAAGCCTAACTCTCCATTACATGATGCAATGCCATTTGTGTTCATTACTTCTACCCAAGACAAGGACTTGTTTGTAAAAGTGGCTCACCCTCCAGAAGGTATAGATGAAGAATTTATTAGCCTTTAGGACTATGAAATGAAAGATATCATGTTAGGAAAGCCTACATGAGATACTTCCTAACAAATGATGACTATGGGAGTAAAGGAGGTTCTTAGCCATATGGAACAGGATGAGGTTGAAATTATAACACTTCTAAAGCAATTTGAGATCTTAAAGGGATATCTAGCTAAAGTTATTGGTCCTCTTGATTCTGAAAGCCTTAAGGAGACTTTGAATACCTTTCTTAGAGAAGGGGAAGGTGTATGGCTTAGTCCATTTTTAAGAGCTTGTAAGGATTGGTGATATAACCTTGAGGATAGGGGTGTCACTATAATCACAAGAAGTTTGAAGTTATTGCATGCTACACAAGAGAATGTTGATAAGATTGTGGCCATTTTGAGGCAGGAATTCAGTATTATGGATGAGGTATGAGTATGGAGCAAGGATTTACAAACTCTACAAGCCATAAAAGGGAAAAGGTACCACATTCTGATTGACGTATATACTAGAGAAGAGTTAGACATGATAGATGATTAGATGGAAAAGATTGTAGATGGAAATAAGTTAATAGAAACATTGCATGATGAGATACATAGGATCAAGGACCAAGCCGGAGAGCAAATTTTGGAAGCAAAAAAGTTGTACAATGATGTATGCTTGGACATTTTTGAAGATGAAGAGCGAGAGAAGATTTTTCTGGTTGAGGTAGTTGTGGAAAATTTTAGAAAGACTTTAGAGGAAGCATCCATTGATGAAGACATAAAACAAGCTTTCAAGATAGAGGAAGCACTGTAAGAGTTGGACACCAAACTCAGAGATTCTGTTGAAACCTGAATTGAGGTGGACAACTATAGATAGAAGGTCAAAGACAAGTATGAGGCTTTGGATCTTCTGGACGCTGAAAATATTACTGAGATTAGAGAGAAAATCAAGGGAAAACATTCAAACATATCTTTAGGATAAAGATGAGGAAAACCCATATGCCAGAATTTCAATTTTGACACTTAGTATAATTTTGAGATTTTTGACCTAGTCGAGGTCCGCAGCTCTACAGCTCCACAATTCAAAGGTACATTGACAGTTGACTACTAGTTCCAAAAATAACACTTTCCATGCATTAGGAATGCAATTTGACCGTAGTTTAACTCCGACACATGCCTAGTGAAGGGGCGGCTTCTATTTTTAGTGTCTTGATGCACTTCTACTTCACTTGATGGCTTCCTCCTACTTTCTCTCTCATCCTTTCATTTCTTTTGACATGTAAAGGGATCATGCATCCAATTAATAAATAAAATATGGATGGAGTCCCTCTAAACATCAGTTAGATTATCAGTTTGTATATGTTTAGTTTGTTTAAATGTTTTAAAAGCATTTTATTGCATTAAGATATCTCTCACTCTCAACACAAATTGAGGAGATGATTTCATATAAATACCCCATTGTAAAATGTAACAAGGGCCGCTGTTATTATGCAATAAAATCATGCTTTTGGTGCTAGCATTCGGAGTGTAGTTATTCTTGCCTATATGTGTCATTGTTTTGTGGATTTTTATTCATGAGATTGTGATTGAACCAAAGGTTTATTGCATTTTTTCTAGATTTGCGATCTTTTAGTTTTGGTGTTTGCTACAGATATATAAATTTCATTGATGTAATGAGCTTGAGAAGACATCACCCAATTGTGTCTACATAGATTTTCATCTTGCATGAGTGCACTTTTTGTGGCCTTGCGATTTGATGAAGAGTAAAATATCATTTGATTTGTTAAATATTTTCAGCAATGATTGCATCAGTGGATTCAAGGAAGCACTGCTCCTGTTCTCATTAGTTTCCTACCGATTTCTTCAAATGTTTAACTTGCAGCGTGTTGTGTTCTGTAGCTAATGTCCATTTAGAAATTTCAATTTCAAGTCATTTGATTTCATGTGATTTGCTTTTAATTTCATTATTTTCTTTGTTAACCCCCTATTATTTTCTTTCAGTTTCATTATTTTCTTTTCAAGAGAGGAATTACACTATGGATTCTTGTCATTGACCTCATGCAAAATGACTACGCAGCAAGGGCCAAGGAGAAGAAGAAACACAAATTGATGAAGGTGTCAATGGAGAAGAAGCCAATTAAGCATCTGTTGCCACAAAAGAGAAGAAGTTGAAAGAAAAGAAGCTAGTAACAAGGAAAGCTAAAAAGGTTTTGAAACCTTCACAACAAAAACCTATAGTTCCAATTATCAGGGCTAGTATAAGTGCTACTTCCAAAAAGATGCAGGAGGTTTTAAATCCTAAAGGCAAGAGAGCTAATACAACTACAAAAGAAGATGAACCTAAGTAGAAGAAAAGAAGGAAGTATATTTCCCCAATTGAATCAGAGGAGGAGAGGACCAAGTTAGATGATAATAGTCAATTTAAAGTGGTGAGTCATTGTTCCTCTTCTAGTTTGGGCAAATTGGGTGAAAATATTAAGAATAATGTTGATTTAGGTGGATTCACACATGTTGAGTTTTATAAACTTGGGAAGTTAGATATGAATAAAGTATAAGAGTCTATATATTCCATTATGACAACTTTTAAGATGACTCCAACTAAGATTTCCAACTCTCTATGAAAGAACCTATATGGTAGAGTTGAGAAAAGGTGGAAATATAGGCTCACAACAAAGAGAAATATTAGAGAGACCACACTTGGAATAGTGATGTTGTATTTGGATAAATATAAGATGAAAAAATCTATTAACAAGTATAAGGGAATATTTTCTCCAAAGTACCAAGCTTTTAACATTTTACAAAGAAAGATTGAAGTTTTTATTCAACAAAGCACACAACAATGATAGGTAATTTATGATCTGACAACACAAAAGGTTGTTTAGAAAGCACCTACAGAAGTAGGTGAAGAAAAAGTAGAGGAAGAGGTAGTTGAAGCAAAAAGTGATGAATCTATAATGGAAGTACATGAGGAAATAACTATAGAGGCAATAGTTAAAGAATAGAAACAACAAGAACATAATGTATCAAAATTACACATGTCGAGTGCCAGTCCTCAAAAAAAATAGTAAATGTTAAGGATGTGTGTGAAACTGCCATTCAAAAAATCAATCCCCTAATAGAGGAGGATATGTAGAAGATACTTACTAATTCCACCACCAAGGCAAAACTATGTAGTCATCCTATATTGGGGAGTGTGGATGAGATTGAGAAAGTAGAATTCCCATATGCAGGGGAGAAAACATGAGCATTATCAAGTGCTCTCTCTCAATCTACAGAGGTAATACCTACAATTTCTATTGTATAATACCATAGGAAGAACACATTGCCTTCACATATCAACACCAAGGTACTAGTAATTACAATAATTGAGAAAAAAAAGGACACCAGTCCAAATAGATCACAAACCTAGCCCTACACCTACACCACAAGTACAATATGGAGAAGATATCAAAGAAAAGGAGAAGGATAGGACTAAGGATTCAGTATTGACTATGAAGCTAGAGGAATTAATAGAAATATAAACACTGGTTACCTTACCAGAAATTGGTATTCCTACTCCTAGTCAAGAACTTCATATGCAAAGTACTGAAGCTACACCTTTGCAAGCACCAAGGGCCGATTCTAGCACATATAATGTTGATGAGGTGATTGAGTTATCAAATTATGATCTTACAAAAATTAAAATAGTGAAAATGATCATATTGCAGAATGCTCTAGCAAGGAAGAAACACAAAGAATTGCTAAGAAGGGAGCACAGGCAGAAATAAGCACTTCATGACATCAATGATACATTTCTTGATGCATTTAGCCTTCCTAAACATGATGAAGCTAAGAAAATCATTGAAAAGTTAGAAAATATTATATGAAAGGTCAATGACAAAGACCTTGATACCAATGCCAAATTATCAAAATTGTCTGAGAGAAAATTTCAAACAAAAGTGGATGAACAAATATCTAGTGCCATTACACTACACTAGGTTAAGTTATGAGCCAAGATTGAGGGTGTGAAGAAGATTTTGGAACACATTTTCTCTCTTTACACCAAGCTATTTGATGTTCCCCTATTCACACAAGAAGCGTAGAGACTTATTTGTCATCTAGAGGAAGATCTAAAGAAAATAGGTAACATTCTACACCAATCTCCTTGTCAAGGTCAGTCTCATTTCAAAATTTTGTTATTAGCACAAGGTCAATTAGCAGCTTTACATGCTCAAGATGAAAATATTAAGGCTACATTGGTTAGTATCCAACCCATGTTAACCTCTCACATGGAGGTATTACATAAGGAACTAACCTATGCAGAGACATTGTGGAAGAAACATCTCCATATTTTTACACATGAAGGCTTAGTCACCCTTGCTACTAAGTCAAACATACAAATAAAATCCTTGGAGGTAACATGTGACAACTAGGATGCTTGACTAAAGATAATAATGGAGGTTCATAAATATTTCTTGTATGAACACATAATTTGTGTACAACCCATGACATAAGTGTCAAAATGGGAAGAATGAAGAAAGGGGGAGAATGCATTAAAGGAGAGATAAGTCTTAGTGGATACCAAATAGAGACTACATAGATTGAGTTAGCACAAGTAGATCTACTTAGTAGGAGTATTCAAAATTAGAATCAAAATAGAATAATCAACTCAAGGGATGTTCATAAATTTTTATTTTTATTTTAGGTATGGTTGATAAGTCATAACTATTTTTGCAAAATTTTTGACTTTTGAAATTTTGGAAAGTTAGGTACTGAAATGGAGATTATCTGAGTTATGCTCAAAGGCTAAGGTTATTCATGCAAGACCAAGTGTTTTTTCACTCATGTCCAAGGGGGAGATTGTTAATCTTAGATTGGTTTTGACATATGAGGGACAACATGCTTAAGTCATTTTCTTAGTTCATGCAGAACAAGTAGTGTATGCCAAGTGTAAGTTGTGAGATATATAGTATATGTCGTGTAACTAGTAAGTGCCAAGTCACGCAAGTACTGAGAGGATTTTAGATGCTATTTCATTTAGATGTTGAGTGAACAATGGATATCGAGTCATTCAAAGGCTAAGTCATAACATTGAAGATGTAGTGGATGCCAAGTAAAAAATTTTGAATATAGTTGTTTGCAATGGCACAAACTTCTATGTAAACCATTTTAAAGCCAACTTAAGGATTATTTTATGATTCTAAGTCGATAAGGACAAATCTTAATTATGAATCCCCATGCAGTACATGTAGCCAATCAATTGAAGGGATGATTTGAACTACTAGATGGATAAATTAAGATCATTGGTTCGTACCTAACCCTAAGTGACCTAGGTATTCATAAGGAAGAAAGACCTAAACTTTGTATGAATGTGAAAGGAAAAAAATAAAGAATTTTGCATGCTCAAACAAAGAATTTGTGATGGCTAAGGAATTGTAAATTGAGATCCATTGTAGAATCAACTAGAGGAGAACAAGGAAAGGAACTAGAGGATAAGAGTTATACATCTAATCAAAGAGGATCAAGTACACATCAGGAAAGAGGTGATCTATTATCTAGTAGAAGAGTGCTAATCAAAGGATCAATGCTAATATATTCTAGTAGGTGAATCAGTTAAATATCTTAACAGAGTAGTCCTAATAGGCTATTGTCAATCCTTTAACAAATTCCTTACTTCATTATAAGTTAAAGTCCTTTAATCAAGAAAAATTCTAATAGGGTGTTGAAATCCTTTAACAAGGTAGGATCTAACAATCTTGTAAGCCTTTAAGTGGGAAGATCTTTTATAGGGTAGATCATAGTTTATGATCAAACATTGTAGCCTTCATTGGATACACTTGATTACTACAACAATGGAAATTTGTAGGTGTCATTGTCACCCAAGTTTTAGCTTCTCATTGGAGGGTTTCTAGGCAACAAAATATCTTATGTAATATATGTGTTCAATGCTATTTTATTTCATACTATGGATGAATATGTTTAAATACCTCTTTCAGTTTACATGCAAATTGTGAGATGGATCTATGGTGAATGAATTTATGGTTGAAGTTTTGAAGGATTCATTGACCCCCTACCACACCACACCCCGCCCCCCCACCCACCCTCTTAGAGTTTAATTTTCCTATTTTATTTCCAAAAATTTCTTCCATTTAATGAACCAACTATTTTTGATCGTCGTTAATGCTTCATATTAATACTTGCTTGGTGACAGGGTTTCCTCCACTTAGTTTAGTCTTTAATGCTCAGGAGAGATCTATAGCTCAGTAGAGTCACCAATACTCAATAAGAATGACCAACTCTATTTCCTTAACAAGAAACAATATGGAACCCGACTTTTCTCGGTAAGGTCTTGTGACATGGCCTAGCTTGGTAAGGTCTCCTTCATTCCATCATGTTCGCTAATCCCTATGCATCTTGAATTCTAATATGGATCAATGCTAATATATTCTAGTAGGTGAATTAGTTAGATATCTTAACAGAGTAGTCCTAATAGGCTATTGTCAATCCTAACAAATTCCTTACTTCATTTTAAGTTAAAGTCCTTTAATTAGGAAAAATTCTAATAGGGTGTTGAAATCCTTTAACAAGGTAGGATCTAACAATCTTGTAAGCCTTTAAGTGGGCAGATATTTTATAGGGTAGATCATAGTTTATGATCAAATATTGTAGCCTTCATTGGATACACTTGATTACTGCAGTAGTGGAGATTTTTAGGTGTCATTGTCACCCAAGTTTTAGCTTCTCATTGGAGGGTTTCTAAGCAACAAAATATCTTGTGTAATATATGTGTTCAATATTATTTTATTTCATACTATGGATGAATATGTTTAAATACCTATTTCAGTTTACATGCAAATTGTGAGATGGATCTATGGTGAATGAATTTATGGTTGAAGTTTTGAAGGATTTATTGACCCCCTACAACACCACACCCCCCCACCCTCTTAGAGTTTAATTTTGCTATTTTATTCCAACAATTTCTTCCATTTAATGAACTAACTATTTTTTATCATCGTTAATGCTTCATACTTTATACTTGCTTGGTGACAAGGTTTCCTCCACTTAGTTTTGTCTTTAATGCTCAGGAGAGATCTATAGCTCAGTAGAGTCATCAATACTCAATAACAATGACCAACTCTATTTCCTTAACAAGAAACAATATGGAACCTGACTTTTCTCAGTAAGGTCTTGTGACATGGCCTAGCTTGCTAAGGTCTCCTTCATTCCATCATGCTTGCTAATCCCTATGCATCTTGAATTTGGATATCGATCTTCTTCTTCTTCTTGGTTGAAATTGATGTTTAGATGATTTCTTTTGAGTCATAGTTCAAATGATTTCCATGGGGAACTAAGTTGAGATGATTGAGCCACCCAACTCATTGACTTGGGTGTCAATTACTTCATGATTTTGGCTTTCATTCTCTAGAGATTTTGGTACGCATTGCTACCTTATTTTTTTAATGATATTTTCATCTTTGGCTTCCTTTTCATCTTCAATTCTACCTATGTTCATATAGTTCTTGGAAAGATGTCCAAGTTTTGTATAAATAAAGCACCTTTTTGTAGTATCTCTTTTCTTCATGTGATTTTTCACACAATTTTTACCAATGTGCTCGAATTCTCCATAGTAGTGACATCTACACCATGTGTTGTATTCCCATCCAAATATTTCTTGCACAATTTGTTCTATTGGGTTCCACTTCTTAGTTTTGCATTCTAAAGATTTGTGTCCTTGTTTCTTGCAATTGTGATACTTTCCTTCAAACTTAGGTTTCTCTATGCATTCACTTGATCTATGACCATGCTTGTTGTAACTGTAACATTTTCCATTAAATTTATCTTAACCATTTCTCCAACATTTTTGTGATGTATGAATTATCTTACCACAATGATTGAAAGTAGGCCTTTTATTCTTTTGAGCTCCTTGCTAAGATGATTCACCTTCTTCTATGCATCCTATTCCTTCTTTTCCTTTGTGTATATACTAACTTTTTTCACTCATTTGATTCATTCTTTCAAGAGATTTCATCATTCTTTCAAAGGTTTTCTTTTCAATGTTCAGATCATTCTACAGTCTTTCAGTCTTGATAAATGAAGTCTGCTTGCTAAAGGGATAGTTGTTGAGTTTTCTTTTTCTTTACTCTTCATTCACTTAGTATTTTTCTTCCATGACTTCGCATAATCTGAGTGATTAAATTTCTTTCTCTCTTTTTAGTTTTCTGACTTCTTCTTGAAGATTGGAATTCTTTTCTAATAGATCTTTGATTGCTTCGTCAACTTCATCTGAAGTTATTTATGGACATATCTCTTCAATTTTTTCTTCAATTTATAGATTTTCATTCATTTGTACTAAAATATCTTTCCTTCTATTCAATTATTGAGAGAGTTACTCCTTTACTTTCTTGAGTTAACCAATGGCCAATTCTAGATCCAACTTTTCATTGTCAATATCCTTATATAGCTTGTATGCCTCCATTATGTCTTAATCTTTTGTAAAACTACTAAACTTTAGATGTGAAAACCAAATTCTCTAATATCAATTGTTGTAAATATTAGGTAGGAAAGGTTTCTAAGAGGGGAGGGGTAAATCAGGAACCAATAAAATCTTTATCTTATTTCACCAAATAATCCTTCATATATTATTCTCATTTAATTGCATGTATGAAAAAATGAAAGTAATAAAACACTCATAACACTTTGGCACAAGATATGATGACCTAGAACCCTTCTAATTAGAAATTAAAATTGGGGTTGGGATAATACCCACAAACTTTACTACTACAATATAAAGTGAACTTGTTAAGGCTTACAATTGACCACTTATGGTGATCTCTCTATTAGGAGCAATAAGAAATGTGAGGTCCACCTTGTTAAAGTATTTACAAACATAAAATGAAGTATGCACTTGATTAAGACATTTAGAAAAAAGACTATTAAGTCTACCCTGTTAAAGGATTGGATTGATACGCCTATTAGAATGAACCAATGGTTGATCATTGATTTAAAACTTTGATTTGTTGGTTGAGATTCCTTGTACTACAATGATCACCTAATTATGATAGATGAATATCTATGATCCCTTATACTTTGTATCCTTCTTTAGTTTGCACTCCTACTCATCATACTATCCATCTTATACTTGTTTGGATATGATACAATACATTACATATATACCAATCTAAATCACAACTTACTGGAGTCAACTACAATACCAATTTCATCATAACTCACAAAGTTGGCCCAACTATTGTACCTTAGATTCTAAAGATAAACTCAATCATATTCTGATATAAAACAAATACTGTCAACTCTCAGAGATCTTTGGCACTCAGTTGAACTTGAAGCTTAGTCCATATTGATCACTTCCAAACAACTCAAACTCAATCAACACTGCAAGATTCAATGAACATTGAGAAACTTGCTAGTTGTTGAATCACTTGGTTAACACTGCATAGCTCAATCAATAGTAGATCACTTGGTTAACAGTGCATAGCTCGATCAATAGTAGACTCACATAGTTAACACTATGATCTCGATAGACACTATAGAGCTTGGTTAACATACTAGAGATTTATTAACACTATGATCTTCTTTACTTCCTCTAAATAGCTTGGTAGCCTCTACTATACTTGGTTTGCACTATGTATCTTGATAAACACTGCAAACTAACTCAATTGCTTGGTAGCCACTATATTTTAACTACTTGGATCATGAACAACTGGTTTACTTGGTTAACATTGTAAACTAAATGAGAAGCTTAGTAGAAACTATAGAGCTTGATAGAAATGTAATCATTTTGTCTAAGTATAGAATCACTCATAGAAAAATTAACCTTATTGTCAATACTAGTCCTCCAACAAGGACCAAGACACTATATGTAATTCACATAAGTAAGAAATAATTACTTTCACTAGTAGTACAAAGATAGTTTTTTATATTGCAAAGTCTACAAAGACATTTTACATTTGAACAGTTAAGGAAAGGTAGTACATAGTGTCTTGATGAGATGGCTAACTACTTAGTATAGTACACACAGTGTGAAATATACTTGATTTACCAATAAAGATAGTGAATAGATCACAAAAATAAAGGTGAATACTAGGTTAAGGAATCATTTCGGTTAAAAATAATTATGATGTTATTTAGGGATGACATCCTAGATGTTAAAACTATATGTTAACAAGAGTTAATTTTGTAATATGCCAAATGTGTCAAATCATTAAAGTCGACTAGATAGAGTTTCATAAAATGGATAAGTATAAGTAAGAAATAATTACTTGTAAAATATAATATGTGAATATGAACTGTGTATGTAATATATGAACTTTTGTGAAGGCTACATGATTCTAATTTTTGATGAAAGATCACAAATATATGAAGTATAAGAGTCATCGGTTATGAGGTTTCTGTATCTATCAATTTTGTATAAAAGCACTATATTGTATAATTGCATGTTTGGGTAGTGGTATCTTCTTGCATACGTTTTTAAATCATATTACCAACTCCTCATAGGATTGACTAAAATCCTAACAATGTTGAGGCTTTTAATAGGGCCTAGCTCTCTAACAAGACTAAGACACTATATGCAATTCATAGAGTCCTAAGAGGGTCAATATCCTTAACATGACTATTTTGTTTAGTGGATCAGTTTGTGGGTACCAACCCCACTTAGGTTTTCCTTTGGGGTTTCCCTAGTTGAAAAAATATGGTGTAATGAGTTCTCTTTGTGTATGGATTTATTTATTGTTCAAATTTATTGTTTTACTTTTATATACATGTAAATTAATTAATAATATTCAGTTTTTGGAAAATATTTGTATAATACTTATTCAACCGCCTCTAAGTATTATCTATTTCTAACAAGCTTGCACTACTTATTCTCCAAGTCAATTTCCTAAATGCTCCCTCTTTAGTAGGCACTTGTCTAGTAAAATATTTTAAGGCATGTTTAAGAATTTTATGATTTTTCTCTAGCAACAATTCTTTTTATATTTTAGATATTTCTTTGTGTTCCTTCGATTATTGGGATTTTTGGTTCCATCCATAACTAGTTATATTTAATATATTATTGATAATTTATCTAATTAATGATTTTCAATAATTTAGGTGGTCCTATTGGAATAAGGTTTAGGAGGTCTTTTAGAACTTTTCTTTTATTTTCTAATTTCCTTCATTTTTAAAGTAGTTGATAGCAACCAAAAACATGGGGGGCTCACCCTAGAGTACAAATAACATTGAGAACCAATTATAGGTTAGCTCCTAGAAGTTTATCCTATACCAACTTTAATAATAAAAACCCATAAAACTTTAAGAGCCGAATTGTCATTAGCGATAGTCCTTAAACTACTATGCATAAGAAATTGAATTATAAACTAGAATTTTTTTTTTAAATCACTGCTATTGGTACACTTAATTGACATAGTCCAAAAAGACCCATGGGTGTAAAGTTTAGACACATAATCATTAAAATAAAAAACCACAATACAACCCAGGCTAGATGCCCTATTCCTTCTCCTGGTTACCATTCTTCTTCTCCTCAGAAGCTTCCCCTACCACATCCTCCTCCTCCACATTCAATGGTTTGTCCATAATGGTTTTAAACCAATCCTCCACTAACAACCCATAAATGGATTGAGTTTTCTTAGTAGTCTTTCCTAGATTTTGTTCCTCTTTGTTTTCCTATAGGAAGTAGAGGGTTGTGGCCATAGAGTGCATAATCTTGGTGAAAAAGTCCACTAGAGTTTCAAATCTATGGCATATAGTGGTATGGTTATCTGCGAGGTCCCTCATAGCCATCTCAATCCTCTCCATCCACATCTTTTTCTGACTATGTTTTCCTTTCTTCCTAGTAACCTTAGGGTTAGGCTTCCTAGGAGAAGTGATGTCTTCCCCCCCACTATGAGCTAGGGTAGCTTCTATGGTATCAAAGACATAAGAAGGGATGATAGAGCCAAGGTTAGGGTTAATGTACTTGTAGTGTCTTTTCTTTTTTGAAGGTTCCTCCTCACTATCAGAGGAGCCAGAGCTAGATTCATACTTTGGGGGGTTTTGAATTTCTCCATCTAAAGATGCTTGTTGGTTCTCGTAGCACACTAGATTCCCTTCTTGGAATCTGAGTCTAACTCAATAATGTTAACTTTAACCTTTGGGTTAATTTTTACCTCAGTCACATAAACTTTCTTTAGCCTCTAAAGAGTAGAGCTAGGGTTGAGGTCCAGGGAGGTCTGAGGGGTGATAGAGGCCAGGGGGTGGAGTAAGAGAGAGGGATTCTAAGCTAGGCTCTTGATAAAATTATTATTTATTATGCCTTGGCTGATAAGGTAGAAGGGTTTCCCCTCCTTGTGTTTCCTTCTATTCTTAAAGATAGTATCCTCTAGTGAATGTAGTAATAGAAACATAAAGGACATAAGGTCAAGATTTCATAAATGATTCAAGATAGGAAAATGATAATAATCTAGTACTTGACAGTGTTCTTCCAAGGTAATGTATTTGATAATTACGTAGCAAATGGTATCCCAAGGCTTAGGGAGGGTAGCCCACACAAACCCACCACACAATCTTATTTCTTCCTCCTTGTATTTGAAGAATTTCTACAAATTCATCTCCTAATTGACCTTAGCTTGCCTCCACTATTTCTTGCCATACATCAAAAAATCCCCAATCCTCGCAATATTTTCTTCATAAATCTCAAAACTCATGCCATTTACCATAAATTTTCTATCCTAGAAAGTTTGATAGAACTACATTGAAATGACCTTTTTGTGTTTAACTATACCCTCCATACAAGGTAAAAGGACCCCCTCCTACAAGTAGACCATCATCACTTCACTACTACTAATACACTCCTCGACACCCATTGGTTCAATATAGTTGCTAGAGCTCATATCGTTATCTAGGTCCACAACCAACTCCTTTAGCAACATAACCTTGTACTAGGTTTTGGAGTTAAAAATATAAAATACCAAGCCACAATGGAGAAAATGAAAAGGCATTTCATAGTCACCATGAATACACAATATTTCCCAAAAACCCAAAACTCTTTGAAAATAGTATGTGTGGGTAGATCATTTTCATCCACAAATAGATGTCACTAGTTCTACCAATTACGAGAATTACACACCCTGTCTTTATGATAATTATGAAATCAATCTTTAAATCTCTCTGAATCCCCCCTTTTAGTCCTTTTACTATAGTCATCAATATTCATAGCAGTTGGAACATAAAATTTAATCAACATCCATACATGCCAAAAAAAACCTTTACTGAGTGCCACATTCTCGTGAGCAAGTTTAGAAAAGGATTCCTTCACCTAATTTGATATTTTATGTGTCATTATTAATGGTATGCTCCCTTTACATCACCATTTTAGTTGATGATAGCAATAAAATAGCATCATCCCATTCCACTAATCACACGACACTATGGCCAGCTTTTGCAAGGTCATCCACCACACTATTTCCTTCCTACTATATATGTGCCATGTGGATGTCTTGATAATCTCTTGTCAGTCTTTTTATTTCACTGATAATGATTTTAATCAACCAAATGCATTTTCCCTCTCTCTTAGCATATTTGATGATTAGCATAGAATCCTTCTCTATGACAAGCTTAATGACTCCCCAAGAGTTCTTGACATTCTCAAACCCTAGAGAAGTGAAATTTCCTTGGCTTTATTATTAAAACCTTCACCACAGTTACCTGAATAAGTGACCACCAACTTTTCCATGTTGTTCTGGAGAATACCCCATTGCAGTGTGACCCATTATGGCAGACCCATCAAAATTTAACTTTATCCAAGACTCGGGGCAGGGGAAAACTATCTCCTTTCTTGCTTGGATTTTGGAATTATCAAACTATGCCACTGTTAGTCCCACGTCCCAAGCCAATTCCCTATTCCTATTAATTTTACTCAAGGATTGAGGGGGGTTTTTAGCACTAGATCCTACTACATTTCTTTAAGATCCTGATAACTTGTTGATCCACCCCCAATCTAGTAGTAGATTGCTCCTTGAAAATCCTATTATTCCTCTCATTCCATATTTTCTATGAGATATAAGGCGGGATAATTCACCAAATTTTTCAGAGATAAGGTTGGGAGTCCGACCCTCCTAATAGGCAAATTGCTTCAACTCATTATCCATACACCAACTGACTCCCATAAGAAACAACCTCCCTCTAGATGTCTATAGAAAAGGGATAGTGGATGAGAAGTTTCAGAATGCATTTAACATGTTTGAGGCATAAAATGCAATAGTTGGAAAGTTGGAAACCACACCACTAGAGGTTGTCAATAATGTGGATCGACCCATGCAGGGACAACCACTGAAAGAATTTTATTTTAGGTAGTATGAAAGGGTGTTAATATTTTTTCCAATCAGCCTATGTGCCTACCCTTGTCTACCCACTAAGATACGTAGACTTAACAGAAACACCCTCCCCCCCAAGGGTTCGATTTTCAATACCAAGGAGTCCTCAACCAAGATGAGAAGAATCCTATAGGTGTGGAAGATTTCTCACATAGAGGGGAAAACTTAGTTTTCTTGAGGGGGTCCTCATGGATCCACTGATCTTCCCTAAATTCTATAAAATTACCATTCCCCATGATCTAGTAATACCCCTTTCTTAGGATCTTCAAGGTGTTAACAATGTTATTACAGAGCTTAGAGAACTGGGGTAGAGCCTGTGCCCCTATAAATTGGTGGGAAGATAATCCATGAAAGTATCTAGCTATTATGATGTTACTCCAGCTACCCTGGTAATTCACCAACTTTCAACCAATTTTTTTTAATAGAGCCCTATTCAATTGTCCAATTCTTCTTAGATTCAGTCCTCCTTAAGCTTTAGGTTTGCAAACTTTCTCCCAAGTAACTAGGCTCATTCTTGTCTTTTCTTCAGTTTTGGACCACAAAAGATTCTACTAAATTTTCTCAATGATATATATGAATCTACCTAAGAGTTTGAAAATAAATAGGAAATACACCAGGATGCCTTGCAAGTAAGCTAAGAGGAGTTGAAATTTCCTAGCATTACTTAATATTTTCCCTTTCTAGCTTGCCAACTTTCTTTGTAGATGTTCCACAAAACCATTCCAGAAATGGTTTGGAATCTCCATAATAGTGAGCAGTAGACCACAATAGGTGTTAGGAAGGGTTACCTCCTAGCACCCATGGATACCAATAACCTTTTATCACATGCTAGCACAAGTGTTGAAAAAATAAACTTTACTTTTGTGGTAGTTTATGCATTGGCCAGAGACTAAACCATACATATTCAGGGTGTCTTTCCACTCTCTGACTTCATGGATGCACAATATGCCAAACAAAAAATTATCATCCACAAACTACTACAAGACTTGGGAGAGGTACCAAGAAATAAGCTTAATGCCCTTACTTTTTCCAAAGTGAGATAAAGAGACAAGATTTCTTCTTAAAACTTATGCTATAACAATAAAGAGATAAGGGGATAGGGGGTCACCTTTATGAAAACCTCAAGAGGAAGAGAAGAAGCTACCTAGGGAACCATTAACAATAACCAAGAAGGTAAAAATAGTCACAATATTCTTAATAATTCTTAGAACCCTCTCACTAAAACCAAGTTTGGTAAGAATGGAAAACAAAAAGTCATACCTAACCTTATCATAGGCTTTAAAAATATCAATTTTAAGGGCCATGCATAAGTTTTTAGATTTTTCGATCGAGTGTATCACCTCAAGGGTAGTTATCACCACGTCAAAAATCTATCTTCTAGGCACAAAGCCATTTTGATGAGGATAAATGAATTTTTCTAGGAGGGGCTCGAGGTGATTCACCACAACTTTAGCAAAGATCTTGTAGATAGTATTACAAAGGGTGATGGGTCTAAAGTCTTCCATCGTTTGGGGATTCTTAGTCTAAGAAATGAGAACAATGAAAGTTTGACCGAGTTCCTTCAATAGCTTCCCCATTCTTAATAAATAGGGAGTTCCATTTTGTTGGCACTCCCTTTCCTCCTACTATTGCACCACCTGGGCTCCACTTTGCATGATTTTGTTTTGGAGGTCAACCAACTTCTTTTTCATATCCTTATTTTCTTATATGAAACTCCCAAATAATGATTTGCACCATACCTTAGCCTTCTTATAGATTCTCTCAAATTTTCAAGAAATTTGGAACATGGCCATACCTTCCACCAGTCAACAATATAGTCTCTGAAATCATTATGCAAGTGCTACATAATCTCATATCTAAAAGGCCACCATCTTGTTAGACTTTGTGTCTAGGAGAACAAAAACATAGAATGATCTGAGATGGTCCTACTATAAGCCTTTAGGTTAGTTTATTGAAGAATGTTCCATCCACTAGAGATGAAGGCCCTGTCAAGCCTAACCTAGATCAAGTTTTTCCCAAGTCTATTCTTAGTCTAGGTGGAGACCAAGCTCTAGAGGTAAATATTAATCAGATCATTTCTTCTTAGTAAATCTTCCAGATCTTGCATACTATTCGAGAAGTCATCCAATCCCTTCATCTTTTTCAATGGGTACAAAGGGGTGTTGAAATTCCCCATACATAAGATATTTCTTGGTCTTATGGAATCAGCCATAGAGGTGGCCTGATTCCAAATAGCAAGCCTACCATTATGAATATTAGGGGCACAAAAATTGAAAATAGACCAACTACCAGACTAGTTTTTTAATTTAGTGACAAAAAAGTGGGTGTTAGTAGAGATATCCACTCCCAATGCCTTATCAGGATTCCATATTGTTACTATTAACCTTAGATAGAAGTAATAGTTACATGCAAATATAACCAATATCAAAAAATAATAGATCATATATCAGAGAAAACAAGACACCAAGATTTATCATGGTTCACCCAATCCTTAGGCTACATCCACCAATATCAAGTCCAATATTATTACTATTTAGTGATTACAACCTAATTACAATTCGTAATCCCTTACAGCTCAATTCTACTGCAAGAATCAACATCTGTACCACACATTATGAAAAACCGTAACCCTAAGCCTTTTTATACAAGATTTTTTGCACTTAAAAAATTAGGGATAGAATAAGAGAAAAATTGGAGTCAATGCCTTTTACAATATAAGGTCATAGCCCTATGAGGGCATTGCCCCTTGACCCCACCATGTACTACAATAGGGAGCACACCTAGGGCACTATCCTATGACACTCTAGGGGCATTAACCCTTGACCTCATCTTGGGGATGCTACCTCGTAGAAATAATCTTGAAGGAAACCACATCAAATAAACCTCCAAGTCTGATTAGGCTCCACATCAAACAATCTTCCACTTGGAGACTGATCAAACTCCACAATAATAACCTCCCACTTGGAGACTAATCATAGCACTACTAAACCTATAGCTCCCACTAGAAAATTAAACCACCCTAGACTCTACTATTTTTTTATTCAGTTCAGTCTAGAATATCAACCGAAGCTAAAGAGGAACTAAGGTTCTCCCTTGTTACTACCTTGATAAACATATTTGCTACATTATCATCTATATATATCTTCTCTAGCTTTAACTATCCATCATCGAAAATTGGCTGAATGAAATTATACCACAAATATTTTTGTTTTGTCTTTAAGTGAAGATCTAAATTCTTTGCAAGATGAATGGCACTCTGGCTATCTATGAACAAATAATTACCCCTATGTGGGTGTCCCAAATTGTCGATGAATAACTGAAGCCATATCATCTCCTTGGCTACCTCTATAGTAGTAACATACTCTTCCTCTATAGTTGATAAAACATTGACCTTCTCTAACCTAGAAAATCAGCTCATGAATGCCCCACGAATAGTAAATACATAACCTATAGTACTTCACTGAGTATCAATATCCCCTACCAAATACAAGTCAACATATCCCTGTAAATCAGTAGTAGGGCCCCCAAAATGTAGAGAATTACTAAATGTTCCTCTCAAATATTTGGAAATCCATTTAACTACATTCAAATGCTCAAGCCTTAGATGACTCATATACCTGCTAACAACTCCCACTAAATTTGCAATATCTAGCCTTGTACATACCATAGCATACATCAAGCTTCTTACAACTGAAGCATAAGGCTCTTTAGAAAAATTACTCTGCTCTTCTTGTGTCTTGGGTTACATCTCCTTAGTCAACTTCAAATGACCACATAAAGGTGTGTTGATAGCTTTACAATTCTCCATAGAGAAAAGTTGCAACACCTTTATAGTATAATTAGCGTAAGATAATGTCGATTTCCCATTCTTTCTATCTTAGTAAATATTCATACCAAGGATTTTTTTTTTTACTCTCCCAAATTCTTCACAATGAATGCATCTACTAATTGGTGTTTTAGCCTCTAAATATGGTCCATGTTAGATGCAACTACACACATATCATGATATTGCTATCAGGATTTAACTGTGTGATTTTCGAGTCAAACTCATTGACCCATGTTTCATGAGTAGTGATTCAACATGAATCCATCTCTCATGAGAATAAATTGGACACTTAGCACTCATTGGATCTAGGTGATGCTCACAAGGGTGAAGCACCAAGACTTCCTAAGAGGTCACCCATCCTAGTACTACAAGCATATCATCAACATATAAAAATAAAATAATGTTGTTTTCATCATCCAACCTCTTAAAATAGACACAATAATTTGAATGAAACCTGCTATATCCATGCTCATGCATAAAACTATCAAATTTTAGATACCATGGTCGAGGTGCTTGCTTTAAGCCATATAAAATTTTCTTCAATCTATACACTAAGTTCTCCTTACCCTTGACCTCAAATGCCTATGGTTGTGCCATATATATCTCTTTATCCAAATCACAATGAAGAAAGGATATTTTAACATCAAGCTACTCCAAATTTGAATCTTTAGTAGCCACAATACTTAAAAAAGTGTGAATAGGTGTCATTTTAACAATAGGAGAGAATATCTCATCAAAATCAATACCTTTTTTTTGTGCAAATCCTTTTACTACTAACCTAGCTTTAAATATTTTCTCACCTCCATCCTCTTCTTTAAACCTATAAACCCACTTATTCTGTAAAGTCCTTTTTCCTTTAGGTAATCTGCATAAATCCCAAGTCTTATTTTTTAGCAAAGAGTCCATTTCAACTTTCATTTCAGACTCCCACTAAATCTTAGTATCCACCTATACAACTTCATCATAAAATTTAGGTCCACCAACATGAATAAGTAAAATAGAAAACAAAGAAGGAGAAAATCTTTTTGGAGGTCTACTTGGCCATGTTGACCATCTAACATTCACTCGGGTGTGTGGTATTTGTTGTTGCAGTTGTTGTAGATCATGAGGAACCACTAGAACATCATCTTTTGAAGTATCATCTAGTACTACATAATCATTTTCTTTCTTCTCATGTTGTTGCAACATATCTTTGTACAACACTTTCTCATTGAATATGATATCCATGATTCTTAAAATTTTATGATTTGGAAAATCCAAAAGCCTATAACAAAATTCATTAATGCCATATCTAAAAAATATACATTTCTTTGACTTAGCTTCCAACTTGGCTGTATTTTTAGAATCTATATGAGCAAATGGTTCACAACCAAAGGTCTTGAGAAAAAAATAACTCACCTTCTTACCAGTCCATGCTTCCTCTAGAATACCACAACCCAGAGGAGTAGAGGGGCCTCTATTAATCAAATATACAATAGTATTGGAAGCCTCTGTCCACATGTTTAAGGGAAACCCTCCACGCAACCTCATGCTTCTTGCATGCTCCTTTATTGTCTTGATCATCAGTTTAGCCATTCCATGTTTTGATGGAGCTCTTGGAATAGCTTGTTGTCTACAAATACCATTAGAGGATCAATAATATTCAAACTCATGAATGCAATACTCACCACCATTATCAGATCTGAGACATTTTAATTTCTTACTAGTCTCATTTTCAACCAAGAATTTCTATTTATTAAAAGTTTAAAATACATCAAATTTATGTCTAAGAAAATAAACCCATACTTTTCTAGTTGCATCATCAATAAATGTAACACAATAATGAGAACCACTAAGGGAAGATACCTAAATTGGTCCCATACATCTAAATGAACAAGCTCTAATCTCTCACTTTTATTTTCCTTCCCTAGTCTTCACAAAACTCACTCTCTTTTATTTTTCATACACACAACTTTCACATAAATCTATATTAACACATTTTAGACGTGGTAAAACTTTGTTTGAATGAAGTAATTTATACCTTTCTTACTCATGTGCCCAAGTCTATTGTGCCACGACACTCTATCATAATCTATAGCAGTAATTTGTTTTCCTAATCAACTACAACAACTATTCATTTTTTCTAAAAAATAAAAGTAGAAGGAACAATATGACCTATACAAAGATATAAGGTGCCTACTTTCATACATTTTTCTACTACAAGGGAACCTTTTGAAACTTTCTAATTTTTATTATTAAAAGTAACTACACAATCCTCATCATCAAGTTGCCCTGCTAAAATTAAATTTCTACCTAGCCTTGGAACATGTCTTACCTCATGAAGTAGCTAATGATTATCATTCTACAACTTAAGCTTAACTTTACCCTTTCCAACAATCTAATAAGGTTCATTATCCCCTAGATAAATAAGCCCAAAATCCCCTTGGACATAATTAATAAAATAACCTTTACGAGGTATAGCATGAAATGAAGCACCAAAATCTAAAACCCACATACCATCAACACTTTCTAAAGTCAGAAACAAAGCATCCTCTTTGGATTTGTTACTTACCACAAATTCCTTCTTGTTCCCTTCTAGTTTATCTCCTTCATTATTCTTTTGAGTCCAGTAATCTTTCTTCTTATGCCTTATTTTAGCACAGTACCAACAATCTTTCAGTCCTTTGGATTGAGACCTCTTCCCCTTTAACTTTCCTCTTGATTTACCATGATTTCTAGAATTATTTTCTCTCTCAACCATTTTCCCTCTTCTTTGTGCACTCAAAGCACTTCCTAATGTATATCCACCTGAGGTTTTCATATGAGTTTTCTCATTCAAAATAACACTGATCACATCATCATATTTTAGGGTATTAAATCTAGAAACAAAATTAATCACAACCATTACCAAGCCATTCTAGCTTTCAAGAAAATAATACAAAAATCAAGAGAGCCCTAATTTCTTCATCAAAATTAATACCCATAGAAGATAACTAACTACTAACATCATTAAACTCATTTAAATGATCTACAATATATCCACCTTTCATCATCTTCATATTAAATAAATATTCATGAGAAATACTTTATTGAAGTGGAGGGAATTTTATACAATTTTGCTAGGGTTTCCATCATCTTCACTTTTGTAATGGTAAATGTCACTGATGGTGCAAAGAATAACCAAGTGCTTCTAGAAGTTCCTTTCTATCTAAAATCTCTCATTCGTCATTTGTCATAGTTCCCTGGTTTTTAGTTTTTCCTGCCAACAACTTCCATAAATCCTTGTCATAGAGATAGTCCTCCATTTGCATCTTCCATAGCTAAAAGTTCTATCCATTAAACTTGTCAACCCTCAGATTACCCCTGTCTGACATCGCTCCCACTTAATCATGAGACCTTCTTCCAAAGGATTGCTTAAAAAAATTATGATGTTCTACCTATAAAAATAAATAACAGTCATTTGGCTTTGATACCACTTGTTAGGATTAACCTTACACAAAAAAACTAGTTACATGCAAATATAACCAATATCAGGAAAATAATAGATTGCATATAAGAGAACACAAGACACCAAGATTTAACATGGTTCACCCAATCCTTGGATTACATACACCAATATAAATTCCAATACTATTATTATCCAGTGATTAGAACCTAGTTACAATCTGTAATCCCTTACAACTCAATTATGCCACAAGAACTAATTTTTGCATCACACGTTATGAAAAACCCTAACCCTAAGCCTTCTTATATAAGCTTTTTATTGCTTAAAAAATTATGGCTAGAATAATAGAAAAATAGTAGACACTACCCCCAAACCATCATAGCAATAATTTGGAGGGAAAAATGGTCAAATAAACCTATGAGTTTGATTAGGCTCCACATCATGGAAATCCCTCCAGAAGTAGCAATCCCTCTAGAAGCATCATTAGCCTTACAATAAGTGTAGCTAGCACCTGGCCAAACATAACTAGGCACTCTCGAGAAGACCTGCACGGTCATTTTAACTTCCTACAAAAGAATCAAACCAGCCTTGAGTTGAATGATCTTTTGTTTGATTCCATACAATTTATTGGGGCTATTTAGCCCTCTTATATTCCAAAATACAACTTTCATCTTTTATGGCTCTAGGTTTCCTTCAGGGTTATCTTTTTCCCTAAGAAATCTCCTTTTTTGGTTCCTTTTGATGAATGATTCTAGTCAGAGGTTGCCCAACCCTCTCATAAGGTCTAACATCTACTTTCTTCCCTCCTCTGTTCTTACTTTTTAGGATTTTTGTTTCAAGATCCTTTTTAAAATATTCAGATCCCCTAAAGTGGGTGAAAAAACTTAAATAATGACTGCCAAGGAAACCACAATGGTCCCATTTTTGAATGGTGAGCTAGCTCCCACATCATGAATTGGGTTGCAAGAATTCCTATTTCCTGTTGAAGCCATATCATTTCCTAGCAACCTCTAACCTGACTACATTATCTGTAGGGTCTAAATATCCAAAATTTACCCCTCTTCATGCATAGTCATCTCTAAAACCTCAAATAGCTTGCCTATGTTCTCCTCCCCTTGCCTCTCAGCTTGGGCTTTCATAGGAGTACTAGTTTTCTCCTTAATATTGGGGGTCTTATTTATCTAGGCATCCCCCAAACCAAGTGGTTCTATGCATTTCAGGGTTTTAGGGATAGCTTCCATCTAGGAAGATTTTGAGCTTTCCACCACCTCAACACCTGGGGTTGAGACCTTTTTCTTTATTTTCTCACTTGTTGGGTAGTCAAAAAAGAGATGACCAAAGTTGTTACATTTTTGGCAAAAGGGGGTAGTGTTCTCATAAGCTAGTAGTTGCAACCAGGTAACCCATTCAGATCTTTGTCCCATGGTTTATTCATTCTCATATTAATATAGATCCTGGCAAAGCTACGCTTAATCTTTGAGCCTGCTATTATGAACTACCCAAAGGAGTTACCAATCCACCTACAAACATACTCATCCCAATCTTCCAAGGGAAGCCCAAGGAGGCATTTCCAGACTGGGGCAGATCTAAATAAATCACATTCTAGATGGAATCATGATTTCCACTTAGCTATCACCAAATGGTGTTCATCAAAGCTCTAGGACCCGGCCAAGATCAAGTCTCAGTCCAACTGAGCTATGAACCTAAATAGGAAAAGGGCACCTACCATTGTAGAGATGGAAAGTAGAACCCATTAGTGTCTATTTACTAGAGCACCATTTTGGAATCATGTCAACCTTGGATTCAAAAGAGATAAACTCTCTAACAAGGCTAACGATAAAACCCAAGGAGATCGAATCCACCACTAAATCCAGGAGTGAAACCTGTAGTCCAATGGGATATGAGAATAATGTGGGTTTTGCATTAGATTCACCAAGCATCTTGGAACAAACAACATCCCCAAGCCAATTTGGTTTAGGGCACACTGATTAAGTGGCTTCATTTGAGGAAACAATCAAGTTTTTGGGACCCAAGCATGCACAGTCATCAAGGATGGAGCCAAAATCCACAAAAATAGCAACATTTTCCTATAGAGGACAATGACTATTTAGGGATTTTGTCACTAGATCCATATCCTGGTAGTCATGGACTAGATCTAGGGTGGTGGGGGGATCCATCCCTCAAAAGATTAAGAGAGCATGGAAGTAGAACAGGAGATGGTGTCACACTTGTAGTAGGTAAAGCAGGGAAGTTGTTACACTAAAAGCTTTCTAGTTTCCTTGGTTGATCAATATCCAACACACACATTTTTTATTTGATAAATAATACCACATTAATTCTTTTGTGTAATATTTTTTTAAAGGGTAATTCATGGTTTCATGTTCAATATATTTTATTAGTATTTAATCAAACATGATTGTTTAATGGGGTAGCAAGTTCTCTTAGGTCTATTAAATTTTTATGTGTTATAAACACATCAATAATAATTTGTTAAATGTTGAAAGAATTTAATTTAATAAGAAACTAATTTAATAAGGACCAAAAAACAAAATTAAAAATATATTGGGAAAGGTTTTGGAGATGAGCCTCAACCAAAAATAAGTGCTAAACAATTAGGAACCAAAAGGACTCAAAATAGGGGAGAAGCACTCAAATACACTTATTTAATATTAAAAACAATTTTATTCTTATAAGTCCTTCTTCATTAATACTTCTAAGCTTATTAAAAAAACTTATCAAGTTGACCAACATTTCTCTCCTTATCTATAAGTCTTGTAGGCCCAATAATAGTTTCTTTGTTCATCTTCTTAGTAGTGCCAATGACTTTCCTCACAATCATTGGAGTATCATCATGGACCATTTTGATAAAATTTATACCAATTATATGTAAATCAGGGGATCATTTAGTTACTAATTTAAGAGAATCCACCTAATCATTTACTTTCATTAATTCTTCATAAGAATTATCCATCAAGACCTTTCACGATCCCCAATTTTAATAGCCTATGTGACATATAAGGTATAATATGGTATATTCTATTTAATGTGTAAAATACATTACACTTCCATGTAATATAATGTCTAATACATAGACACTCATACCAATAATTGATAAAAATAGAGATTCATTGACAAATCCTTTACTATACTCTTAGACTTGACATCATAATGGATAAGACAAAAATGGAGTAACTTTGGGCTTGGTAAAGCATGAGGGAAGGAAGAAACTTCAAGGAGCCCGCTTGTTGAAGTTTCAATACATCCCTTAATCTCAGTTTGTTCCAAAAAAATTTCTTTCAATTTTTCCCCTTTGACCCCCATTAGATTTGTATCGAAATTTATAGGTTGGTGACATTCTAGACTAGAAGTATTCCCAAAGAAATGTAGACAAAAAAGAAAATAAGCTCGAACTACATTTTAAAATGATTTGCATAGCTAGAAAACACCACTAAATAATTGGACCTTAATGGTGAGTTAATCCTGGCATAGAATACAAACTTAAATTAATTATAATGTCCTTCTCTTTTTCTTTTTTGATGGAGGGTTAAGACCTACAAGGTAGCCTAGCCAAGCACGAAGCCTGCGAGCTACCAACTAGCGAAGGCCACCATTAACAGTTTTAGGTACCCAATATGGGCCCACACATGCCTGAATATTGAACACCTCTTCGGCTAAGAGCCAAGGATTGAGGAGCATCCATGCTACCAAATTTTCCTAGGGCACGATCCTAGCCTCATCCCTTATGTTGTCTATGGGCCTTGCACTCAACAAGACTTGATCCCTGGTGGGCTCTTTGTGAGCCATTCAACTTCACCAGTAGACCAAGGGCTTGTTGACAATTATATTGTCCTTTGATTACATGATCACTTGATAAAAATGACGCAATCATCATTAATATCCCTTGACAATTTTGATTTAATTTTCATTAGAAGATTTGGTTTTTCCACTTATGCTGCCAACTCATCTTTCATACTTGGTGGTACTGATTTTGAGGTGGCTTTTTCCTCATCATTATGATGTCACTTGTCACACTTTATATGGAGCTACCATATCAATCATTGATTTTACCACTTGAAAGCAATTTTCAATGTTGGAACCCATTCGAACCTCTTTGAACCTTGGTACAAAGTAGTTCGAAGTGGTTCAGATGTAACCAATAACTCATTTGGTAGGTCCTCACTACAAAACAAGTGTTGGTCGAAAACCTTCAAGGGAAATGTTTTAAAGTGATTCAAAGTGGTTTGAAAGACTTTATTATAATATTTTGACAATAGACTGTGTCCTACACACCTAGAACGATAGAATGCCTCTAGAGGGCTCGATGTAACTCATGAATGGCACACTGGATAGGTAAGACAAAAAAGATATGATATGATAAGGCTAAAAAAATATGAGTTTGAAGAGAGAAGATGTATACAATGGTGAATCAAAAATTCAGACTAATAGATTAGTATCTTAAAGTGATTTGGAGCTTATGCACAAGCAAGAAAAATAGTAAAAAAGTAAATAGTTGCAAAAAGAAAATCACTCAAAGCACGAAAAAGAAAGTCAAGAAAAACTATACAGGAGCAAGGAGGCGCACTAATAGATGGAGTATTATGAAAAAGAGGTGCCTATTTACCAAGTTTTTACCATCTTCGAAAAGGTTCTATTTTTGGTACCATGATGCCTGTTTGTCAGGGTTTCATCAAGGGTGCTTTTTCTCTTTTTCAATTTTTTTGTTCTTTTCTCTTTTTTTTATAATTTGAATATTATTTTTTTATCAAGGTGCCAAATATTTATGTGTTAAAATTGGGTCCAATGTTGTAATCACTATGAAATAGATCCAGCTTTCATTCTAAAATGCATAATCTACGGGACAAGCAAGGCTTAAATATTCTTATAAACTCTATTTTTGAAGGAGTGTCTATTTGTAAGACTCAAATCAAATGCTTTGCTCTACTCCAATTTTTTAAGTTGCTTGTTTAATTTCTAATGTTTTCCAAGAAAACTGTATTGAAAAAACACAACTTTAATTTAATGAAAATCAAGCCAATCAATTTTAAAACAATTACTATGTAGATATATTGAAAATGTTAGAACAAAACGATTATTGTCATGTTATTTGGCCCTTTGCATCTTCATTAGTTCATAACTTGAAACGCTCAGCCGCTTGCTGTTCTTCGTATTCTTTCATTAAATCTGTATTAAAAACCAACAATACGAATCAAATAATTAAAAAGTATATATAGAAACAAGTAAATCATTTTCGTTCAAAATGTCCATATAAAGAAACACGTGAATCATTTTAGTTTAAAATATCCAAGAAAAAACAATCGAGAAGTCTCCTAAGAATTCTTTTCCCTTTCCTTTCGATGGAACGCTAATCAATGCTTTACGTGGCTGGAAAGCAAAGTAGAATAAGAATAATAATAATAACATAAGAGCCTCCCAAGGAAAGCGTGAGAAAACGTGGGATACAAGATAAGGAAATGCGGAAGACACTTTACTAAATTTAAACGAATGGGACGGGTCTATCCAACTGTATACTTGGCCAGATAATTCGAAAATGGCAAAAGCCAAAGCGCTCGTCGACACTAAGGTGGAAAATAAATCATTATCGTGGTGTGGCGGATTGTCTGGATGTCTTCAAAGTTCTGTTGTAATTGTTAATTCAACCGCGAAGAAAAGGCTCAAGGATTCAAACTTACAAGAGTCTTCCTCCGGGGAAGACGATCTGGATGCACACGAAGCATTTGACATGCTTGCGCAACGAATTCTCGACTTTCTAAATCTTGTGTCAAGCCAGGTTCTGTATCTCAATATTAGCATTTTAGGATTTTCTGTATTGCATTCATTTCAAAAACAAGGGTTAAATAAAAAAGGTTGCAGGAAGACGAATGGCCACGTAAGTTGGCAGATGGGCTGGTTTCTTCTGCTAATTTGATCGGTTCGTTGTCCAGTAATTCCAAAACAATTTACGAGACTGTAATCCTTTTCGTTCTCTATCTGGTCAAACTAATACATTTGATTTCAGCTTCTACTATTTTAGCTTGTTTTAAAAAAAGATTGTATATTAATTACTAATTGAGTTGATTTTTATTCTATGCGCCGTAAAGCTCACAACTATAATAAAATAAATTTTTTTTTTCAGTTAAAAAACATCAAATTAGAGGATGTGGCCAAGACAACGGAGTCAATATGCAAAACATTGGCTAAAACTCACTGGGCTGCAGGAGGCCTGTTGGTTGTTGCTGCCATTCTACACAACATTCAAAAGTTGAAAGCCAACGACAAGGAATGTGTTGAGTTACTCAAATCAATACATACATTCGCAGTGTCTATAAATAGGCTCAATCGTTTACCACGAACTCCGCCTGACATGCAATACAATTTGAATCGAGCTCAAGCCTTAATAGCCAGAGGTAGCACCATGTGTTTAGAACAACTCCGTGCCAAAAAAATTATGCGGTAAGCATAACGTGCAACAATTAAACTGACATAATCTTTCTATGTTTTTACATTCTCAATTTTCAAAATACTTTGTGAGAGATATTTCAAGTGACATGAGCTGTGATGATTGAAAATGTACAGGTTGATGTCCACCGAAGGAAACGATAAAAAGATTTCTTTATGCAGGGATCAATTAAATAGATTACAGACTGAAATAGGATTCCAGCTGACGGTGGTCCTTTACGCGGGACCTGATGAAACTAGCGTACCCGGTAGGCCTCCTTCAGAATTGGACTTTATAATTCTTTTTGTTCCTGCTATCCTACTGCGTATGATTACTTGCGACAGTGATTTAAAGTAATTTTATAAGGTTTATGCCGCAAGGGGTTATCGAATTGAACGAGGCAGAAGCCAATGTACATTGCGTATGAGGCTTGTCTGTATATTGTTCTAATTCACATCTATCGATTTCTTACTACGCTTGTTAAGCTCACATTTTGTTGTACCTTGCAGCAACCAAAGATACCCCAAAAAATCCACCTGTTACACAAGGACCAAATCATACGGGCAACGGTAACTCGTTAAATAAATGTTTTTTGGTTCTCTGGATGCGGAACCTAGTGGAAGTAGCTTATCCGTTATTCAACATTAATTTGATTTTTTGTCCTTTCCTTTCTTATTACGATTTTTTTTAATGAGGAGGATCTTTCGGTCATTTTATTGGGTTTCTGTGGCAGAGCGTAATCCAGGTGACCAAAGCGATCTACAAGGTTAGAATATTGATAAATATCCTATAGCATTTAATAAACTAGTGTAGTAAGGGTTTGCGCGTTACAGTCTACCAAAATGAGAAAAGTTATTAGGGTTAACTTTTCTTGCCGATCTCTGAGTAGCTGGTTTTCCAAACCCGTATTTTTTTGTACTATACAGGAAAGAAGACTCAGACAAGCAGCACAACTGGTGAGTCAGTGGGGATTCTTTGATAATCTATTTGTAATTAGAAGCTCAGCATTCACTTTACGTTGAGACTTTTGATGATTTGCTGTCGATTCTGGGAATTCAAAACTATCCAACGACGGTCGAATAGACCAAGAACAGCAAGGAAAATAATCTACTAATGACATTTGCGATTTTGAAATATTTCCTTAAAGTAAAGCTTGATGATTTCGTTGGATAGGGTCTAATATACAGCCCAGTCCTCAACATCTGTGTTGATGTGTTTCGCTTTCTAATTTATTTTATTAGCCACTTTAATCAATCACTATAAAGAACTAAATTCCTTCGACAATATTTAGCTGCGAATACTGGACAGCCAATGATATCCCAGGCCGATGGAAGAGGCCAAGGTGAACAATCCAAGAACATTGGAATGCCAGGTAATAGTCAATCAATAGTATATTTGTGATTTTCCAGCATTTCTTTTTGGGTAATGCTTGATGTGTATGTGTTGTTGAATGGGCTCTAATACAATCTTAGTAAAGTCGACAACATTTGTACTGTTGTTGAATAATGCGTTTCATTTTTTAAATACTTTAAAAAATATATTTTTATTAAATAATTAGAAATGTGATAATTAGAACAATAGCTTTTTAATATTATCTTTTATTGGAATGGTTTAAACATTGATTTCCAGGCTGAAAGTAAATATTCAAAATTGACTTATTAAAAAAAAAAAAAAAAAACATAATGTCTCTCAATACTTGCTGCCGCAGAATTCTAAGTTGAAATGTTTCTCTTTGTTGTACAGTTCACAAGACACAATATCGCCTTCGTCTCCACTATAGGGAACAGGGACAGACGACTACGGAAGGTACGGTCCATTTAAAACGAGTTTTCTTTTGTAATTTTTGTCCCTCGTTTCTTTTGCGCATGCTTTTTGCGGATACGTAAACAAATTTCTGTAAGCATTTAAATTGTTGTGATTCTTATACCTCTTTTTGCAACTAGCTTGTTTCAATATAGATCTTGAGATTTTAAATACCTTAATCCATCACGGGCAGAACCTAAATTCGATGGCCGTAGATAGTTGTCGTAGTCCTCTTTTCATATTACTTGTCTCAAATTTTGATTCTAATGAATGACAAAACGTCTGATTGTTGTTATATAGCCATTAAATTGACGCAATAAGTTTTCAATTAGAATATATTTAACAAACCACTTTGAACGAAATGACGCAATCTTTGAAGCCTCTTTAAAGCTTTAACTTGTAAACACATAGGGTTAGTAAATACCATCTTGATAATGTTCTTGTCTGCACACACAGGGGAAATCACTATCACTGGTGACTCATCTTTATGCTTTATCAGGGAAGGGGCCACTCCAAAGTTGAAATCCACTACGTTCATCTAGTGAAGCCAGCCTATACATGGGTTGTGTCCTAGGTAAACTTTCTGTCTTTTTTCTAGTCGCAATCTCCTTTGAGGCTGAACTGCTGTCTTCAGTCCATGTTTCTTCTAACTATTCGTCCTCCCCCCTTCTCCCCTCCAATTTTTACTCTTCCTTATCACTGGTTTCAGACTATATAACCTCATTAGTTTTTGAATCCCTTCATGCTTTTTGTTTCATCCTAGCCCTGCCTTCTACAAGTCACCCAGACCTTATTCTAGCCCGTACATTTTCTTCCTCTGAATCAACTAGGTCAAAGTCTTTTCAATATTTTACTTTTTCTGGGCCTGTCTTTTTAGTTTTTTTCAAGGGTGTGGATGAAAGAGAGGGTTTTGGAGTGGGTGTTGTAGAGCAACACCCACCATTTCTAAGTGGGTAAGGTGGGTCCAGATTGTTAAGCTAAGTTTTTCTCAAAGATGTTTAATAATGGAGATTTGTCATTTTTCAAGAAATGGTTTAAGTTTTCAAGAAGTTTAATTAAAACAATATCATTGTAAACATGCATAGCTTTTTCCACAGTAAATATTCATTCTTGCAGGCACAAAGAATATAGAGGTTTTGAAAGATTTCTACAATGGTTTCTACAAATCCTACTTCAATCTAGTGATTCCACTCTGCATACAAAAGATCCACATCCTCCTAATCTTCCAAAAAATGCTTGTCCTTCAATACCAAAGTTGCTCCTCGAAACCTATGTGTGGAGAAATGAGCTAAAATCTTCTAATAAAGCATACATCCCTAGTTAATATTTCTTCTTTCTAAAAGGCCTCTTAATTAAATTTATAATTATTGTATTTAATTACTTCTTTCATTCACACTTAGTGTGTTTTTATTAAAATAATACTTGAATTTATTAGTCTCACTTGCTTAAATAGCAAGTTGGTTTTAAAGAAAGTTATTGTTAGTTTAACTAATATTAATATTTAAAGCTCATTATTTAAAATACATCTTCCATTTTTGTAAATGTTAAATTAAATAAAAATATTTATGCCAACAATGCCTTTAGCAATTTTGATTGCTATTAATTTTATGACTAGAGTTTTAATTAAGTCTTTTAAATTTAACGGTAAGCTAATTATATATTGGTGGGAGTAATTTTGGTTTACCCCTCTTTTGGATGGCATGCATGCACAGTCTACAATCCCTAGGGTCCCCGTGCCCTAGCCCCCACTTCCTCTGGTTTGCGCCTACGTTTTGGTAGATTGTGGTCACTTTGTGCTGCTATTTGCCATTTGAACCAATGCCAGGCTTTGGGTGGTTGGATTTTTCCAGCCCGTGGGAGAACAATTAGAAATTCTTAGTTTGCTATGTCTTGTCGTTGGTGAGGGCTATGGTGGGTGGAGATCAGTGGGGCCTTTCCCCATTCCCTCCACATTTTTGCTGAACCAAGGTCTGATTTGGAATGAAGGATCAAGGTATGCCCTCCTCCCAGCTTCCTATTGATGATGCAGTGATGGGGGAATCTTCAGCTTCATTGCCTGCTAATGTTGAGGATTTGAATGGAAAGGCTCCATCGGGGGATGGCGAATCTTCTCCAAATGGGAGATTTCGGCTAAAGAAAGTGAAGGATGCTTGCAGAGAGCCGTGGACCATCCAATTGTGATTATACAACCTAAACAAGTCTCAGAAGATGTTGAATACTAGATCAACCATGCCCTGATTTGTAATTTTTTCGGGCTTATCATTTCCTTGCCAGTACTTGAATCCTGGGCTCCTCAGATGTGGAACCTAGAAGGAGATATGGAGATTTTATTAGCAACCAATAACTACTTTATGGTCATCTTTTCAAGCATGCAAGACATGAATAAGGCATTTGAAGGCGGCCCATATTTCTTTAACTAGGTGGGGCTTTTTATTAATCCCTAGCATATGGGTTTCAACTTAGTTGAGGAAATCCCCTCACGAGTTCCAGTGTGGATCCGCTTATCGAGGTTGCCTCTAGAATTTTGGAGAGACTCAATCTTGCTCCTTCTTGGGAAACCTGTGGGATCAGCTACACAGACGAAGGATTGTAAGGTAATTTCTTTTGCCTATATTTATATAGAAATTGATTTAAATAATCTGCTGCCAGATTCTATGGAAATTTTCATGGGATCATTATCTTGGATCCAACAGCTGGACTACAAGACCTTACCATTCAGATGCAAAATTTGCCATGAATATGGACATTTATATCATAATTATCCCAGGAACAAGTCTTCTTCCTTGGCTACTTTGAGACCCCCTAGGGAGGACAAGGGGAAGGCTAATTCCTCTATGGGACTTGTTGATAATGAAGGTTTTACTCAGGTCAAGTCTCGTAACAAAGGTAAAGGAAAAAAGAGAACCAGGAGGGACAAACAGACTGATGAAACCTTTAACAGGTTTGAGGCTCTTGAAGATTTGGCCCAAGAGGAAGGTACCCTGGTAGAGCTTCTTTCGATGGCCAAAGGGTTGTAGGAGACTCAAGTTAGGGATATGTTGAATGAGGAGTAGATTCTATCCATAGGGGATCAACAAGTTGGACAACTAGATACTAATCTGCCTCCTGTTGTGCAGGATACTAGAGAGATTGGTGAATCATAGGGCTTGATGGGTCCTATCATCATGGCTCCTATTTCCAATAGGCCCAAGGGGACCCCAGATTCTACAAAGGCTAATAAGGCTTCTCTTTTCTTGGAGATAAAACATAAATCCTTCAAAAAGGGGTCTTTGGATAAACCATTAAAGAGTGGTAGGAAGACTGATCAGGAGAAGGTGAAGATAATGGGTGAAAATTTGGTTGAGTCTGGGTCTATAAAACCAATTGACTCTCATTTCTCTCACCCCCATAAATGATTGTGTTATCTTGGAATGTAAGGGGGTTGAACATCATCCCTAGAAAAAAGGTTGTTCATAGATTAATTGAGTCTCAGTCTCTGGATGTGATCTGTATTCAGGAAACTAAGCTTTGAATGGAAGGATTGGCTAATTGTGCCTTGCAGATTTGACCTCAAGGCTCTTGGTAGGGATTTGGTGCTTTGAATAGTTTGGGTGGGGTGGCTTGTTTTCGGGGCCCTAGGAAAGTTTCCCCCTTATGGTGGATCTCCAATTGGTTCTCCATCTCTTTGGTTGCTTCAAATTTTGAAACTAGAGAATGGTTCCTTTTATCCAATATATATGCTCCTATTGATTTTTTAGGTAAATCATATTTATGGGCTCATATCAGTTTCATCTAATCCTTGGACCCCTTTCTCCCATGGATTATAGCTAGAGACTTTAATTCTATCACTAGTTTGGAGGAAAAATGAGGTGGACTAGCCAGGTTGGACCCGTCTTCAAATTTTCTCAGAGATATGATTGGCTCTTTGAATGTCATTGATGTGAAGACATCCAATGGCATCTTTACATGGAATAATCAAAGATGTGGGGGTGAGGCTATCTAAGAAAGGTTGGACAGATTTTTGGTTTCCTACTATTGGATGAATAACAGGTGGATCACCAATTCTAAAATTTTGGACGGGAGGGGCTTTGACCACTAGTCCATTAAACTTTCCATCACCTCTTACAATGTCACCAAATGGCCCTCCTTCAAATTTCAGCTGATGTGGCTCAGAGACTTGTCTTTACCTAATCTTATGGTGGATTGGTGGTATGAGGGGAAGCTTGCCCATGGAACGATGATGTACACTTTTAGTAAGAGGCTTCAACATGTGAAGTTTAGGCTTAAGAGATGGAATAAACATCATTTTGGGAATCTCCGGGCTCAAAAGGTAGCTGTACAGACCAAGGTGGATATTATTACCCATCAGATTAGGGATTAGGGGATGAAATCTGATTTGAGAAAAACTGAAATCTCGGCTCTTAAGGAATTGGAAGAGTGGGAGCTTCGAGAGGAGATTTTTTGGAAGCAGACATCTCATGTTGATTGGTTACAGGAAGGGGATAGGAACACTACTTTCTTCCACAACTCGGTGAAGGCTCAAAGACAAGGTAATTCTATCTTCTCTCTTATTTCATCTGATGGTGTCAGGATCTCATCTTGTAGAGAAATCTCTAGGGAAGCTATCAATTATTTTTCTAATCTTTTTTCTAAGGATGATCTTCCTTCTGAAGCTGAGGAGCATGACATTTTGGACTCTATTCCCCTCCTAGTGTCTACTAATATGAATGAGGCCCTCTTAAGCCCTATCCAATTACTAGAGCTTGAGAAAGTTGTTTTTAATATGAATAAAGGCAAGGCCCATGGTCCAAATGGATTCCCAATTGAATTTTTTCAAGAGTTGTGGGAAATAATAAAATTTAATCTCCTTGAAGTGGTTCAATAATCTCATATAAATAAATAGATGCTTAATTCTTTGAATTCTACTTTCTTGGCTCTTATACCTAAGAAGGAAGAGGCTAATAGGTTGGACCAATTTAGGCCTATAGCATTATGTATTGTTGGCTATAAGATCATTACCAAACTGATCATTGAGAGGCTCAAACCACTCCTTAGTTCTCTAATCTCTACTGAACAGGGTGGTTTTGTTGAAGGTGGATAGATTTTGGATGGGATCATGATAGCGATGGAGGCGATCCACTCTATTTTGATATCCAAGAAGAAAGCTATGTTTATTAAACTTGATATGGCTAAAGCTTATGATAGGGTGAGCTGGAAGTTCTTACAAAAAATTATTTTGGCCTTTGGTTTTGATGAGGAGTGGGTGAGTTGGGTTCTAAGTTGTGTGACTTCTTCCTCCTTCTTAGTTCTCATTAATGGGGGACCATCTGATTTGTTTGGGACCTCTCTGGGACTTCAGCAAGGGGATCCTTATTTTCCTATTTATTCATCATAATGGTCGAGGGGCTTGGAAGTTTTTTAAAATCACAAGTGAGGTAGGGTATTATCCAAGGTTGGAGCTAGAATAATAATCTTCCCTCTTACTCTCATCTACAATTCGTGGATGACACTGGGTTAATGGGAATGGCTAGAATCAGTGAGGCAGTGAATTTCAAGAAATCTTTGGATATCTATTTAAAAGCTTCAAGGGAGTGTATTAATGAGGAGAAGTAATCTATTTATTTCTTTAATACTCCTCACCTTATTCAAAATAGGATTGCAACGATTTTCAGATTTCAAATTGGATCTCGTCCTTTGATGTACCTTGTGGTTCTTTTAGTCTTGGTTTCTCAGTGAAGAGATTACTGGCAAGGGATTTTGGATAAATTCTGGAATAAGGTTAGTCATTGGACTTACAGATGGTTATCTTTAGCTCGAAAAGTGGTTCTCCTTCAGAGTATGGTGTAGTCTCTCCCAATTTATAGATTCTATGTTCAGGTTCCCCTTTCTAACTTTGTAAGGGATTTTGATGCTTTATCTAGGCAATTCCTTTGGTCCAACAACCTTCTTTCTTCAAAATGGAGCCTTGTTAAGCGGGATTCTGTGTGTAGGTCAAAGCATGCCGGGGGACTTGGTCTTAGGTCAATGGCTCTTGTTGTCATGGCTTTGGTTATCAAGTTTTATTGGAGATGGTGTAAATGTCAGGATCAGGATTAGGCCAAGGTTCTTGTCCACAAGTATTTTTTGGGTGCTAATTATCTTCATATACCAAGACTTACGCTGGTGGGTAAAGGTTCTTGTATTTGGGACACTCTTAAGAAAGGTGCTCAACTTATCAAGGAGGGCCTCTTATGGACTTGTGATAGTGGTTCTGATGCCCTATTTTTGCAAGACTCTTGGGATGTCCATCCTTCCATTCTTTCTAGCTTTCCCCGGCTTCAAACTCTTTGCCACATTTCTACTAATGTTGGATGGGTCATAGTAGAGTAGTTTAAGACGGTCAAATGAGTGGGTCAATTGGAGGTGACTTGTTGGAACGACATTCAGGAGTGGCTAGTAGGTGGCTCGGAGGAAGACCATGTGGTTTTGCTAAAACTTTGGAAAGTAGGCTTTGTAGCTCTTTTTGTGAGTGAGATGTCTTGGCTTGGAGTCCTAGCCCAAATGGCAAGTTTACTATGGCTCAAGGTTATGCTATGCTCGACAGGAACCGACATGGTCCTAATGTAGTGAACTAGTGGAAGAAAGTTCGGCATAACATTTCTTGGCCAAAATGTAATTTTTTCCTTTGGTTAATAGTTTAGAACAAATGCCTCACTTGGGAGAATCTTCGCAAATGAGGATTTCAGGAACCTTCTATCTACTTCCTCTATTCAAACTATGAGGAATGTACTTCTCACCTATTTTTCGATTGCCCTTATTTGGGAGAGATATGGCACAGATGTTGGGAGGCTTGGAGACAAGGTTGTATACACACGTCCTCTTTAGTTGACTTTTGGGAGAGTCTAGGCAGACCTCCAGCAAAGACTTCCTTTTTGTAGGTTGCTTGGATGGTTGGGCCACCTCTCATTTTATGGAATCTTTGGCTTGAGCAGAATTGCAGAGTTTTCTATGACTCCAAGTTAGAAAGTTAGCATCTATGGAGAATTATTCTTAGTAGGCTTTAGGAGACCATCTCAACAAAGTGTGATATGTCTGAAAGTGTTGATCCTAGGGACCTTGTTACTGTGCAAAATTTTGATTTGGGAGAGAACAGATGTGGTGACACCCTGAGAACTAGACCTTGTTAAGGAAAGCAAGGGGTTTGTCAAGATGGGAGGTGGATTCGCCCCCCAACTAGGACTTTGAAGATTAATATGGATGGTTCATCTAGTGGGAATCCTGGTCATGCTGGTATCAGGGGCATAGGTAGAGAGAATGATGGGGGTATGGTGTTTCTCTTCTCTACTTATAAAGGTTGGTACTATAATAATTTGATGGAGGCCCTTGCTATTAAGACTGTTGTTGAGAGAGGTTGTTCCTTAGGCTAGAAGAGGATTATTTGTGAGTCTAATTCTCAGATTTTTGTGGACATATTGAATAGTCAAAATTTAGAGAATGTTACCTGGCAATTAGCTGCTTTGGTCAGACAAACTTTATGTCTTTGTAATTCCTTAGACTTTGTTTCTTTTCATCATATCCCTAGGGAATGGAATAGAGTGGCCAATTGTTTGGCGAAGTGGGCTTTAGAGAATGAGGATGGATGGGATATTAGTGGTAGGGAGGAGTTACTTGATGACTTTAGTGGGACTATTGAGCAGCTGATATTGGATGACATGAACATGTAGTGTTTTTGTGGGCTGTGTGCATTTGCTTTGTACTTTGATTTTGGTTGAATAAATTTTTACCCCCTCTTTTTCAAAAAAAAAGGTCTATTAAATTTAAAAGTTTTATTTAATTTATTTCCATAATATAATAAAATTTCCTCCCCTAAAAATCCATCTAATTTATTTATTTGATTAATTCCCTTGGATGTCTAACTATACTTGCAGTCAAAATATTTACCATGTACTCGATAAGGACTTGAATAAAACACAAATTATATAAATCAAACTCAAGGCTTAAGTTCTTGAATTCATGTCACCTTGAAAAATCCATAAGGGTATAGAAATCAAATACTTAATCTTTCCCAAAAGACAAAATAGGCTTGACATTAGGATTTGGACTTGAAAATTATCTCTTCTCTTTTTATCATTGAGATACTGAGTTAGGGCATGCTCATTCTTACAATTTAGGGAAGTCAATGCATGGTACTTGCAAACTACATAAAACTTGAACATGTATCTATGCATATAACTAAATGAAATATTTAAATGTAGAGCGTGATACATTAAATAGATCCTAACTTCTAGGTGACTACAAATCCCTCCCTCTGCCACATTAGACAAGTCAATCATAAAACATTTAAACACATATGTACATAATATACATATAAGTATTGGGTAAGTAGCGAGAATCCATTACACATCATTATGAACATAGATGCAATCATTGCATAAATGCATTTAAAATAACATTACCAAAGGAAAAAATATGAAGCACAAGAATCATGAAGTCTCTAAAGTATAAAGTACCTCATCAAATATATAATGAAATCATGAAGATAGTATAAACCAACCAAGTAATCAACTACTAGTAAATAAAATAGCATAACATGAAAACTGACCTAAATATGTTTGACAATCTACTGGAAAATATTAGGATATGTACTACAATCTCTCAACATCTCTTCTAAATCAATTTTTTTTCCTCTATGAAAATTTCATAAGAAAATTGTATAGCTCTGCCTAGTATGTTGTCCAATTATTCTAATGGATAAAATTTCTAACCAACAACAATGAATGTAGAGTTCATCTCCTTGTCCACGATATTACTCTCAACAAAAAAATTTGGTCTTCTTTGAATTTAATCAATCCTTTGATTTATGTTTTATGATAAAAAAATTATTGCACATTATCCTATATTTTTTGATAAGCCTATGATTGTATGAATAATATCCTTTGTGATCTCAATCAAAATTTTTGCTTCCAACCATACATAATCCCCATGTATTACGCTCAGTAGAAAGTCATGATTACTTCAAATTTTTTTGGTAAATGTACAATGTGTGTAAGTATTTTTGTCTCCAAATGTCTTAATTTGTCACTTGATATTCCTTCTCCCTTGTATAACTACTTGTAGGATGCACTTATTTCTTCATCACTTATGTCAACTTATTTTCATTCTATGTATGATCTCACATCTTCTTTTAGTATAACTCTACTTTATATTCTTGATAATGCTCCAATTTAACCCACATTCATAGATTTTAGAGGGCATGGTTGAAATTCATGTTCATCCTTGAATTTTATCTTCTAATTAACACAGTCCAATTTTGCATGCTGATCTTTTTATGTTCTAGTCACTTGTTCCAAAATTTTACACCACTAAATTTCACAAATTAATTAATACAACTAATTTCTTTTGTTGAATATGTGCAATATGTAGCACTTTTGCTACAAATTTGTTCTTTTCATAGTGTAATTACTTTATGTTTGGTGTCCTTATATATAGTATTAAAGTTTCCAGTGGATACTATACCAAATAATTTATTGTAGGTCTTTGATAACTTCATTATTATAGTAAATTTTTTTTAGAAATTTAGTAGTTCCATACATAAGCTTTAAATATTACATCAACTATCTTAATTTCCTAACCAATATTACATCTTTCCAAGCTCTTAAATGTTTATGTTCAAAATTATTTTAATGAAATTTTTCTAATAACTCAATGTAATTCTATGTCCATAGTAAATTATTTACTTTCTTAATTAGTAAATAAATTACCGACGCCATTTAACATAGTGACTTCCATCAATATTGTATCATATTCCTTCTTTTTCCATATTTTTTCATTTATTCTTTAACTTGTTTTCAATTATAAAAATTCTTTCCTTTTATCTATTGATTATTATTGGTTGATAATTGATATTAGTACTTATAGGAAGAATGTCAAAACTTTGAATTTATGTAGCATGGCCATCTAGGTGATCTTCAGTGTCATACGGTTCCTTCTACATTCACTATTGTGATCTATTAGTTTTCCATATCGATAAAATTTTACAAGATATTTATCTTCCTTCTTTAAAATAGTATACTATTTTTTAAGTTGTTGGTATGTGTGATTTATCTTCCTTCTTCCAATAGTATTCTTTAGGGATATCTCTAATTCCTTTTGGTGTATTAAATAGCAGCCAAAATAGGAGAGTTGACACTAGGTTACAATAGGTTGGACACCAAGCTGATTTTATTCAATATTAGTTCATCCTATTAATTTTTTTAAAGATATAAAATGAACCATCTTCATAATAAAGATCTAAGTCATTCCTACTCATAGTATTCACAAAATTAAGCGTAGTATCAAATTGACTAAACTAAAAAAAATAGTAATAATTGATAATACGGGTGTTTGTATACTTCTAATATTGTTAAAATTTATACATAATAGCCCCTCTAGGAAAAAAATTTATAAAATAGAAAAGCATAGTCCCTCTGCCTTTCTCCCACCCTCTCTGCATTCCTCACAGGGGAAGTAATATCTCCACTCAAGCTCTTGTCTAGGGATGGATAACCTCAAGGGTATCAAATATATGGGATGGGCTAGGGTTATCCTTACTCTCAGAGCCATGGTGCAACATTTTCATTTTCCTCTTCCTAGTAGGTTTAATCTTCATCTCTATGGATTTGAAGCTCACATCCTTTTTGGGTGGGGTTCTAAATTTTTCCATTTTTAGCCCCTTGCTTGATCGGCTAGTGAATTCATTATTTCTACTACTATTAGTATCCAAGTCTGTAACATTAATATCCTTCCATGTACCAAGGAAACTTTTCATGGATTATTTCAAGGCCAACCTAAGGCTTGATTTTCTAGAAACCTAAGGGGTAGAAATAGCTATGGGGTTTACAATCAAAGGTGGGTTGAGGGCTTGGAGAAATTTTTAGAGCTTCAACATAAATTCCTGGTGAAGAATCTAAAAAGGTCTCCCTTCTTCCCTCTTCTTTTGAACATCAAAAATGTTATATTCCATCAAATGCAAAATGAGATGTCGGAAGGAGATTAATTCATGATTTCTGAAATGGTTTAAAATGGGGAAGTGGTAAAACTAGAGCACCTAGAAGCTATCCCCGAGCATGATGTATCACATAATGGAATAGAGAACAACATCCCAAGGCTCATGGAAATCCTCTTTGGATAAGGAAACATAAATGCATACTAGTTCATCCTTAGAGAAAAAGAATTTCCACATGCTCACCTCATCCAAAACACTAGATTCTTTATGCCAACTCTTTCCTTTGAGAGATAGACCACCCACACTCAGCAGGAGTTCCTTCATGATTTAAAAATAAATCCCATTAACAATCACCTTTCTGTTAGCTCAAGAGTCAAAAAATTTCATGGACACATGGTCATCAAGCCTTTAATACACTATATTAAGGGAAGAAGGCCCAATTCCCTCAAATAGACCCACCCTACTTTACTGTGCCTAATGTATCCTCAATATCATTCATCTAAATGTGGTTAGAGCTAGTACCCATGGCTTCTTCCACATGCCTAGCTCACCCAAAACACTAGGTTCTTTATGCCAACTCTTTCCTTTGAGAGATAGACCACCCACACTCACCATGAGTTCCTTCGTGATTTAAAAATAAATCCCATTAACAATCACCTTTCTGTTAGCCCAAGAGTCAACAAATTTCATGGACACATGCTCATCAAGCCCTTTAATACACTATATTAAGGGAAGAAGGCCGCATTCCCTCAAATAGACCCACACTACTTTACTGTGCCTAATGTATCCTCAATACCATTCATCTAAATATGGTTAGAGCTAGTACCCATGGCTTTTTCCCCAAGCTCAATCATAAAACCCTTAGTGTCCACTGACATACCCCCTTGTAGGCTGAAGCTTGAATAATGGACATTTCTCTAACTATTTATGATACCTGTAACCTTCCATTGTCCAAGACCTACTCTATTCTTTAATATTTTCATTTTAGAAAACCAAGCTTCGATACCAATTATTATAAATATTTAGGTAGGATGCTAAGAGGGTGGAAGGGATGAATCAGTTGTCCAAAAACATCAACTTAGATAACATTTTTAATATAAACTAATAGTCTGTAAAATATTTATAATCATTAAGCATAGTTATTACTGATGGGTAAGTGCAAGAAGTTGGGTCTCAATTGATGTCAAAATTTGAGGTATTTAGAGATTGAATATAAAAATATTTAGAAATCAAAACTGTCCTATTTAGAATCTATTTTTTAAATATGTAATTTATTTATGTACCCATATGATAGTTTCTTTTGGTATGGATATTTAAAATCCACTTTTTCAAAATGTATGTTTTACGACCATACCGCACTCATGTATAGACACCATAATTTGACATGACTTAATGAATTTTTGTAAATTCTTTTAAAGGAAGCTACCTAAGACACCAAAGACTAATGATAATAATTCTCCTTAATTTTTTCTTGAATTTTTTTTTTTATTAATTTTAATTAGCTATAAAGGTAAATTTTAAAACCTCTCATGTACAGACAACATAATTTAATCTAAATTTCACTTATTTTATAAATTCTTTTTTTTAATCTTCAAAAAATTGTATGTAGATTGATGACATATAAATTAATTTAAGAAAACATCATAAAATTAAAAAGTTAATTTTCTAGTGAACTTCACTATTTTACATTTAATGTACAAATAGTAAATAAAATCATAGGACTATAAAATTTATATTTACGAAATCAGGATAGTGAGAACTCTAATGAGTTTTTGTTTTGTAAAAAAAATTTGATCAAGAAGACCATCTAAAAATTATTGCAAGGTGTGAATTTTTCAGTTCAATTCCTTAGCCAAAACTTGAGAGGTCAAGGCATAGGCCTGGTCTGACCAAGCCTAGCTTGAACCAAAAATTGAGGCATGGGAAGAAAATCTCACCTAATGTTTTAAGAAATGAGCACCTTTTATTTGAAATTCAAAAATGGGTGCCCATTTTCAAAAAAGTAAAACCAACATTTTAAACACATTTTAAATCTCCCAAAAAGTTAGAAAATAAATTATTTAAAAAGTGAGTACCCATTTTTTAAAAGTAAGAAAGGGCACCCAATTTTTGTAAAATAGGGACCCATTTCTTTATTATATAAATTAGGTGCCCGCTTTTTAAAAATTCAATTTATTTTTTTCAAAAATAGGTATACATTTTTTGAAATTAAAAAAATGGGCACCTAGTTTTTAAAAAAGTGGGTGCCAATTTTTTGAATTTTGGATTGGCAATGCAAGCCTAATATAGGTGCTAATTCCTAAAAGATCATGATCTCAATCTGCTAACTTTCAAGGAGTTGAGGTCCAACTTCTTACTTCTACCTTGATATCTTTATCAATATGTTAGAACTTAATGTTAATTTTTGAAAATTTAAATAACAAACTTCTAATGAAATATGAAATGCATTGCCTCATGTAACACAATATTTTGGTCTCATGTAAACTCTTGATTAGAGGAAAAAACTATGGTGGTGATGATAGCAATAACTCATCACTCTAGCAATAATAAGTCATTCTGAGAACTTATAATAATGTCATCTTTTGAATGACTACACCTTGTTAGAAGTGTCTAATACCCTATAAGGAGTATCAATGAGTATGTTAAAGAATGTTATGTTAAGATATTTGATCCTACTCATACAAAATTCAACTATTAAAGGACTTTCCATAAGTTCTAGCATAGAACACCTATGTCCTATTTAAGACTAGCTTGTTCATGGATTTGACAATCTTGTTGAGAAACTATTAAGGATAAAAAAAATAAAAATGTTTACCTTTACTAGTGATGTCATGAGAGTCTAAGGGTACCCCTATTAGAGGTAACCTCGATCATTGCAAAAAACCACACAATAGAAACATAAAAAAAATGCAAGATTTGATACCGAATCACAATACATTATTCATAGACATAATTGTTTACATACAATATGACCAACTATAAGGTGTTCTGAGTTAGAGCCTAATACAAAAGCAATTACAATATAGTTCTACAAGATCCCACAAGATCCAACTCACAATCCAAACACTAACCCTAGGTAGTCTAGATCTGCACTTTGGAAGAAAACCCCAAGGAAATGTTAAGTTCTGCTCGCAAGCCCAATAAATAATATCCTAGTTTTCAAGTCGTAGCTACTAGCCCTTCAAAGTTCACATCCTCTTCTCCAAGCTAGATGAAAATATTTAAAATACTCCACAAGACCACCTACTTATGCCCAACAAAGCCACAAGTTGGCCTAGTTCATTACAAATTAAATTAAAAACTCTTACATTAAATATATGTTTAGCCACAAGTCGGCTACAACAAAAATTAAATCACCAAAGTCAGCTACAACACAAATAAAATGCAAAAAGTCAGTTCATAGACAACTCGGCTCTTACAAGAACCAATACCAGATTAGGTGTTAGAGAAACCAAGCCAAGCTTCAGCCAAACCACAAGCATTGTTGAGCTCCCAATGCATGTCAAGCTCCTAATGCATGTTGAGAAACCAACACATGTCGAGCATTGTAGTGAATTCCAAGAAACCAACCCCTGCTCAACATAATAGGTATCAAGAAAGATAAGGTGTCAAGCTCCAATAATGACTGAGCCCCTTTAAATGACTGTGATTCTCAGCCAAAACTACACACTTAAGTAACTAAGCACCATAGTTTGGTGACTGAGTCCACAACTCTTAGCCAAAATGCCTTCAATATGCAAGATTAATAAAAACCTTGGGATGCTCCTACATCAGACACCCTAGGTTCAAAAGCATGTTCTCAATAGTTGGAAGAATAACTTCTGGGATACAACACATAAATCCCAAACTTCTCTTTCACATACATATCCTCCAAGTCCTCGACTTGTACACTCTTTCCCTTGTTATTATTTTGGTTCTTCACATCCATCCTAGATGTACTATAGGTTTCCTTTCCATGCTAATCTCTAACCTTCTTGGAACCTATCAACTTAACTCAGCAACCAACACTCAAGTTCCTTCTATCGAGCTCTTCATTCTACAAAGGAATCAAGGAATGCTACCTGCCACCTTTCACAATTTAAAATATATTCTTGATAGAATCATGCACAATCCTACAACCATACTACCAAGGTCTACCAAGAAACACATAAAAATTGTTCATGTCCACAACATCAAACAACACTTGATCCTTATACCGCCCAAACTGGAAATCAATAAGGCATTGCTCCCTTACTTCCAAAGCATGTTCAACTTGTAACCAAAAAATCCTATAAGGATAAAGATGTCTCATGTTCTTTGAACCAAGTTTCTAAACCATCTCCTCAACATCAAGGTTATTAGTACTACCACTAGAATTACAAAGAGTCATGAATAGACTAGTCCTCTAACAAGATTATATTGTCCACCAATACTCATCAAACTAGAAAATCCTCTCCTTGCTTAGGTTGAGTGTCTTGGAATTTAACATCATTAAGAACAACAATATCTCTCCTACTATAATGATATTAAATTGATCTATGACCTTCTTCACGAAATTTTTAGCAATTACCTCTAAAATAATCTGCACTTTCCCTCCTCTTCTAATCAATAGGTTTTGGTTAACCTTCTGCACCCGATCTGTATTTTGTTGAGCTATCTTGCTTCTCCTTCCCTCTAGCATTACCTTAAATTTTCTTTTTCAACTTATCTTCTACCTCCATGGCATACTGATAACCATCCTCAACCAGAGAAATAATCAACATACCAACCCCATCCTGAATATCGAATCCCAAACAATTGATGTACCAAGCTACCTTCTCCTTTGACAATTCTCTATGCCTAGACTAAATAGTCAACTTGTAGAACTCTTTGGTAGAATCTTTCACAAACATATCCTTCTATTTTAGATTCTAAAACCTTTTTAAAAAGTCATGTTCATAATCAACAAAAATAAACCTAGCCTTCAACTTAGTCTCCATTAACCAGATCTTCATTTTACCAATGATCAACATGTCCTTTCAACTTAGTTTGTGACAACTCACTCTGAGAAAATCATCAATATCCTCAAGCTCAAACTAGTCATCCAATTCAGCAATCAAATCAATTAGATCTTTAGGAGTCAAAGTACCTAAGAAATTAGAAATGTCCATTTTATGCTTCAGTTTCAACTGTGATCCAGGTCTAAAAATTTGACCAGCCCTAGTTCCATTAGCTCTCTCCACATGATCAATTTTGTCCTCACCACTTGATCTAGAAATTTCAAAGTCTTAACCAACTTCCTCATAACCATCTTCAATACCCACATACCTAGGTACACTAACTGAAGAACAAACACAATTTCAGTAATTAGGTCACTCTTCATCAATGCCATATCATATATAAAATTGGCTTTAACCTCTTCCATTTCATATCTAAAATCCACTTTAACCTTCTCTAAGATTCATTCTTCCAAAACATCACTAAGATCTTCAATCACCCTAGGGTCCAATGTTCTTGGAGGCATCTTCCATGATTTTTACAAACCCTAAGCAATAGATCCGGGTAAAAGCACAAACATGTGTCACCTTTTATAAAGAAGTGATATCAGAATTTAAAGTCTTCAACTTTAATGACATAAAAGTGGCATTTGTGCTTAGAATTTGAAGATGATGTAAACTAATGAAATGTGTAAAATTAGATGAGGCTTATGTCTGTAACTTTTTTGAAAAAACTTGAGTGAAAATTTTATCTATTTTTTAATTTTTAAAGTTTTTTTTTTTTTTTTTTTAAAATGCTGAAAATATAGAGTTTTTTCCTGTCAAACAAATATATGAAAATTTTCATATTTTGGTCTAGTTTTGGAATATGTTAGAGTCAAAATATATACCTAGTGCACCAAAAAAGAAAAATTGAATTCAAATAATATTTTTTAAGTTATAATTGGTCAAAGTCAAAGTTATCAAAAATTGACAATTTTTTTCTCCCGTCAAACTTTCTCCATCAAATCTACATTATTTTTTAAAAAAATTACATATTCTTGAAGAAGACTCTCTCCTCTAGTACAACATTAAAAAATAATAATTTTTGAACATGATTTACTATTTTTTTCTTGTTTTTGAATAGACATCTTCCTGAATCTTAAAATACCTACTTGTACTATTTTCAAATTATAACATATTATCCATAATCAAAATTAATTTTTTTTTATATAATCATAATCTTCACTCTGAGACCTACAAAACTATATTTTTAGTTTTAAAAAAACCTTCAATTTAGTAAGTCAAATTGGCCTTCAAAGTAAGAAGTTTGTAGAAGTTCTTATTTTTGCTTGTGTGGCTGCCACATAGGTAGTTTCGGCTGAAAGGGTTTTGGCCGTAACCCCTTTTGGCTATTTTTATGATATTTTGAGTCATTTGAAACATTGGGGGTTACGGCCCAAACCATTGTGGCTAGAAGTGTTTCGGCCGTAACTATGCATGCCACATTGACATGGAAACTTGCAACATATGTATGGCCGAAACTTGTTGGGCCATAACCGTTACGGCCAAAACTTTTTCGGCCGTAACCCCTCCAAATATCACAAATGGTGACACAGGTTTGTGCTTTCACCCATCCAAAAATCTAAAAGATTAGCCAATTCCACTAGATCAACCTTCTCTTCCAGCCTTTACCTAAGTCCTAGTTTAGACTACCTCAAATTCGGTGATTTGTTCACACACTCATGAAAACCTTCACTCTGATACCAATTGATGTATTGAGAATCTAAGCATACCCCTATTGGAGGTAATCTAGATCCTTGGAAATAAGAACATAGTGGAAATACAACAACAATGCAGGATCTGATACCAAATCATAATACTCTATTCATAGATATAGTTATTTACATGCAATATGCCCATTCGTAAGGCCTTCTGGGTTAGGGTGAAATACAACAACAATTACAAAATAGCTCTGCAACATCCCACAAGATAAAACACATAATCCAAACACTAATCCTTGCTATTCCACATCTACACTCTAGAAGAAAACCCCATGGAAATCTTAACTTGTGTGTGCAATCCCACTATGCAATCTTCTAGTTTTTCAGCCACAGCTACTAGTCCTTCAAAGTTCCATCCTCTTCTCCAAGATGGATAGCATATTATCTAAAATAATCCACAAGACCATCTACATATACCCAACTAAGACACAAGTTGGCCCAGTTCATTAGAAATTAAATTAAAGATCTTGACATTAAATATATATTGAGCTAGAAGTTAGAGACAACACAAACCAAATAGAAAAGTTGGCTAAACCATGAATTAAATGTCAAAATTTGGCTCACAAATAACTCAACACCTAGACAAACCAAGACCATATTGAGAGTTAGAGAAACCAAGCCAAGCATAAGCCAAACTACAAGCATTTTCGAGCTCCAAATTCATGTTGAGCAACCAACACACATTGAGCACTATAATAAATGCTAAGCAACCCGTACATGTCAATAAACTGACACCCAATGAGCATAACAAGTTTCGAGAAACATAAGATTCCAAGCTCCTACAATGACCAAGGCCCCTTCAATAGTGAGTTCCTTAGCCACAACTCACCCTTTAGTGACTGAGCACCACTGTTCGGTGATTGAGTCCACAATTGTTAGCTAAAATGCCTCAAACATATAGGATCGCTCCTACATCAACTAGCCTTCCTTCAATGCTTGATACATCATTTCCATTTCGTCATTGTTCTTTCACCTTAATTATATTTTGTACTCCTTCCATCCAATAATCACATCAGTTATTTTTCATTTCTTTTCTTGAATTTCAACTCAAAGGATTCTCTATCTCCTCCTTACTTTTTCACTAATCTTATTTATTATCTTTCTTAATCTTATTCATTTCTAGTTGTTTGACCTAAGTAGGGTTCCATAAGACTTCTTCATGAAACTTCCATAAATCATTTTTAAATTGTCAATAACATCTCTAATAGAATTCTCTATATTTTGATAATCTCTTCAAGTTTCTAATAGCTCTTTTAGTTTGTTGATATATCTTCTTGTTTGTTGATGGTGCTTCTCCAACTGTGACTTGGCTAAGCCTTTAGCATTATTTCGCTTGTGATAACAATCTTCAAAATTAAGCCCATTATTTTCTTGAACAATTATTTTTAATGTTGATTTTGTTGTGAAACACCAAATTACAATAATACATATTTATTGAAAATGAAGAGGATTCATCTAACTTCAAACTTTGGAGTTTAGCTAATCAATAGATTATTCAAAGGACATATATGGCCATTAGTGAGGCATTATTTACATCTTTGAAGGAGGAAATATATTTGAAAGAACATATCCCTCTAAAAAAAATTTCTTATAATGATATTATAAGTCCCTCATTCAATTATTTAAAAAGAATCATAACTCTAAAACCTCATATTGTGACATCTAGTTCTCTGACCTCTTTTTTAATCCCTATCTTCTTTTTTTAACACCAAACTTTGTTTTGTCATCATCCTCTATATTAAGTAGCATGAGCCATGAAAAACCTAATTGATAGTGTAAAGACAAAGAAAATTCATTTTAAGAATTTATTTATTCCTCTTTACAACTACAACCTTTAGTCAATAATGATAATTATGATATCCATCTTTCATACAAGTGTTTTTCACACATGTATAATACTCCCCTAAATTGGTCAATAGGAAATGAAACTAGTACTGACCATGAGATAAATTTCCCTATCGCTAATGAATTTTAAATTCACTATAATTGGAAACCCATGCCAAATGAGCCACCACTTATAGTTAGGAATCATGATATTATTTTTATCACCAAGGAATGCACAATAGTTAAAATGAACACCCTTAAACATCATACACTAAGGGAAGTATGCTTCAGGCCAAAAAGTCAACTTTGACTATTTAACACTTTTGGTCTAAAAATTAAGCTTAGTGTGTGATGTTTAATCTATTGTAGTTAAAACCTCTTATCTTCTATAGTAGTCTAACGTAGTTCAAATCTGGAGGGTGCACAATTATCATTAGAGCATGAATCCCCTTCAAAATCATGCTTCGTGATTATATCAAATTATATGACACAATCATCCTACGTGAGAGTTGTGTAAATGAAAATGTGGTGCATAAACATTGGCAAAGTAGATTGGAAAAAGGAAATAATAAACTACCTAACACCATCAATTTTTCTACTATATAGTTAAATTCTAACCTTTCCACGGTGGAACAACATGCGAGAAATGTCATATTACTACTTATATTCTTCTGACATTGGTATGGGGTCATGTCCCATGGCAGGTTTTGTGTGTGGGATGTATATTTCATCCCACAATATTGACTTTGTTACACAAAGTGGCCACACTCAACTCAACCATAGAGAATCCATAACTAAGAAAATTATGAGTATGTAGGGTAGAATGCATTTGATTGCTCGTGAATACAAAATAGAGAAATTCTAAACGAGTTCAATATAAAAAGTAGAAAAATCTCCCTCATACTAATAATCAACACAATCAAGTTACTTTAATAAGAAGATCTACAAGGTAAAAAGAATGCTTGCTTAATTGCAAAGATCAACAAGCTAGAAAGAGATGCTTGGCAAATTTCTAGGTTATGATTTATTATGCTGAAGGTGTCCCCTTTCTGAGGTCCCAAAATGTCATTTTAAAATCAACGATGAGTATTCATTAATATAGGACATGCCAGATAATTAAACTAATCTCAAGCGTTAATTTCATAACATCAAAATGCACATGTCGAATATGCAAATCCTGACACATGTAGTCCTTTCGAATATTGTAATATATTTGTCATTCAGTGTTTTCAGAATAGGAATGACCAATTTGAAATTCTTTTCATGCCACATGACAAGTTTACTCCTTTCCAAAATTTGAGTACATTTCTCCTTCTTGTTGTTTGCATTATGTTAAGGTCCTCCATGATCAATCGAATAAGCGCCCCATATTTTCTTGCACCTGTGACAAATTTCATCACTTGTTCATTTAATTCAGGCTCTTCCATGTTGACTTAGAATAGAATTGATAAAAGCAATCCATATTTTCTTGCATATGGGACAAGTTTCAAATTTAACCCAATTTACATTTGCACCCTTTAAAGCCTTTCGTCTGTTACCTTCTCTTTTTCAGACTACGTTTACAATTTCCTAGTTTTCATTGCTTTCTCTTTGATTGATTACATTACATTTGGTAATGAATGGACTGGATTATTTTTTGTGAAAAATCAACTATTGCAATCACTAATTATTAATCTCCTATCATAAACGATTATTAAATTGCTGAAAATAAATTCCCAGCTAATATCGAAAAATAACAGAACTGCAACTTCACTTATAAAATATGGAAAGAAATGTGCAACACAATGAACACAATATTTTTAGACAAATTGTTCCTAGAAAAACCCCTAAGGGAAAACTAGTTCTATAGATGAGGAATTATATTAAACTTCAACAAATCAAAAGATACAAAATTCCTTGCCTCTTACAAGCAGAATTCTGACAACCTTCTAATTTCTCCCGCTGATATTCCCCACTGCTATTCCCACACTAACATTGCGCCCTTGCTAACACTGCAAGACTGTTTGCTAACACTGCAAACGTTTCTCCAAACTTCATATTCTCCAAATGCCCCCCCTGACCTCCTTTTATACTACTCCTGTTGGTAAACCAACGGCCAAGATTGATTTACAATCGACGGTTGAGATTAAAACAATTTAACAACCTTAACCAAGTCAGTTTCTAGATGTTTTCAAAAGTGGTCAATTAATTAACAAATATTTGTTTCTAATCTAACCAATTAGTTAGCAAAACAATTACTTGCTAAATAATAGCAAATGGACAAACAGTTGTTCAAAGCTAACAAAACTAACATTTTTTCCCTAAACATTTCTGATTAACTAAAGAAGTTGCTTTATTTGACAAATTTCTCTTTTTCTCTCATTTGTTTCTCATTTTTCTTAATTATTGAAGCTTAGGGTTATATTTTTTTGTCGTAGCAGTCATACCCTAGCTTGATTGTATGATAAACATGGCTTTAGGGGTTTGTGTTTTTTGTGCGTGGGATTCATATTCTCCATTTTCACAACATAACTCTGGTAACTATAGATGTTTAGTCCTTTTGAGGTTGTGGATGCGTGCTATTCCGGATCTTAGGGATCTAATTTTAGCTCTTGAAATGGTTGGGTTTTAAGGTGTATAAGATTTGATTGAGTATTTTGTACGATTCCTCGCTATATTCCATGCTTCCAAACTCATAGAATTCATTTAGATTATTGTTTCAAACATACTCAGTCGTTGTGTAGATATCATCGCATCAAACATAGGAGTTCCAATTTTTCGTTTGTGATAAGTTTGTTTTAGCAGTTTTTTCATCAGTTTCTGTCATCTCAGTATGAATGTAGTATTTTCTTTTAACTCTCATCTGTAGGCACAATTTTTAATCCTTATCTGTAGGCACAAATACCTATTTTACTTTATTTAGAGAATTTCAGCCGTTGAATGAATGTCCAGAATTATTGCTTTCACGGGTCCAATGTAAATCTATGCAGATATAGAGTGCATACCCCTTGAAAGAAGGAAAAAAATATAAAACTTACGGTTTTTAATTCACTTGTGCTGAGAATTTGTATTTTGTACGCATTCTTACTAGCCATTTCACTATTTCTCAACTAGAGGCTTAGATCATATACATAATACTGGACAGTCACAGAGTCTTGTAAGCAAACAGCTAATATACATAATACTGGACAGTCGCAGAGTCTTTAATGAAAACAACTAATCAGAATCTAGATTATAGAGAAAAAATGAAGGCTTCTCTAGCCTTATCCAGGCTTATCCAATATTGCAAATATTTTTATCTCGTTTCATACATAGCCCACCCTTATATCCACTTCATTCTATTCTAGTTTTAATACAATCCTTCTCATTTTGACAGATTTTTGGAATTAATTTCATATGATACTTGACCGTCTTGCTGAGTTTAAAAATCATCGTCAAAATCTAAACATTGTTGACAATCCAGCAGATGGCAGAGACTGTTTCTTACCCTGAGCACTTGTTTATTTATTTAGTTGTAGTAATGTTTAAATACTGAGTAGAATTAGGGCTGAGAAAATCCTGATAAAACATAACATATTCATCTTCGGTGTCCTTACTGCAATCTTAGGTGCGTTTGCTTGTTATACTTAATGGAGGCAGAGACTGAATTATTAATCTCTAATAAAATTTAATGAAAGTGCTAGTAAGATCAAAGGATGGTCATGGTGGAAGAAGAAATGATTTCCCTCAAAACTTATGAAACCCAGGATTTGGTGCCACTTACTCCAAATCATAGACCTCTTAAGTTTTTTTGGTTGTATAACGAAGAAAATGGAGTTGTTAAATAAGTATTAATGTCCACATACTATAGTTAAAAGTGTGTAGGAGCCGGATGAGAGATGACATTAAATCATTTATGAGAAAAATGAAGAAAATGGAGGTGTTAAATAAGTATTAAAGTCCACATACTACAGTTAAAAGTGTATAGAAGCTGGGTGAGAGATGGGGTTAAATCATTTATGAGAAAATCTAATTAATTTCAAGATTAAAAAATTGATCACTAACAATTAAAATAATGAGATATAATAATAAGAAACCATGCTAGACAACCAAATAGTCGAAGCGTTTCACATCCAATTTTCTTCCAACTCAAAAGCGTCATTCCATCTAATACATTATGAGATCTATTCAAGATGTGATTGGCACTACCGTTAGCTTCTACCTATAGGGATGGGTCAAGAGATTTGGCTTGAATCATGTAGCTTGTTGTTGGCTTGAACCATGCCAAGTTGCCAATCATGTACCAATGCAAATCGGACTTTGACTAACTCATGCTGGATTAGTACTAGTAAAATATCTACAATCAATGCGCTACTGGAAACCTACCCAGTTGGAAGATTGACTTGAATCTCTGCTTGGAGTTGTTAAATAAGTATTAAATGGAGTTGGGGTGATGTATATTTACCCCACATTCCCCATTTCTCCAAAAAGTAAGTGTTCTCAGCTTGGAGGTGTCCTAGATACGTTTTCAACTTTTGTTCAATGGAATCTCGGAAAGGACTTAGGAAAATTAGGGTGGAGCTCAATCATAGCACATCAATTTTTCCAATAATAATGCAGATTTGAAAACAGTTTTTGAAATAAAAATATAAAATTTGCATTAATAAGGAAGATTATAATTTCTCTTAATAATAAAAATATAAATTAAAAAGCAAATAACTAGAATTTAACTTTTCGATTTCAAAGTAGCACATCAATTTTTTTTATAACAATAATGTACATTTCAAAATATTTTTTGCAATAAAAATGCATATTTGAAAACAAATGATGAATATACAATTTTCAAATCCATAAAATAATGACAAAATGTAGATCCAATTTGCAAATGGACTTCCAACTCCAAAACAAATTGCTGAGGTTATCAAAACAATTTTTTTTATAATAATGCATATTCAAAAACATTTTTTTGCAATAAAAATGGCAATTCAAAAAAAATGATGAAAATACAATTCTTAGATTTCCAAAGAGCACTTCACATGTTTTGTAATAACAATGCATATTTGAAAATAAATTTTTGCAATAAAAATGCAAATTTGAAAATGTTTATCTCTAAGCCTAAGTTGCCTATTAGTGTCTAACACTTAGTCATTTCCAAGGCAGTGTAGGATGGTTAGCGCTGCAACCAAGCCATCTAGACAAGGCGAATTTACAAACGATGTGTTTATTTTTCATCACATGTCGAGCAAGTCAAAGGTTGCCGAGCACCCCAGTTGAGACTAAGCAAGCATATAAGCTAAGTAACACAATTGAGACCGAGGAAGTAGAAAGTCAATTACTACTAAGTGGAAAGAATATGTTGAGCGAGTAGAAGCCGAGTGACAATATAAATGCTAGCCAAGTAAGCCAGCATTGACACATAAGTTTGTAATTCCACAAAAACTTACGTAAATCATTTTAAGTTGACCACTACATGATATTTAAAGATTGTAGAGACAATTAAACAGTAGATTACACATTTTTTCAAATGACATTAATACTTAGACAATAAGATTAACCAATTAGAAAATCAAAGTGACAAATGGGAAAAGAATGAAATATGGATCATTGATCGTAATCTAGAACTCTCTAGGATTATCTATTTAAGAAGGCTTCCTACCCTAGGATGGCCACCCTTAAACATCACACACAAGGGGAAGAATTAAACTTGGGAAAAAAAAGTCAACTTTGACTATTTAACAGCATGCATGTGAACACAAGTGAAGTGAAGGAGAGAACAAGCTAAGTATAGAGCGAAGGAAGGCTAAGTTTGAAAGAAGTTTAGAGAGTGCAACCAGAGTAGTGAAGGACAAAATAGAGATATCAGATCAAGAGATCGGATTGAGATTTTGAAGAGACGAGATCTATAATAAGCTTTCAGAAAAAAACTAAAGGGTCAAATATTGAATCAATTTTAACAAATTGAATCAGGACAAATATCTTAATAAAGTGATTCAAACAAACCTATTTCAAAATCTCTTAGGAAAGTCCTTATTTTATTGTAAGTGGAAAATATTTTAATAAGGTAAGACCTAAGCATCTTAAATTTTTTTTTCCTATAGAGAAGACCCCTCATAGGGTATATCATCTAACATAATCAAAATTATACCCTAACAGGTTAACTTTGTTGTTTCAACAGTAAAAAATTGTGTGTTTCACCCCCACTCTAGTTTTACCTTCATATTGAAGTGTTTCTAGGTAACCAAAATCATTATGTTAAGTGTTGATGGTTTTCATAGATGTCATGCTTAGATAGATTTGATTTCAACATTACATGTTTATGTTTATAAGGTATAAGATCTAAGATATGAGATGGATTAGGTGTGATTGATTTTTTTTATCAAAGAAAAGTATTATAGATCCCGATTCACCTCCTCCCCGCTCTCACTATCTTGTTTCCCATTAAGATTTCAAAAATTTGGTATTATAGATGAATTCTCTACAAAAATTCTAACAACTTGGGAGGATCAGTTCTTGAAGATGGAGGAATACAATTTGGAAAAAATCATTGAGAATGTAATGACGCCATCTTTTAGCCTTCACGTTCTCCAAAGTCTAAGTAGAGCATAAGAGGAAATTAAATTAGTTTTTTATAAAGTCATTAATAAAATTAAAATTAAAAATTAAAGGTGGCTTTATATTTAATTAATTTAATTAATTATTGTATTACATGGGAGAAGCTTCTAGAGTGTGTATTAATTATTAGAAGGGGGAAGCTTCTAGCACTTGCAATTAATTAATGTTTAGTATGTTCTAGAAGGGTGAAGGAAAAGGATAAATAGGGGTGAAAGTCTTATTGTTGAGCACTGGATTTTTGTGAATGACATTTGATAAGAACTTGGGTGTGTGAATCACATATCTCTCTTGGCAATAGAGGATGTTCATCCTCTCTTGTAGCATTCTAGATGTCATTCCCTTGGGGTTTGGCCTTTGGAATACATTTCTTTGTACTTGATTTCATCATTGAGAATTAATATAATTTCTAGCATTGGTTCAATCTTCAGTTTGCATAAAAAATTTATTTTGGCCTTTGGTTCAATTTTTGGGCATTCCTGGGTGTCCATTACAATGGTATCAAAGCTAGCCATTACAATGGTATTAGAGCAATAAGTCCTGCCATCTTGTGGAGATCTTAAGCATTTATGTTTGAACATATGACATGGGCTTTATAATTTTTGCAATACTAGAGAAAGACAATGTAGGAGTTTAGACTCACAAAACAAATAGGGTAGTTCATCCATGTAGAGGGATATACAATCAAGTCATACATATATATAGAAGACACATTCTTTGAACAAGACAATAGTATGGGTGATCGAGGTTATAGAAATGTCGGTCTAGATCAAGAAAATCTAATGTTCAGGTTACTGGGTACATTAGAGGAGCAGAATAGGCATATGGATATGATGCAATAGGAGCAAAATAGGCGAATGGATATGATGTTGCAGCTAATGGCTAGAGAGATGGGCATCAATATTAATCCAGGTGATGCCAACAATGGAAACGACAAGAATAGGGGCAATGATAATGGAAGCTGAGACAACATTAATGGTAATAATGGACATAAAAACAATGGGAATGGGGCTAATAACTTTAGACATGTTGCATACACAACTTGAATAGCCAGCTCGAGACCTCTTCTACCCACCTTCCCACCCAAAGATCAAGTTCAACCGATTAATGAATCACAAATTTCAGAGTTATAGGATCAATTTAGGATGGATTGGGAGGCTAGTGGACCAGAGTTTCAGGCAAACATTTCTCTAAAAGATTATTTGGACTTGAGGATGAGACGCATGCCTAGATCAGGAGGACAAAGTCAAAACATTAAACCAAGAAAGAAAGTTGGGAAACTTTCTTTACCTTATTATGATGCTTCAGGGAAGATGACCACATGAGCTTGGGTGCAGAAGATGGATACATACTTGTAGTTGAATCTTATGCCTGAAGAGAAGGCTATAAAGTATGCAACTATTCACTTGGATGGACCGGCACATGAGTGGTGACCCCATGGCATGGTAACCTTTGGACATAATCAAATCACATCTTACGAGGAGTTAACTGAGAAGAGATTTGATACTAGGGTAACTGAATTACAGTTTAAGGAGTTTCCACAACTCAAGCAATGGGGATGAATTGAGACGTATATCGGTGAGTTTTATAGTTTAGCTATGTTGGTCATAGATATTTCAGAGAGGAGGTTAGTAGTTTTTTTTGTGGATGGACTCTTAGAACCCTTGCAAGGTTAGGTCAAGGGGCATGACCTAGCTATGTTACAGGAGGCCACTAGAAAGGCTCATGTCTTAGCACCTTCTTCATTTAGGAGTAGATTTTAGCACAAAGACTTCACAAGAGCCTTAGGTGAAGAGTCATCCACTAGAGATTTAGGAGATACTTGACAAGAACACTAAGGTATTTGGCAAGATTCTACATGGGATTCCTCCTAACAGGGACATAGAGCATGTTATTGAGCTCTAGGAGGTAGCCAAACTGATCATGATTACTCCATATCATCATCCTAAGAAACATAAGGATGAGATAGAGAAGGAAATTAAGGAGTTTTTGGAAATAGGGCATATTAGGCCTAGTAAGAGCCCCTCTGCTTCAACAGTATTGTTGGTAAAGAAGAAGGATGGGATCATGCACATGTGCATTGATTACAGGGTATTAAACAAGAAGACCATTAAGAACAGATATCCCATCCCATGAATAGATGAGTTGATTGATGAGTTACATGGTGCATGTTTTTTTACAAAGATTGATCTATGGTCATGGTATCATCAAATCATGATGACGGAGGAGGACATTGAGAAGGTAGCTTTTTGGTGTCACTATGGCCACTTCGAGTTTTTGGTTATGCCATTTGGGCTAACTAATGCCCTTGCTACATTTCAGAGTTGCATGAATTAGGTATTCAGGGAGCAGCTTAGGAGATTTGTCTTAATTTCACTAATACATTTGGCATCGATTTGCGATGGCCAAGTGTCGAAATTGCGATGCAAATGTGTCGCCACTGCAACGACAGTAGACATCATTTTTTTTTAGTCACAAATTATGACATTTTTCTTGGACGTCACAATTTCGTCGCCTATTCATTGCAAGCTCAACATTCTATTCCATCATTGCTCCCATCGCAATGGATGTGGTTCCCGTCACAATTTCGACATCTTCACCACGTATTGCGACGGGTGGCGTCGGCATCTACCTATGGGTTTGCTGAGGCGACAGCCTTTACAGTTCATCCATGGGCGTCCCACTTGCGACGTCCATGGAAACTTGCGACGGTGCTGTCGACGTCGCTGGCCGTCACAATGTTTGCGAATGTGTTGCAATTGCGATGCAAAATCATCGATTGCGATGGCGTCGCTATGCATGCGACACTTATTTTGTCGCAATGCGCGTGCAGACATCGCAATTGTGACATCCGTGGTTAGTAATAATGCGGGGCCACTGTGGCGGCAATGCCAACTGCCGTCACTGCCACAACGGCCTCGCCACAAGCTCCCTGATTCCAATTGTATGGTGATTGGATGCTGTGAAATAAATTTAGATGTGGCATGAATAGGGAGGGTAGATACCAACACTCCACTAGGTAGGCTGCCTCTTGCTTGATGTCTTATGTGCTTGCTAGTTGGGGCCAAGAGGGTGAGGGTCCGCGCTTGGTCTTAGTGTGAGGATTGTTTCAGGCCAATCTATCATGCTCCCTTCTTCAAATGTGAACTCTAATAAAAAGATGGGTTTAATGAACTACACTTCAAATATTTTTCTAGAAGGGTTGCGCAGGATCTCAACCAGATTTATCTTGATAAAGTCTTTTTATGTAACCTGCAATAGTTATATATTCTACAAGAAAAGTGTGCAAGATATAGTGCAATAATTAAATGTTTAGTACATTGGAATGTTTGTAAATAATGGGAAAAAAATTGTCATGTGTGAAAGTTATGATGGTGTTACGATGATATTTTTTTTGGAGGATGGGTGTGTTTTCACAAAAAAATATCAAACATGTATTTATGATATGCAGCATTTCAAAATTATGCATAAGGGCAAAGAAATACATTGCATTAGCTTAGAACTAGAATGTATTTAACTTCTAAGTCAAACCCTCAAAATCAATCAAAAACTACAAAAGGTAAATGCCAAGCAATAAAGAAACACTTGTCAGATGAGCTAGTAAGGCTGGCTGCTATGATGTACAATCCATGAGGGGGTTGTAGTTCTTAATGAAAAAGTCTAGCTTTGTTTTAACTCCTAATTTGGTTCAGTTGTTCCACATCAAATACATCAGCCATTACAAAGACTCTCAATTAATTATTTTAGCATTAATTGGTGCCATAGAATTATGAGACTGCTAATGTCCCAAAAAATTTCAACCAATTTGTTTTTAGTACAATTTGCCCTATAAAAGCCATGGGACCAGCTGATTTATGAGTCTCCTGAACTTCTTAGTAGTTTAAGTGGCTCCCCTCTCTTCATGGGACTATACCCTAAGTAGTTGCAATTTCTGCATAGGGGTATAAAAACTTGTTTTTGTTTGTTTTTTACAGTATTCACTAAGATGATATGCCTACAAATGACACAGGAAGCTACAAAAATGATGTTACTTCTATTTTTGAAATGAAAATTGTGTGTGAAAGATCTGCATAGCTTTTTGACAGTTTGTGGTAATTTTTCTCATATATTTGAGTACCTCAAGGAGGCACAAAATGCTCATTAGGCTTCACAAGTTTTGTTTACCATCTTTTATGATTCAGAAGAACCAATGTTGTTCAATTTGAAAGCTAAATTCATAATAAAGTGCTCTCGATTGATCCATTTCTACTCAGCTTATATAGGCAATGGTGATGTAATAGCAATCACAAACAATGACATGGAAAGGAGAAATGTTGTGCTTATTGTGACGGGCCAAACAAAATGAATTGCTAGTGATATATTTGTGTTTGAAAAGAATCACTATGTTTTTAGATGAAGAGCTTGTGGAGTTCTTGTCAGATTTGGAGGCAAGAAGTCAACAAGTTTGATTTTCCTCCTTACTAGCTAATGCTAAGGGGAAAAAAATTATTGACAAAATGTGGGCCAAAATTCTGGAAAAAATTGGGAAAATCCTGATCAATCTTGATTTTTTAAAGAAAATATAATATATGACAAATATTATGTATGGAATAATTAACTTATATTAAGAGTGATATATATATATATATCTTATTATATATATTGTTATATAACAATTATAATATATTGCGGGTATATTACTTGTATTATAACTATAACTAATATAAGTTAATATGTTAAAGAGACATGTCTCTTTATTTCACAATTATATTCATTCATATAGTAACTTGAAACACACATAAAAGATCCACAAGTGCTATTACAAGTTACAGAATAGTCGATCCTATTTCACTAACATGGTATCAAAGCAGTGTTGCGATCGAGACAACAAATTAGAGATCTAGTATCACAACAGATCATTTGCTAGGAATAATAGAATCACATGCCTGAAATAATGATGGAGAACTTCTGAACCACTGGAAAAACTATATCTCTGACTCACCTTGTGCGACATCAACTTTGTAATAGGAACCAACGATGGAAGATTACTGGGTTAGAACTTGATATGTATCAATAGAAAGGAATGAAGAACATTGTGTATGTAGTGAATCATGATATACATAACATGTTATACAACTATGAGGATGAAGGAAGATGTCATAGTAGTTTCAGTGAGTAGCTGTCTTCTATGCAAAGCAAGTATTGTTACCAAAACTACTTACCATGTCACCTGCAAAGGCAATGAAAAGATTAAGATCTAAAGTATGCGGTGGGAGTATGCAATGGAAATGATCTGCATAGGGCCTCTTAGAGCACTCTACAATTACAGATCATAATTGCAATTTGTCTATGTTGATGGAGAATTTTATTTTGGTGAAGACAAAGACAATATTCAAGCATTGCTGGTACCAGATGATCAACCTCATACTTAAAACAATAACAGCCACAAAACTGTATATTGGGATGGCACATAATGAAATATTCTGGATTTATTTTGTTCTTAGCTCCTCGTCTCAAGCCATAATTTCTGGAGGACATATCGACTTTTATATATCCAATGACTTATATGAATAAAACAACAATTATATATCTCACAAAGGTAGAAGTATAATGAAGTGTGATACTAATAAGGCACTGATACTGAAAAGTTAATTATTTTGGGTGACCCATCTGCTAAATGAACCAAATAAAGGAGCTATGTGATGGGACAAATGCCACAAATAAGACCTCACTCAATTAAGAGGACCGTGGCTATGATGTGCCAACACAATGGATAAAATTGCTAATCATTGACACAAATTCTCATTTATAAAATCCTTAAAGTTACCTTGACATAGCAGTAGTGAATATGCAGGGTGAGCAATTACTATCCTTTGGGGAGCTTCTAATCTACTTGCAAGGGATTGCATAAGATTGATAAAGCAATATTATATTGTTGACTGAACTGCTGACATCTTTGCATTTACAAGGAGTTGGGAATGAAAATACACATCCATTCATACAAGTACTCTAGGGTTTCCATATCAATATCAATGGGATGGAAATGATTTTAGATTTCAAATATAAATTTTAAAGTCTCTATCTTGGAAAAATATAAGGTGTGGATATGTGTGAATGAGTAAGAGTGCGTAGTGTGTGTGAAATAAAAAAGAAGACAAATGGAGCACAACACATGCTAGAATTGCAACATACTATGGGAGTACATACAGTATATCCAAATTGTTGGACAAATTGGCTTAAGGGAATGTTACCAAGAGATGGGATGCATCGATTGGAGATTAAGGGCATGCATAAATATTTTCGTGAAAGAGAGTGTATGTGATATAAAATATAATACTACAAAAATAATGGATAATATGGCTAATCCAAGATGATTTGATTATGTGGTATTTGTAAAATCCATTAGGAAGAGCCAAACCATCTTATCAAACTATCAATATGGCTAGTCTCTCATTCTACATACTACGACATTAACCCTTCTTGATATGTGTAACCCTTGTACTTATGAAGTCCTTGCATAGCCATTGGAGTTCAAATATTGTACTATGAATTGATATAAGAGTGGTGATCTCTTATGAAGTGTTGGAGTTTATGACTGTATCACAACCTATATGGAGAATTAACACACATTCGTGTGTTTTGGGGTAGGGTGGTTATTTGAGTATCTTATTGAGCTTCACTTTGTTTTGAGAATAGTTTAATATTCTCTACTAAATAGGGCCAACCACGTGAAGGTGGAAGCTCATTTGGCCCCACCCCCCTCCCCCTAACATCACTCTACATTCCCCGTTAACATCTAACATTCATTCATTCTTTCAACCATTAATAAAATGTAACATTCAATCAATATCACATGATAACATTCAATCAATATCACATGATAACATTCATTAACACATTAGATTCGCTAACATGCAATATTCATCAATATTCTGCATTAACACATAATTCATGAACATTCATTAGCACATAATTAAATTCATTGAGACATAAAATACAATCATTATCAATTAAGGTATGTAGTGACAATCATTTCTTTTTTTCTTTCTATTTATTTTTTCTATGTAAGCTCTAAGAGGAGCATTAGTGTCATCATCAATTCCTCCCTCATCAGTTGTTCTATTCTTTGTTCTTGATGATCTCAAATTCCTATGTTGTTGCAAAGGGGGGTCCTCTGCAATAACAAATAAAAGAGTTAAATTAAAAATAATTTATTATAATTGTTACAAGTATTTAATTATTTTAAATAACATAACTGTGTCTCTTTACCTGATCTGACCACATCATTTTGTCTGGACTCAACATCAACATGGTCATGAACATCAACCCCTTGATCTTCTACAACTGCTATACAAAATGTTACGTTAATCCAAACACCAATTGCAATTACATATAAAAAAATTAATAGCAAATGTATACCTCCACCACTGGGATGCACATCATGCGAACCTTCGACATCCACAGATTGTGTAGAAGGATTGTCAGGCTGCATTCCAACATCCTACGCATTGTTATCATTTCTTTCTTAAAATAGATATGCTCACTTTATATTGGAACTTAACATCAAATAGACTAATTGGTAAAGTATTCAATTTGAAATAAATTTCATTTATCTTATTTACCTGTGGCTGAGATGCATCAGTATTAGAACCTTCCACACTAATTTCATCTCGTAGCCATTTAGCCACGGCTCTATAGCCTTGTTGGAAGCCAATTCTCTTATCGTCTTCTGTGAGGCATCTCTTGAACTCTAAGCCCTGCATTTTTGCGTGGTATGGTGAATTTTACTTGCATTGTTTCATCAACCAATGGAGGGTAGTTAAAATATCAATAGCAAATCATCTATATCCATCACAATATAATAGGAGAAAAATCGAGCAGTTTTGATGGAGCAATCTACTATATAAATGTTGCATGTTTGTATGGTTTGCTTGTACCAACATATTTTCTCCAAATTCTTAAGTTGGGTAAGAGTTAGTTCAGCTCTTTGGAAATAAAAATGGCTGCAAGTGCTGCTGCATTCCCTCATTCTTTCAATCACTGCCTTTATTCTCAACTATTGGATGAAAATTCAGTCAAGGGTGAGATTTTAAATAATGTCATATTAGTGAGTCACAAGTTTTCTTCACTAATCTAGATTGCAGAGTCTTGACTTCAATTGTTGAATTGTTGAATTGTTTATATTGAATATAAAAATCCACTACTGTTTTTATATTCTATTGACCTATTTATAATTGATGAGCTAAATAAGGGAGTCCTAGCATTTCCCTTCACATTATATAAAAAATTTGATACAATTTTTCATTTACTAATACTTATAACTCTTGCTTGAAGTTTCGAAAAACCACCAGAGCTGAGCTTGTGTGTCTCGTGCTTTTCTAGTCTTCTCTTTGTTGCCTTTGATGTGTCAGGCAATCTATGAAAAGTTTGAAATATGTTAGATAGTATAAATATGGAGGTTAATTAGTACATAATTAGATTCTCAATAGTATCACATACCTTGCTGTACTCTCAACTGGTGTAATATTATTTTTCTTGTCAGCTTTATACTTTCCATCCAAAATTAGAGCCTGCCACTCAGCCTCAAGAACATAGGGCAGATGCTCGTACCTAGGGTTATCCCATAAATTTTTTCTGTATTGGTCCCTAATATACTTCAAACATAAACTGACTTTTTCAAGGAGCTTGTTTCTCTCAAATGCACGAGGTCCAAAGAGTTGGGTCGTGCTCTCTATAAGATCATCCTTCAACGGTTTGCGTTGGTGATTCCACCTTTTAAGTAAAAAAAAACATGTTAGACTCATAAATGAAGTGAAGCTACCTTTAATATAGTTCAAGAAATGGATGAAAAGGAAAACTATTATAGCAATGATATGAAATCAAAATAGTGGTTTGGGGTTTTAGTTAGGATATGATGTTCCACTAGGTACGCATGGTGGGCCCAAATATTTGCAAACACTCATCACCAAGTTCTCTCCAAAAAAGATCATTCCCTACAAAACAATCATGGGATCATTAGTCGATGAAGAGTGATCAAAATCTAAATTACTATTATATCACTATAGAATAATAATAACTTTAAAGTACCTGGAACTTTGGCTACTTTTAATGGAATGCCTTCATCGTCGCTGACGATCAATGTGACATCCTTCACCGTTCCCATACTAGGAACATAGGAACATCCAGGAAATGATGTTGCAGGTCCTATTGCAAAAAGTTTCATAAGTTTCATAAGTCTTTGTCATGATCGAAGTATAAAAGAACAAATGATAATTGATGTTATAAAGTTGTAAAAAAGAAACTATTTGTTGCTGTCATAAGAGAGAAAAAGAGGGATTTGTGTACTAGCAGATGGTGCAACAGTCGATGCATGTAAGCTGTGTGTTACTGACTCAGCAGTTGAAAAGAGATTTGTGGTTGTCTTGGATGGAGGCGGTGTCATCGTAGGATTCAATTGATGTGAAGCTAAAGAATAAAATTGTTAGAGCATGCATAAATATAGAACGCGTGGACTAGCATGGACAAGATTGTTAGAGCATTAAAAAAAATGATTGTTCGAGCATGTATTGCCAATGATTATGATCATTCCTATATATATTCAATGGAAAAAAAAAGTGGGGAATGAAACATGCGATCTACCTGAACCACCTGCAGCACCCTCATCATGGGAACGGGGCTCGAAATCAAGCAAAAAACTCTGTAAAGACAACGCATCCATATTTTAATTATGCCATAAAAGAGCATAACATAAAAGCCATTATTGAACTCTTGTTATAATTAAAAAATTCATTAATACTTACTTTAAAGGACTCAGAGGTGTGCAACAATTTAGATGCCCTATCTTTTATTTGTTGAGTCATAGGCTTTATGGTTGCCAAACGTAGAATTTCTTTGCTAATTTTCTTTAAATTAATTTTAATCGAACCGATCGGGTCATCGGTCTCTGCTAAATCGATATAGAAAGGGTCCTCCTTAGGGGGGGCCTACTAAGGGACTGCAGGTTTCTTTCCCTCCCTTCGACCACTAGCCCTCTGTGACAACAATAGTATTAGTATTATCAAAATTACTCCAAAACAATAAAGAAAACAACATTAAAAAAATAACATTTTGCTTCTGTCTAGTTTGCACAATTACAAATCAGTTTTACCTCCTCATGTGTAGATGAGCCGGGAGCATCGTCAGCATCCCCTCCGGGCGGTTGCTCCATATTGTGCCCTTGTGTCAAAGATGAAGTATAAAAATGTTAGCCAAAAATTTATTGACTAAATGGTATGTTGGAGTCATTGATTAGAAGTTGGTTTAATAGTATGTACCACCCCCATGATAGTAGCCTCATTTGTATCTATGCGGTTCAAATTGTAATCAATAAGAAGCTCTTCCCTTGCACGTATTCATTTTATCACACAGATGAATACATAATTTCCCTCGCACGCCTCAAATATGCAATTGGGTTGCTTTATAGTTGACCCAGGTCGTGTACTATTTATAAAACCCGCAATATTCCCTGTTGCTTTTTGCCTTCCATCAATGTATATAGCCACACTTTTACTTTGATTATTGTCTTGCTGTTGTATATAATTTGCCGAGAGGGCATACCTACGCATACTTTTTTTATATTTAACAATATGCATCCAACTTTTGTAATCATAACATGGTCCAACATACTCCATCAATTCAGAAACTTTTTTGTAAGACACCTTTATGCCGTCCATAGAAAATAGGCCCAAACCGTGTAGTGATGATGGTGCTATGCGATATATCCTCTCATTAACACAAAAATCAGTGTTTATTGGAGGAAGTTCCTTGGGTACCCAATGTTTCTGTAGATGTTGGTACCTCAAGGGCACCTCGATGTTGCCTTCTATCTCATCATCATAACAACATGACCCCCCTTGAGCAAGGAAAAATTTCATGCATTTATTGAATTTCCTTCTAGTCCTTTGACCTCTAGTTAATCTCCATGTTCCAGATAAACTGCATGTCTCACTTTCCTCTTCTATTCCTATATTTCCCTCACTCGAGGAAGACACTTCTGACAAATACCTATTCGCTGGTACCTACAAATGGGAGAGATCTTAGAAGAAATCAATCTTACTATTGATAAGTGTATTAAATAGACTGTCTACAAGGAGTATTGACTTATACTTGTCAATCCATGAGACTGTGCGAGATGCTCCTGAAAGGGGTTCAATTTCCTGCAAATGTAATTCAATTATCGTGAGCATAATCACATCATAATAATAATCACATCCATCATTAACATCACATAAAAATTAAAAACATTAAAAGGTAGACAATAAAACACTTAAATCAAGCTAACATTATAAGCCTACTAGGGAAGTAGGCCTAGTGAAGGGCTAAAACTAGGTTTTTGTATTAGCTGATGAGTTGAGGGCTTAGTCGCCTTGGGCACATGCTATTTGAAGTTGTTTGATGTGTGTGGAGGTGGAGGAAACACCTAGACTAAAGCCACTTGCATAACATTTTGAAATTCAGTTAGATATTTTATATTAATTAAGATAACTGTAATTTCTTCCAAAACCCATTATAATAATTTTAAAATGTATTACTGGTTTCTTTTTACTTACCATATAAATCTCATAGATCCAAATACATGTACTAAAATAAGTTTTCTAGTTTTAGTTTGTAAATCAACATACTGATACAATGTTATTCCTATTCTAAAATGAAATGTTAGAGATACTTGAATTATTAACCAACAAATTGGGTAAGCACTTATATTATGTTTTCCCTATGAATTTTATTCTAGGTACAACTCCCTTTTATAGATATTTAATGAATTCCCTTTTCTAAACTAAACACTTACAAATTCTTTTGACCTGAAAGAAACTAAGGCTCAATACATTCACGCATCAATATGTGTTTTAAATAGATTTATTTAATTAATTTAGATTAATAGTTAATTTAGATTAGCAGTATTCTATTTGTAGTTGAAACTTGTAGCTTTTAAATAGATAATGAATAAACAATGTAACCATATATATAAGACAAATATATTTCTATCAAGAAATGAATATTAAATAGATTAAGGATTGATGGCATACCTCTAAATTCCATCATCATCATCCTCATCATCATCATCATCATCATCATCATCATCATCATCATCATCATCCTTGTCATCATCATCGTCGTCGTCATCATCATCCTCCTCACCATCATCGTCGTCGTCGTTGTCGTTGTCGTCGTCATCATCAACATCAACATCATCTTCATCATCATCATCAGTAGCAGCATCATCGTCATCATCATCTTCTTCTTCTTCATGAAAATTTGTGTTAGGAACATCATCCAATAACTGTTGATCGTGATCACCATCTACATCATCTTCTACTTCTTCGGTATCTTCTTCTTCCATCACATTATACTTTATTGGCCTTCCTCTTGGTTCATGTCTAACAACAAATGACCAACCCGATTTATGTGGAACCTCTGAGTAAAATACTTGCTCACATTGCCTTGGAAGAACATAAGGCTCATCCCAACTAGCTCAAACAACCTTGTATTAACCATTGTAAATCCATTATCATGTTCAATAACAATTCTATCAGGATCATTTGGATTAAGTTGTAGCCTGTACCATTTGACAACGAAGAGTACTAATTTGAAGGAACTAAAGTCACACTCAATTATCTCATCCAAAATGCCATAGTATCAATTTTCAGACTCTTGAGGATGTAAGTCATTTCTAGATGAAATATTAGTCACTTGAAAGATTGTAGTTATTCCTGAATCAAAAGTTTTCTTCATGTCATCCAACACTTTGATGCAAAATTTCTGACCATTACAGAACATAGCCTTGTGGTGTTTAACCTGCAATAATATGCGAAACGTATCAAAATTATTGTATCGTGAGTTGAAAAACATACAAGTGATTAATAAATTTGTACGTACCTGGAAATCTCTTGAACCATGTGCTAAATCTATTTCCCTTTGTGTAACATTGGAATCTCCATTACGATGAGCTTCTTTAACCAATGAAGATACACCTTCCCATGTTAATGTGCAACCAGAATGTTGACATCGTTCAATCCATACTGTCATCCAATCAAGATTGTTTGCAATATACAAATGTAGTGCATCCCACTCTCGAGCACCTGTACAAAAAAAAATAGACAACTTACAACCAATTTATTTTGAAGATTAAGAAATAATTTATTACAATAACATCTTATAATTTATTACCTCTCACTTTCCTCAATGTACCTTTCCCCATCAAGTACTCCCCTTCTAATTTTTTAAAAGGCTCGAGATCCCAAATGTGATCTACATGGATATTTGATGCAAACTTAGGAAGATATTCAGTAATGTACACCATAGTCTGGTATACCATATATCCCTCTACCATAAAACCCTCTAGATGTGCTCTTTGTCGAACCAAAGCCTTCAAAGATTTCAAATGCCTCTCAATCATCCACATTGACCTAGTGTGTACAAGTCCACACAATTCAATCTCCTTAACTAGGTGTATGAGGTAGTGTTCCTGTGCATTGAAAAAAGTTGGAGGTAGACACTTTTGTATTTCACACAGTAAATGAGGAATTTTTCTCTTCCAATAGTTTATATCTTCTTTATGGATTTCTTTAGATGACAACCACCTACATTAAGAGATTCAAGTCACAAAAAATATATAGATATGAGACTTTACAAAATAATATACAATAGATTACATAGCAAGAAAACAAAATCGCGAATCTAATAAATATATACAACAAATTGAATAGATATTACTACTTACCTCATATATTTTCCAAGATCATATATCACTTGTTTGATTTTATTGTTGAAGTGCTCTAGGAGAGATAGAGGAAGCACGTACTACAGTAATTCTAAACCAATCATTTCATTGTTTTCTAACATAACATAATGAACAATTCACGTAGTTTATGAATATATTGTAAATAAAAAAGAACATAACTTACCTTGACGAAAGTATGCCAATCATGCATTTTGAGCCCTGGCCCAAATTCACTATTTTTTGATATGAAATTGTTTATGTTCGCAGAAAATCCTGTGGGAAATCAATTTTTTCGTATGACTTCTTTTATGGCATCACTTTGCTGCTCTGTTAATAACCATGGAAGGGCACTTATATTAATCTGATCTCTGTTGCTATTTGAGTGAATGAAATTTTTCAATGCATGATTGGATTCATGTATGTCATTACAAATTTTGACAATTTTTTCTTTGTCACGCCTTCCATCCAATATTTTCCACAATGTCTCTGTTATATTCTTTCCAATATGCATAGTATCAAACAAATGCACAATTTGTAAGTGCTCGAAGTAGGGCAACCTACTAAATTGTCTAGGATAGCTTTATAGTCCCTTTGGAAGGTTGTTAGCATTGCCTTGACGACCTTCATGATCATCAATTACACAATTAGTCAACAAAAATCACAATAGAAATATATAAATTACAAACATAAACCATTAGGTGGAACGACATTACCTCGACGATTAATTCTATTATATTCCAACTTCCATAGGCGAGGTGTCATTCTTCATGGCTTTGATGTAGTCTCTTCTTCCCCATTGAAATGATGTTTTTTTGTACTTCAATACTTATGATTCCTATGGAGGAAGTGTCTACACTCATCAAACACCTGCTTTCCTAAACTTTTTGAATGATGAGATTTCATCTTTGGACCACAAACTGGACATGCAAATTTTCTCTTTGTTTGAAGACCTACAAGATAATGATGTAATTGGATTATTAAATATGTTGATTTTTATAATTAGAATTATTGTGCGCAACTTGAATTCACTATAACATAACACAAAAATGTGTTAGCCCTGGGGCATCATGTATTGTCCATGCAAGTATTGCATGGAAATTAAATTGTCTTTGTCGTATTGGTCTAGACACGTCATACATAGTGACACTGTTCCATAACTCCACCAACTCATCGATAAGAGGCTCAATATATACATTCATATCTTTTACTTGATATTTACCTACTTGAATGAATAGTAACATTACATAGTTATTGTGACCGTTTTACTGCAAGATTTGTAAGTACGTGTAAATTAATAACTATCAAATGATAAGATACCTGGAACAATCATTGCCAACATAATGTGCTCCCTCTTTATTGACATCCACAGAGGAATGTTATTGTTGATAACAAAAATAGGCCACACCGAGTAAACAGATCTCATCTCTCCAAATGGATTGACACCGTCCACTGCAATGAAAGCTTGAGATTACGAGGTTCTTCTTTGAAGTGTTGCCACTTTTCCTCTATGTGCATAAATGCCGAACCATCTGCAGGGATTCAAATAATGTCATCTCAACTTCTATTGTGTGCATGATAATCCATAAATTGAGCCAAGCTACTACACCTGAATAATTGTCGCATCCGTGGAATAATGGGGATGTAACGAAGAACCTTTTGAGGCACCTTTTTTGTTAGTCGATCTGTTTGATATCTACTCATATGACATACAGGGCATTGTGTTGCAAATTCATGTTCTTTATAATATATAATATGATCATTGGGACAAGCATGTATTGCTTCATACTCCATTCCAATATCTGTCATAACAGCAGTTAATTCTCGATATGAGCGAGGTAGAATATTTGATGATGGTAACAGAAACTCACCTATCAATCTACAAAAAAAAAAATAAGTTGTTAATATAAACAATATTAGTGGTACATTATTCACCCTTTGTTAACTATAAAGACATATATGACATACCTTAACTTTTGTGACATTGTTATGTTGGATAAACCATTCATAACCTTCAAGTTCAACAACAACAATATAGCAGAGAGAAGAGTTGTTTGGGAGTCTTTGTATTGGGGCTCATATGCTCTCTAAAGTAGAGGTACATCGAGGCTATCATCATCATCATGATCAGATACGCTTGAACTAGATGTGTCATGGATCAATGTATTTATATCGTCCTCTTCAATTGTGTTTTCTAGCGCATGATCATCATCTTCCATGGGATCATTATCTTCACCTTGGATATTTGCACCTCCATGTTCCTCCACTTCAAAAACCATATTCTTCGGATTGTTGTGGTTCATATCATGTACTTCCCTGGGAAGATCAACCTATATAAAATTGATTAACATAAATAAACCATGATCATCAACTCATCATCAAGTGATTTCATATGTATATAAATTGTTAAAATGATATAATGAAAGACTTACCAGTGGATGATAGTCATGCCCCCCTTCAATGTGACCATTCTCCCTACAATGTCTCTTAACTGTTTTGATTAGCAGTCTTCTACGGTTTAAGCCCTTACAAATATTGCAAGGACAATAACATTTTCCATCACCTTTTCTTTTCAAGTTAGACCACAATCTAGCGATTGTCTCCCTATTTTGTTCTTCACTTATATTATCTGACATGATCGTTCTTTGTAGGAAGCAAAAATCGGGCTACGAAAAATTTGGTCTACAACTTTCACAAACTAAGCAAAACTGTCGAAAGTACACAAATCTTCTTAGACCTAGCTAAATACTTTAATATTTTAAAAATACTTTCTTTGACTTTATTCCTAAGATTATTTGTAAAACTTTGACCAACCGCCTGAAGGTCTTATTTCAAGAGACCTTACAACATTAAGCCATTAAAAGCAATTTCAAAACATATAAGCCAAAAGTCTAGTTAAAATATACATTAGAATTAAAAAAAAACAATTTTCATACCTGAGCGCACGGCTATAACTCGTGCAATGACCTTCTTGCTTAGATGTAGAAGCTCTGCAGCAATCAAATTATACAAACTACAAGGCCTAACAAAAATTTGAAAACATATAAGCTACAAGTCTAGTTAAAATATACATTAGATTAGATTCAACAATAGCAAGCAATGTTATTCAGAATTAGATTCAACAAACCTTAGCAGTGTAAATAGCCATCTCCTCTAAACTGGACTCCAGACACGAGGGGGCATTCACATACTCTTCCCCTAAATGTATCCTGAAGAACAAAAGCCACTATTCTTGAGTTTGTGAATTGCACCTTGAGATGAATGAAGCTTAAAGGGAATGAAAATTGTTTTCATACATTTAAATCAGGATGTAATATTTATTCATAAGTATATACCTTGCAAGCACTTAAAATTGTTGTTATATGTGTTGCGGGAAAAGAAGAAGTTTATACTTATGTGTATAGATACACTTCTTGTATGCGATCCAAAGCTCGAATGTTATCAAGTGTGTCCAATGATGGGGAGAGACCTCTATGCAAGCAGAAGATCTGCAATGAAACAAAAGAAAAGAAAATTTTCTTATAGTAAGAACAAGTTTGTTGTGCTGCATAGGGTACCAACAAAATAGTGTATAATATCTTTTTCTTTACCTGGCTTTCAATTCAGCATGAGAGCCTTTAATAGAAAAGTCAAGTTGATAACATGTTTAACAAGAGTTGTAGGGCAACATAGTTCCTGTGTAAGTCCAAGAAAATGTGTCAAGATTCACATAGATTTGCGTAAGTCCAAGAAGATGTGTGAGCATTGACATAGATTGTGTGAACATTTTCTATGTAATGAAGATTTTACTGCAAATGGAATGAACCTAGGGGTCAATTGGTAAACTAATTATTTGTATCAAATGGTGTAAAATTGAAACTAAAACCATTTCAACTGGCCACGCCACTCATGGACTGTTCCTCCATATGTTATAATACTTTCATCATATATCACAAATATGAAATAGAATATGTAGCACACTGAAATAAAGCATTAAAAGATAGTGTCTAAATGTAATTAAATATATGGAAATGGTTATAAGAATTTGTACAAATCAATCAGAATGGGTTGAAATCAGTGCATCTTACTTCAAAATTTCATCTAACATAGCCAAATCCAAAAGAAATCTTGCAGACAAACTACCTAAGATTTATAACCTTTATCTTCCAATATCCAATGGCTCCTTATAGGCATTAATACAAAGAAGCCAATTGTCAAAAACTGTGGCAGTGATAAACATTTTGAAAAATAAAATTGTATTAGGTATAAATAAAAAAAAGTGAAGAATGGTGTGGACTTGTAGCCAGAAGATAACATAGTGAAAATTGATGAGCTCTTTGTTATCACCCACCTCAAAGAAATGTGCATATCAACTCCAAGTGTAAAATGTCAGCTGTAAGTGCAACAATGCAAGTTTTCATCTGTGTAACTTGTTTTTCTGCTACAGTCAATGCTGATACATCCTGCTTTAACATAAATAGATTAGTCACCAAAAAAATTATCAAGAGACCCTATGGTCATCGTCATGATTATTTGCTAAGCCAATTTCAACATCAAAGCCTCTAATATGAATATAGAGGATCATAACTAGATCCCATATGATTGTCATAGAGTGAGATCTGAAACATTGTGATTCAAAAAACATATACAATCTCTTCTAGAAACAATATCAAGTAAAATCTTGGATAGCAAAAAAATTGTTATGTATAATAGAAAGTTGTTTTTAATTCACCAAATAGAAGGATGTTTACCAACGAATAGTTAATATATTTTGTTGCACTGACAAGTGTGGGCAGGAAATTCTTGGGCTGCTACTCCTAAAGTCAAATATGATGATGTTGAATGCCCTACCTCATGGAAAGTAAAATCCTATTCTGCATGTCTCCAAAGGCACCATTGGAATACATCTAATGATGTTATGATATCTTATCTCTTTGTATTGGGTACCATCTTTGAAATTCTTGATCTCTTCTCATTCCTCAGCTGATTGAGACTGCGACCACAGTACAAATAAGTAACCAACTATTTTTGAGTTTGATTCTACTCTAAAGGAAAATGCCAGAACCACTTCTTTTTCTATTACTGAGTTTTTCTGCATGTAATCACCAGTTTGCCAAGTTGTTTGAAGTTTGAACCATGCTCCATATATGCCAAAGTAAAATAATCAAGTAGGATGCATGTGAGCGAGAGATAATTATGTAGAACCTAGATGTAGAATATAATTATGTGCATTCTCTTGCATTGATGTTTTCCTGTATCATACATATTATTATTTTGAATTGTAATACTGATAGCATGTTCACCGTGTCTTTTCTCTGAATTTGAATATTTCTTTTCATGTTTCATTTGCCACTTCTTTTCATAGTACCTCTGAGTTGTACTTGTTTACTTAGCAGGTTTTTAGGGTACTTGCTATTTTTAAAGTGATAAAACGTTAAGAGAGATTATGTTTAAGTTTTAGTTTGTTGGATAGCCATTACCATCTTAATTACCCTTTCTCACTACTCTTATTAATTTTTCTCTTCTTAGAGTGATAGAGCATGAATAATCATTTTGCAAGTGTCATACCCTCAACTATGGGACAACTTTCTACAAAATTTCCATGTACCACTACCACTTTCAAGTTATCCTATTTTTAGAAATTGTTTGCTAGAAAAAGGTGTTTAGTATACTTGAATTTAGACATACCTAGTAATGGAGACCAATGAATGGCTGGAGACATACCTTAGCTTGCACACTATCTTCTTGCAATGGAGTGTCTAGTGCTTTCTTTGAAATCAACTCACTGTATTACAAATTGGAAGAGCAAGACAAGTTTGAGATTCTTCATGCAGGCTGCAAAAATTCATATTCTCACTACTAAATGGGAGATCTTAGGTTCAATTCCTAACTAGTCCATAAAAATATAACATAATGAATGTTGTCATGCCACACTTCTAGTTATATAAACAACTCAATGGTCCTTCTATTGCACAATTTGATTGTTACTTGATGTTAATATAAGAACATATTAGAGCACTATATGGTTTTCATAAATGCAACTTTTGGTATTAATTTTTTAGCTAAGCTATCTATTGTAAAATAAAAAATTCAAGAGGAAGCTATATCCACATCAAGAGAAAGCTATTAAAAAACTATACTAAATAGTAGAAGCATATCTTTATACAATAATTACACTAAATTTGAATAGGTTAATAGTTGTTTAGTACATATAAGAAATATAAAATGCTTAATACATGTGGCAAAAGAAAAAATGCAGTTAATGCCTCTTAGCCATTTAAAATTGTGAAGTTTACAATTATTGAAAGGCATGTATTGAAGGAGGAATGCCAATTTTCTTACATAGAATAAATAATGGTAAGGTTCCAAAATGGAGAGGAAACTAAGGATTGTGCTTCAACTCAAAGGAAGGGGGCCTAGATGATTAAGGTATAAGTCCATCATTAGTTAAATCTAGCTTTTATGGACAATATCGTACCTAACCTAGAATAAAAAAATCATACTAAAATCCATACAAAAATCTAAAAAAAATTTCTTTGTGATATATAAAATCTTGACATATTCTGCTTCAATATCACCAGTCTAATGGAGTTGTACCACTACCGATCTCCTTGTTACAATACCTGCATTCTATAAAATAAATCTGTATGGAAGAGTATGCTATTACGATGCTATTTTTTCACTTGATTTACATTCAATTTGATGCCTATTGAAAGGATTTGATTTGTATAATAAATATCTCTTTCTATGAATGTGAATCAGTTTTCTGTCACTTTCTTCAGCTTTTGCCGAGAATGAGTCATTCTCTTACTCTTTGCTTGGTCTATTTGTTGTGTTAAATTCTATTTTTGTGGGTATCAATAAATGTTTAGAAATATTTAAGCATATATGTAGGAGACGGTTATAGTTAGTAGTAATATTAACGATTTCAGGAGAATTGAATAAGCCCTGATTCGAAGATAACTTGATAGAATGTCCATAGTTGTGTCATTGAACTGGACAAAATCTTGTTATTAGTGATTCTTGTAAGGTGTTAGCTAATATAAATATCTATTTCAAATACAAAAATTTTGTTATTAGTGTACCTTCACTTCCAATGTTATGCGAAAGGCTATCCTGCAATGCGCACACCTTCCCTTTCAGAAGAACCCTGTGTCGTGCGATTTCATTCAAATGAGAGTTTTTGGCTTTTTTTTTTCTCTTATATCTCGCTGGCGTCGCAATTGCGACGACATCGGGCTAAAATTGAAAAAAAAAGCCAAAACCACATTACCTTTTCTTGCCATCGCAAATTAACGTTGCAAATTGACCCCTAATGTATTAGTGTTTTCTTTGATGACATTTTAGTCTTTAGTAAGACTTCTGAGGAGAATTTACAACATCTTGAGATGGTGTTTCCCACTTTGGAGAAAGAGTTACTGTATGCAAATGAATCTAAATGCGAGTTTGGGATGACTAAGCTACTATACTTTGGGCATATAATTAGTACAGATGGAGTTTGGGTAGATCCTAAAAAGATTAGGGCTATTGTTGATTGGCCCACTCCTACAAATCTTACACACCTTAAGGGATTCCTTGGTCTCTATGGATTTTATAGGAGATTTGTTAAAATATTTTCATAGATCACTACACACTTGATAGATCTTACCAAGAAAGGGACCTTCACATGGATAGAGGCAGCTCAGAGAAGCTTCAATAATTTTAAGAAGGTGATGTCATCATATCCAATACTAGCTCTACTAGATTTTACAAAGTCATTTGAGCTTCATTGTGATGCATTAGGAGATGGGATCGGGGAGAGTAGGAAGCTCCGTGGAGTGCAGAGGAGCTATTTCATTTATGATCGAGAGATGTTGGCTATAATATATTCATTGGATAAGTTTCGGTCCTACCTAGTTGGGGGAAAGTTTATTATCAAAACTGATCACAACAGATCAAATACTTCATGAGCCAACATGATTTGAATGATAGACAACAAAAGTGGATTAAAAATTTGTAGGCCTATCACTTTGACATTGAGTTTGTCAAAGGTAAGAAGAATGTGGTGGCAAATGCTTTATCCAAGAGACCTCATATTTGTGCTCTAGCTGAGATTACAGGAGATTGGAGAAATAAGTTCACAGAAGAGTATGTGAGGGACACTTGGGCTTCTGGAGTAATTGCAGGCACCATACATGATGATCATTATGTGGTGATGGAAAAATTGATAAAGATTCAAGGTAGGATACATTTGATTCCTTCATCACAGTTTAGGGAGGTAATACTGAAGGCATTTCATGATGCACCTATAGCTAGACATCCAAGGGTCTTTAAGACCCATGGGCAGATCCATGAGCAATTCACATGGAAAGGGCTCAAGGATGATGTTCACAAGCATGTGAGGGAGTGCAATTTGCTAGTACAATAAGGGAGAGCACACATATCCTTCAGGGTTGTTACAACCTTTGCCCATTCTAGATAGGAAATGAGAAAGTATTTCTATGGAATTCATCACCAGGTTACCATGACTACAAGGGAGAGATTACATCTATGTGATAGTTGACCAACTAACAATGTTTTCTCACTTCTTTTCTATTCCATCCACTTATACAGTAGCATAGGTGGCTGATCTTTTCTTCAAAAAAATATTTAGGTTACACTAGCTACCTAGTTTCATTGTTAGTGATTGGGACAGTAAATTTATGAGTACTTTTTGGCAGGATCTATTTAGGTTGTGTGGTACAGATCTTATGCCTAGCACTAGTTATCATCCACAGATAGATGGGTAGCTAGAGATTTGAATAAATGGGTGGAAGGATATTTGAGGAACTATGTGAGTACACAACAAAGGGCTCGAGTCAAATGGCTACATATGGGAGAGTATTTTTATAACACCACTTATCATATGTCTATCAAGATGACTCCATTCATGGCACTGTACATTTATGAAGCACCTAGTTTCATGGATTTGGTTTTGGGAGATAGTAGAGTGCCCAAAGTAAAAAACTTCTTACAAGATAGTCAGGATATTTTAAGGGTTCTCAAGGAGAATATACAACAAGCCCAAAATTAGAAAAAATTGTATGCTAACCAACACCAAATAGAGTGCAGTTTTGAGGTTGAGGATATGGTTTACCTGATGCTACAAACATACAGATAGTCATTAGTGAAGAAAAGTAGAGTAGAGAAGTTGAAGCCTACGTTTATGGCCCCTACAAACTAATTCGCAAGGTGGGTGAGGTTGCTTACGAGATTAAGCTTCTAGAGGGTAGTCGGGTGTATAATGTGTTTCATGTGTCAAGGCTTAAGAAAGAAATCGGATAGAGAGTTGTGCCTTTAATAGAATTACCACCATTAGATGAGGAGGATAAGCTCATATCAATTCCTTAGGATATTCTAGATATGAGGGAAAGGAATCTGCAAAGAAGGTTGATTAAAGAATATTTAGTCAAATGGAGATGTCTGCCAGAGGAAGATGCTACTTGGGAGAGAGAGCAGGTCTTATAGCAAGCAGGACTAAGATTTCTTGAGAACAAGCAATTTCAAGGAGGGTAGACTATAATGACCCCATCTTTTAGCCTTCACGTTCTCCAAAGTCTAAGTGGAGCATAAGAGGAAATTAGATTAATTTATTATAAAGTCATTAATAAAATTAAACTAAAAAATTAAAGGTGACTTTATATTTAATGAATTAAATTAATTATTTTATTACATGGGAGAAGCTTCTAGAGTGTGAATTAATTATTGGAAGGGGGAAGCTTCTAGCACTGCAATTAATTAATGTTTAGTACCTTCTAGAAGGGTGAAGGAAAAGGATAAATAGGGGTGAAAGTCTTATTGTTGAGCACCGAATTTTTTTAATGACATTTGATAAGAGCTTGGATGTATGAAACACATATCTCTCTTGGCAATAGAGGACATTCATCCTCTCTTGTAACATTTGAGACTTCATTCCCTTAGGGTTTGTCCTTTGGAATACATTTCTCTGTACTTGATTTCATCATTGGTTCAATCTACAGTTTGCATAAAAATCTATTTCGGTCGTTGGTTCAATTTTTGGGCATTCCTAGGTGTCCATTACAGTGGTATCAACTACAAATCTAGTTCAATTTTCTATTGAAGTAGTTAGTGATGTTCCTATGTTCGTATCTTTTGATGTGGCTACACCAATTGTTGATTCAGTTGGCATGAGTACATAAGATTCACCTATAGCTACATCTTTTTCAATGCATGATGGTGATGATCAGTATTCTAGTCCAATATATATTATGTGGATGGATAAAAGGAAGAAATTTTTTAATAGATCTTCTATGGAGTTTCCTTCTAGTGACATTCTGACTTCTACATCATCAGCACAAATTTTGGGAAATAGGCTATAGGTCATGTGGTTGGTCTTAATGATGTTGGTTTGCAATTGGTTTAGTATCTATAGAGATGTCAGATACTACTTCATTTGGGATCCAGGTAGAGATTGGAGTTCATTGTGTCATTGGATTGCTTGAGGACAAGCAATTTCAAGGAGGGCGGACTATAATGTCCCCATTTTAGTAGTTAAATTAATTTCTTATAAAATCATTAAATAAAATAAAAATTAAAAGGTGACTTTATATTTAATTAATTATTTTATTACAAGGGAGAAGCTTCTAGAGTGTGTATTAATTATTTGGAAGGTGAAAGCCTTTAGTAATTTAATTTTCTATAAGCACAATTAATTATTGCAAGGGAGGAGTTTCTAGAGAATGCATTAATTATTGGAAGGGGGAAGCTTCTAGCACTTGCAATTAATTAATTTTTTAGTTCCTTCTAGAAGGGTGGAGGAAATGGATAAATAGGGGTGAAAGTCTCATTGTTTAGCACAGGATTTTTGTGAATGACATTTGATAAGAGCTTGGATGTGTGAATCAGATATCTCTCTTGGCAATAGAGGATGTTCATCCTCTCTTGTAACATTCTAGATGTCATTCCCTTGGGGTTTGGCCTTTGGAATACATTTCTTTTTACTTGATTTCATCATTGAGAATTAATATAATTTTCAGCATTGGTTCAATCTTTAGTTTGCATAAAATCTCTATTTTGGCTATTGGTTTAGTTTTTGGGCATTCCCGGGTGTCCATGTTACAGAGAACTAGACAACCAAAATCTTGATCATATTGTAATGACATTAAGGAGAAAAAGAATAGTTGAGGAAACCTTTAAAGAAAAGGAAGAAAATGATATACTATAGAAGGAATTTGATACACAAGGGTTGCATAATAATGGAAATACTTATGATAGCGATGCAACAATAGCATATCTATTGGTGAAGAACAATATTCTAAATGAAGAAGCCAAATAAATTAGGAGAGAATTTGAAATTCCATCAATAAGATTATGTAAAGTGAATAAACAAAAGAAGAAAGTAGAAGAACAAAAAAGACAAATGGATGTTAGCCTTAAAGACAAATAATTTGAGGTGTAGAAGCTCAAAAACAATCAATTGGACATGATGAACCAATTGTTAATTGCAAATAAGGAGTCAAACAAAAAGGACATGGAGCTTAAAAATCTAAGATTACAAAGTAACTAAATAAGAAATGAGTTAAGACCTAAGAAAGAACTACTAGAAAGAATGAACAAACCAAGTGAAGCTATTAGATACTTTGAAGAACTGATGAGATCACCAAAGTCATCCAATGATACTTCTGGTTTGGGACATGACAAGTGCTTTCATCTACTAAAGAATGAGAGTCATCAAATAATGGAGATAATAGAAATGTGAAATCCAAAGAAAAACCTACTTGTCATTATTTTGATAATCTTAGATGCACTGCTAACTATGCAAGAGCAAAAATAGTATGCAAAACCCCAAACCTAAGTTTACTGGTAACTATTTTAATTACAAGAAGAAAGGATAGAAAGAATAAACGTGCAGATCAAAGAAAAGTGATTCACCCACTATGACTATATTTGAAGGACATTGTTATAATTGTTAGAAATATGGACATAGAGCTCATGAATGTAGATCTAAGTAAAAATCTAAGTAGACATCTGATAAGAAGATACATGCACCTAAGAAAGGTAATTCTTACAATTGGTATTACGACACATGGTATAATTATCATTTTTCTAGAGAGTATGGGTTTATTCCAAAGAATTGCATAAAGACACATTAAAGAGGTAATTATATGAAATGGTTGAATGGAAACCTAGTTTGTTACTGCTATCTTAAGATTGGACATGTTAGTAAGAATTGGAAGACCTAAGCACTAGCACCAACAATGAAAATAATAAAGGCAAAGGGAAATTTGAGGTAAAGAAAATATGAAAAGTGATAATGGAAGATAAAAGCAGTGGAGAAAGAAAAGTTGAGATCATTAAATCCAATGAATCGGGTGATCACACCTAATCTAACTAAGAAAAATAAGGCATGTAAGGGACTACATACTTAATGAAAGATCATACATCATTTTTTAAGAAGTAAATGGTCAAAATTCTATATCACCATGAATCAAGATGCATTAGGACAAATTAGAGAGAAGTATTGGGTAATGAAATATGTTTTACTATTGAGTGAGGAACATCAATAATTTAGTCTATATAAAATGAGGATTGCAATATAAATTGAGAACTTAAATCGACCATGATGATGTATTGGCCAAGCTAATTGATATTAACTACGCAAGATGATAGTGACCGAATATTTGAAAAGAGGTGCAAAAGGATGAGATAGTTTTTGTGTACCTATTAGAGTATGAATGCATTTATTGCAAACTAAATTGGAAAAATTGAAGGTATACATCTAATTTGGGTATTTATTTTTACTTTACCAAGAAAATTCAAGTGCACAAGTGATTTAGAGGTGATTACTTGGAGAATTTAGAAAGAAAGTGACTAAATCACAGAGTGTCATTGACCATTTGAGAGAACTTAGTAAGTAACACTTTTATTATCTAGGGCACATAAGGATCTTTCTGAAGAATCCTTAGAGTCATACTAACACTAGCTATATTTATCCTGACTGACACTTCTCTAGAGACTTTCCTATTGCACCTGATGTTAGGGTCATAATGATTTACACACTCAACAATTAGCTCTGGACACTCAATGGCTAATTGAAAGGTGGTAGCTTTGAGAAACCCACTACTCACTAATTTCTAGTATATGGGACCAAGATGAGCATTTTTTGCCATCTCTACTATATTAGTTAGATTTTTATTTACCAAAAATGTGTCACAAATTTTAGAGAGGGATCTTAACAGTGCTAGATTTTCTAATTTGGACATTCTGTGGAAAAATAGAGTATGCTTTGGGTTAAAAGAAGATTTGTAGAGATAAAACAAAACACTTAAAACCAAAACTAGGCACACAAAAATTGAGAAAGGTATAATGCACTTACAGTTATTCACATAGCTTAACCCTTCACCTAAATAGCTTACCAATTGATGCTAAAAATATGGAATGAACAAATGAGAAATTACTAGCCAAAAGGGTAATTTAAGGAATGATTTTTGGAAAATCTTAGGACAAATATGTGTGGGTGAAAGAATTTACAAGTGTGCCACTTGTGTTTGACATGACTTGTGAAGTTATTACAGTTAATGCCCATCAAATCCACATGCAGGCCTACATCTCATGATGTCAAAAAATCTAGACTCCACCTTTTCCAATAAAACTAAGTGTACTTTGGCATGAGTTTCCTTAGTTTCCATACTTATTAATTTTCATGTCATCAAGTTTTTTCCCATGTGGGACCCATTTTCTACCTTGGAAATAACATTTTTTCTTTTTTTATACTTTACCTGCAAGAAAACAAAGAAATTTTAGGAAAACACAAAGTTGAGGTTGAAGTCAAAGTACATTTGGAACAAGTCAGACTTCAACTTCAACTTCAAAGGACTTGACTTGGCCAGATGGGAAAAGTACTTGATGAATGAAAAAAAAGTAGGTGGACATGAACATGAAGTTGAAGTTTGTTTAGAGGTTCAAGTTAAACTTTAACTTCAAGAATAAATGGAGCTTGGCATACAATACTGCATACTGTGCAAAAGATCAGGTAATATAAATGATGTTAAATGAAAAGAAATTGATTAAATAGCCCATAAAACACTACAATTAATTCATAGTGCTTACACAACTATAACCTCAAGATCAACTAATATTTGCTTCACTCAGTATCCACATTTCTTTAAATTCACTCGAAAACCATTATGAGCTTGGCCTCAACTAACCAATTTCATTAGCTCAGTATTCACTAATATTTTACTAGGCATCCATAAGAGACTTTTCATGCTCCACAGTAGCATGAAAAAGTTGAAAAAACTTAAAGATTTTTCCTTGATTTCTAATTACACGTTGCATCTCTATTCATGCATATATAATCTTTTCAAAACTAAATCCTTGGAACTAATGTATGGTATCTCTTTTGATTAGTAGTCCCACATACCTCTTTATTTCTTTATTTGATGAAATATGATCACCTAGCCCATTGGCTGAAGTGATCCCATCTACACTTGATGTGCTATAATCCTCCTTTCTCTTCCATGTATTGTTCATCTCATTTCCAATATTTTTAATGTCTTCCTTGCCTTTTCCTTTGTTTAAATAACAACTTGGTGCCTTTGACCTTGTTGGACAATATCAACTAATGTGACCAATCTACATACAACTAAAACATGTGATTTGAGTGAACCACCTTCTATAGTGACTCTTGGAGCATGTCCTAATACAATTTTTAGGAACATGTCCATACTTAGATAGTAGTGACAACTACAACTTGTGTTATAATCCCAATTATAAGAGTTTTCATTGTACTTTACCTTTGTCTGCTTGTTTGATGACCACATGAGTTTGGATCTACACTCAAAAGCTCTATGTCTACACTTATGACAGTAATAACAATATCCTTCAAACCTATGGGTTTGCATGGTCTTAGTTATGCATTCATGTTCATGATGACCTTGTTTGTTGAACGTATGGTAGTGACCACACTCTTCTACTTAACATTCTGATTTAGAGTCTTGCTCATACACACATTAGCAATATGTCCTTTCTTACCACAACTATGGAAAGTAAATTTCGAGTTCTTACTTTTTATACTTCTTTCTTCAACACTTTTGGATGATTCTCCTTCTTCAATATATGTGTATCCCAATCTAGATATATCATTTTTAGATTGAGGAGATCTCATCAATTGTTCAAATTACTTGATAGCTTCATTTCAAGCATAAGTGAGATAATTCTACTTTTTTGAATACAACTTGTTTGAGATTTGAGCATCTATAATGGCCAATATCTATGGTAAATATGAAGGAAGATGATCTCTTAGAATTTCAAGGAGATTCTATTATAGAAACAAGTTGTCTGCATACCTCAGATGGGACGATGTTATCTAAATAGTAACATGGTAACTTGAGAGCTTCACTAGAAAAAGTGTAAACCCTGAGGTATGTGAACTTGGGAAATTAAATGTAGAAAAAACCATAAAATTTGATGGCTTGCATTGACTCTTCAGATAGCCCTTTATTTTCATGTCCTTGGAGTTCAAGACTAACATTCCAAGGAAAACATCATTTACCCTCTTAAACTCTATGTAAAATTCACTTGCTTGGAGATCCTTGTAGTATTGATAAATGGTCATTTCATTAGTCTAGGAAAATTTTGGAAGAACTTCCCACTCCTTTGATGTAGGTAAAATGTAAATTAAGAAAGAAGACAAAAAAGAATGAGCTAAAACTACTCGCGGTTACCAAACCCTTATGCAAATTTTCAAAAATCAAATCAGCCCAATCAATGAACTTTTTAGTCTCAACACTGACTAAAGAAGTACATCCAACTTTCCCAATGGAAAGCATGATTATTACCCTTAATTATATTCAAAAGTAGCACAATATTAACAATTTTTTTAATGAAATGCTCTATACTTAAGGGATTTGGCAATCTAGAGCCTCCTTTGGTTGGTTTCAAAAGACAAGTTTGAGAAACTATAAAGTCATAATCTTTCTTTCATCCTTCATATAGGAGCTCTACTTCCTCAAACATGCAGGGCTCATATAGATCTTTGTGAGTAATTCTTAGGGCTAAACTAACACTAGCCCTATTTATCATGACTAACACTTCTCTAGAGATTTTCCTAATGCACCTGGTCTTAGGGTCATAATGATTTGCACACTTAACAAATAGCTCTGAACATTCAATGGCTGATTAAAAGGTGGAAGGTTCAAGAAATCCACTACTAGCCAATTTCTAGTACTTGGGACTAGGCTGAGCATTTTTTGCCCATTCTACTATATCAGCTAGATTTTTATTTTCCAAAAAGGTGTCATGAATTTCTAGGAGGGAGCTTAATAGTATTGGTTTTTCTAAATTCAACATTTTGGGGTGAAACAAAGTATGGTTTGGGTTAAAGGAAGATTTGTAGAGATTTAGCAAAAACACTTAAAACCAAAACTAGACACAAAAAAATTGAGAAAAGTGTAATGCACTTACAATTCTTGACAGATCTTAACCTTCCACCAATTGACACTGAAAACTTAGAATAAACAAATAACAAATTACTAGCCGAAAGGGCAATTTAAGGAATGATTTCTTGAAAATCTCAAGACAGATATGTGTCGGTGAAAGCATTTACAACAAGCATGAAACTTGTATTTGACATTACTTGTGAAGTTATTTTAGTTCATGCCCATCAAATCTCCATGCAGGCCTACATCTCATGATGTTAGAAAATCTCGACTCCACCTTTTCCAATAAAAATAATCATACTTTGGCATGAGTTTCCTTAGTTGTCATACTTATTACTTTTCATGTCTTCAAGATTGCCACCATGTGGGACCCATTTTTTGCCTTGGAAATGGAATTTTTTGTTTTTAATACGTCACTTGCAAGAAAACAAGGAAACATTAGGAAAAAATGAAGTTGAGGTTGAAGTCAAAGTACATTTGGATCAAGCTTGACTTCAATTTCAACTTCAAAGGACTTGACTGGAGCCAACAGATAAATCACTTGATCAGTAAAATAAAGTGGCTAGACACAAACATGAACTTGAAGTTTTTTTAGAGGTTCAAGTTAAACTTCAACTTCAAAAACAAATGGAACTTGGCATACAAAACTACATTATACACAAAAAGTAGGGGGAAAAAAATGATGTTAAATAAGAAGAAATTGATCAAATAGCCCTTAAAACACTACAATTAATTCATAGTGCTTACATAAATGTAAGCTTGACATCAACTAATTTCTGCTTCACTCGACATCCATATTTCTTTCCATTTTCTTGGCAACCATTATGAGCTTGGCCTCAACTAACTAATTTCATTAGCTTGATATTCACTAATATTTTATTGGGCATCCATAAGAAACTTTTCATGCTTAGTAGTAATATGAAAAAGTTGACAAAACTTAAAGATTTTCCCTTGATTTCTCATCACACTTTGCATCTCTATTCATACATATGTAATCTTTTCAAAACTATATCCTTGGAACTAATCTATGGTATCTTGTTTGATTATTTGTACCACATACCTCCTGACTACTTAGTTTGATGAAGTGTGATCACCTAGCCCATTGGATGAAGTGTGTTAGAAATAATCAAGACTTGCTAGGTTACTAAGAGGGGAGGGGTGAATCAGTAACCTCAAAATTTTTAACAAATTCAACACTTAACAACATAATTCATTCACCATTAATCAATTTAATCTACTCCATGCATGGGAAACTAAAGGGTCAACATTAATGGCACATGAACACAATATTTTGGTGACCTGGAAACCTTCTAAATAGAAAGTAAAACTAGGGTGGGGATGATACCCACAAAATTTTAGTACTGTAGTATAAAGTTGGCCTATTAAGGCTTACAATGTCCACCTCTAATGATCTATCCTATTAGGAGCAAATATGCACTCAATAAAGAGATTTAAACAAAATACTATTAAGTCAACCCTGTTAAAGGATTTAAGTTTGATTCTCCTGTTAGGATGAAATAGTAGATCTGACTTACAAATTAATTGTTGATTAGATCCTTGAAGTACTGATCACCTTTTGTGATAGATAAGATTTTGCTGCTCCAGATTTGACCTTGTTGTATACCTTTCTTTGTTGTTGATTCACATTCACTCTTCTTAAAACAATATTTCTATATCATCCATCCATGCTCACATGTATACATTACTTTCTATGATATAATGCATTACATATATACCATCCCAATTCTTATAATTACAAGGTTGTCCAAAACAAAAGATAACACAAATATTACTGAGTTGGCTCAGTAGAAGTAGAGGCTCAATCCATAATAATCACACAACGTAGCTTTGAACTCGACCGCCATTGGAGACTTGGTAGGTATGGTCTCACTTGGTAGAAAATGAATATTATGTTTACCTTGCTTGCACTTGGTAAACACTACTCATCCCATCGCTCCATTTACATTGGCTACATATCATAGGAACTAATGACTCGGTAGACACTATGAAGCTCGATAACCACTAATTTCTTGGTGTCAATAGGAGAGCTTGGTAACCATACAAAATCTGAATAAGTGTTGTCACTAATAACAAACAAGACTTAATGCCAACAGCCTCCCACTTTGGCATTAGTGACAAAAAAACTTATTATCCAAAACTTATATACATTGACTTATTGATTTTAATTTTTGATTTTTCAAAATTTATCTTTGTAAATCTATTGTATATACATTTGCAAATATCTCCCCCATACAATGAAAATATCATACAAGACATAATATCATTCTGAGTGTATATACAAATATTTCTCTCTGCCTTTTATTATATATATATATATATATATGTCTCTCTCAAGTCTCTCCATTCTTACATATGTCTCTCACCCTTTTTGATACTAATGCCAAATATTTTATACATGAAATACTTATACAAAGAAATTAAAGTGTGAGAGAAACTTAGAATCTACCTTAAGAATAAGAGCTAATGTCTTATCCTGATTTTCTTACAAAAATTTTGTAGGTATTAAGTGTAACTTGTACTTCTGTTGAGAGTTTAATCATATCATCTGCAATTCAAAAATTGTTATCATGGATCAATGTTTTAGAATAAGCAATATGCTTTTGCATTGTGTCTATGATAGGAAGGATCATGCTTTGGATGTTTATTAGAGTAGACCCAATCCTTGCTTCCTCTCTCAGTAATTTTGCCTACATGTCTAATAGGAATCTTATCCTCATGTGATGTGTAGAGCTTGAATTGGGGTCAAGCTACAACATTTGAGCACTGACCTTCAAATCCTCATCAATCTTATTCAATTTTTCTTTTATCTCCGTTGTATACTCAGTAACATCACATAGCTTGGCAAAAAGAGATGTTACATTTGTGAAATAATTTTCAAGATTACCCAAAATTGAGGAGACTTGTACCTAATGTATAGCAATATACCGAGAAATGTGCTCAAGCACATTATTATCAAACTTTTTCTCTACCTTCTCTAACAACTTATCCTAGCTAGTAGAATCCTCATTGAATTTATTTACTACTTCTTCTAACTATAACAAAATATGTTGAGAGGTATCAACATCAACACCTATAGATTCTGCTAAGATATTCTTGGCACTTTCAATGATTTAGAATTCTTTGTCCCTTTCTTTTCTAAGTTGCTTCTGTCTGGCCTTCTATTCAAGAAGCTGGTTGGTGAATCTCATTTCTTCCACAGTAGCATTATTAAGATGTAGCTTTGGAATTTTAATTTCCTCATCCAAATCTATATCTTCCTCAATTTCTTTTCTAGTAATCAAAAGTTTAAGTGGTGCATTTGGTTCTACTTCTGATATTATTGTTTTGGACTAAGAAATAGAAACAATGGTAGAAATAATAGGGCTTGCAGTAAAAACATGAATGATGCCTACTGATGGAATGCTTACTGGGGTACTAGAAGAATCTAAAATTGATGTACTTCCCAAAATTGATGTAATCACAGGTGGAATGTTGATAGAAGTACTTACAATAGGAGAACTTATTGAACAATCAAAGTTGACGTAGATAAAATTGTAGAACTTGATGTTGCACTTAGTGAAGATGTCCCTAACTCAGGAGTTGAAGAAGAGGAGGGTTGAAGCTCAGTAGATGAAGTGGTAGTAACTTCCATTTAAGATACTTGGAGCTGAAATGGAGTAAATAGTGATTGGGTAGATGATGTATCTGTTGTGGTCATAATCACACTTGTTGAAGTTGTCTCCATGATTGATGATACTATAGATTTTAGTGGAGAGTGAGGAAGGGAGGCAATGACTTGTGCAACAATCCTTACTGGATCACTTTCTTCATCTTCTTCTTCTTTCCTATCTTCCTCCTCAACTTCATCCTCTTTCTCTTCTTTCCCATCGTGATAATCTTCAACATTTATAGTGACACAAGGAGTATTATCTTCTTCATTATCCTCATCTTTGTCCCTATCATCATCATTGATTTGCACTGGATCCTCACTTGGATTATGAAGATGGAATAAATTCTTGCATAATTTTGTGGCATTCTTCACAACATATTCAATATTTTTCATTAAGACAAGAAAAGTATTGAAATTCAAAATCATTTTGTTTTCATTGTCTTTTAATGCTTTCTTTATCTCTACATCTATCAAGTTGGGCACCAACTGCTTTAGAGTTTGAGAAAAAATGTCCTTGAAAGTTTGAATGGTGTTATCCCATCTAACTTTGATCTTATCTAATAAAACTATTGGCACTTGTGAAGCAAACTGATCAGGAGAGAATCTCCATTTTCCTAACTTTTCCATAATCAGATCTTCAATCTCTTTATGTTCTACATGATTCCTAGTTTCATATTTGAGTGTCTTGAAGTTGTTTATTCCAGCACCTTCTCTTAGTTGTTTCAATTGTATCCTTTGCCTCATCAATGTTAACCTCATAAGGAAGAGGTTTTTTACCCATACTATTCTAGGCCTAACTACCTGTATATATACTCTATCACAGTAAACCATAATTTACACATCATCCTTACAGTCTTCAACCAATTCTAGAAGAATCTAGAACATGTTGTTCATCTTTTCCTTAAAAAATTCAAAATAGTTGTCCAAGATACTATCAAAATTCTCACCCATTTCTGCAATAAACTCATTAATCTAATACAAAATATGTGTTTCTTTTCTCCATACCACTAAATCTTTGGAGGGTAAAAAAATTTGAACATAAAATAACAAACAAGCTAAAAAGAACCAAATTTACAAGTATTATTCTTCGAGGTTCTGATGCTATCCATATTCTATTCAACTGTTTCTACATTAAGTCTGCCAAATCAAATTCCAAATTCTTCTTAAAAACTTTATATGCTAAGTCCACAGCCTTACACGACACACTATTTAGTCAAGTAGAGCTATATATCTTATGTGCAATAATATGACTACCAAATATGAGTTCCACATTAGATCCATTGTTAATTTTCAGTCCTCTGCCATCCTAGTCAACTAGGGTTTTCTTTTGAAGCTCATCTTGACCTAGGGTTTTTGTAGCTTTAACCTTGTTGAGCATAGGGAGACAAATAACTTTATGAATAATCTTCTTTGTAATTAGAATTGGTTGCTCTAACCACAACTGACCATTATGGACTCGGCTCAAAATATATGTAATCCATTTTATCTAAAAGTTTCTTGGTACGTATGGGATGCGGGTTAAACCTTTCTCCTTTAAATGCTTATGCATGGGCTTAAGAGTCTCATCAACACACATTTCACCTAGGGCACTGCCCATTTCTAGGGTTCTAATTTCTTGTACAACACATTGTAAATGAGTATGAATATTGTTAATAAGGAGTACCTTCGGTGGAATTTTTGATTGAGCTCCATTAGGGTCGAGTGATTCTACAATCGCTGGCACTAATTTGAAATTTGGGGCTTTCCATTCAATGCCTCACACCAACATCTCTGAACCTTTCCTTGTCTTTCTTTTGCTATTGCTAGATGCCATGATTTCTCAATAAACCAAGAAAATTCCTCAAAAATCTTCACTACAAATTTTTCTCAAAATTGCATGAAAGCTTTTTGAATCACTCTAATCTAGATATATTGAATTTTCAGTGGAAAAAAAGAAAAAAATTTTCTCTTTTGATGAAAATTTTCCATTAATGATTAGTACCATGAGAGCCATAATGACATAGTGCATGACAGACTGTCATCCACTATCTATGAAAATTACTCGATAGAAGTTTCTAACTCAATGATCAAAGGAAATTTTGTTACTCTCGACCTTGCTTGGTAGAGTTTATGACCCAACCTTTCTCGGTGATAATTGATGTTGAATCCTTGTGATCCCTTTGTATCTGGAATACTGACTTGGATATTTTCTTCCTTTCATTACAACTACTTGAGATATGACCTTGGAGATATAGTTCTAGTTCTTCTTTAAGAACTTGATTGGAAATGATGGAGTCACCCACTTCTTGAGTGACTTCACTACCATGACTTGAACTAGTTTCCTTAGTAGATTTAGGAATCCACTTCTATCTTATTTTTCTCCTAATGTTATCTAATTTTTCTTTCTTTTCATCTTTAAATCTACCTATATTCATGCAATTCTTAGCCATATGACCATGTTCAGTACATGAGTAACATCTTATGGTAGTATCCTTCTTTCTCAAGTGATGCCTTGCACAGTTTATGCCAATGTGTCCATATTCTCCACAATAATGACATCTACACCAAGTATTGTAGTCCCAACTAAATATTTCTTTTACAAATTGTTCAAATTAGATTGGATAGATTTGATCTGCATTCAGACGCCTTGTGACCTTGTTTCTTGCATGTATGACATTTGTATTCAAATTTTGGTTTCTCCTTGCATTCATTAGCTTTATGATCATGCTGACTACAATTGTAGCATTTTCCATTGAATTTTTTCTTTCCATTGCTCCAACATTTGTTTGGTGTGTGACCTATCTTACCATAGTAATTGCAAGTAGGTTTTTGATTCCTTTAAGCACCTTGTTTGGAGGATTCACCTTCATCTTTGTATCCAAGTCCTGCTTTTCCCTTTTGCCTATAAAGATTCTTCTCATTTTGGTGATTCAATTGATTTATTTCTACTTGGGATTTCATCATTCTCTCATTGACTTGTTTTTCAGTATTTAGGTCATTTTTCAATCTTTCACTAATTTTCTTTTTAGATCTTAGCTTATTCCTTGTTCTTTCATTGATTTGTTTTTCAAAATTCAGATCATTTTCTCTTCTAAGAGTTATGATTTCTTCATTTGCATTGGAGATTTGATCAATAAGGTCTTCATGCTAAAGGGATTGATTTTGATCTTCATTGTTTCTTTCCTCCAAGTCTTCTTTTGTCTTATTTCTCTATTTCAAAATTTCACATAATCTTATTGATTGAATTTCTTGTTCTCTTTTGAGTTTCCTTACTTTTTCTTGAAGAGATCCATTCTTTTCTAGGCATTCTTTGATTGCATTATTTGTTTCATCTAAATTGCTTGAAGGGAAAAAGTCTTCAATCTTCTCTTCAACATACTTATGGTCATTTATTTGATTTGCAAGTTTCTCTCTTCTTTTTAGGGATTGAGAAAGATGCTCTTTTGCTTCTTTAAGTTGAGATATGGCCATCTCCAAATCTAGTTTTTCATTTTCAATAGCTTTTTCAGGTCTGAATATCTCCATTGTCCTTTGATCTTTGCCTAAGCTATCAAACTTTATCCTAAGTACCACAAATCTTGAATACCAATTGTTGGAAATAATCAAGACTTGCTAGGTTACTAAGAGGGGAGGAGTGAGTCAGTAACCTCAAAATTTTTGACAAATTCAACACTTCATAAAAAAAATCATTCACCATTAATTGATCTAATGTACTGCATGCATGAGAAATTGAAAGGTAAACATTCATGGCACATGAACAGAATATTTTGGTGACCCAGAAACCTTCCAAACAGAAATTAAAACTAGAGAGGGGATGATACCCATAAAACGTCAGTACTACAGTATAAAGTTGGCCCATTAAGGCTTATAGTGATCACTTCTAATGATCTTCCCTATTAGGAGCAAATAGGATTGCTAGGTCCACCTTGTTAGAGGTTACAAACATACAATGAAGTATGCACTTGGTAAAGAGATTTAAACAAAAGACTGTTAAGTGTATCATGTTAAAGGATTTAAGTCTGATTCACCTATTAGGATAAAACAATAGATTTTATTACAACTTAATTGCTAATTAGATCCTTCAAGTATTGATCACTATTTGTGATAGATAAGATTTTACTGCTCTTGATTTGACCTTGTTGTATACCTTTCTTTTTTGTTGAGCCACATTCACTCTTCTCAAAACATTATTTCTATATCATCCATTCATACTCACATGCATACATACTTTTGTATGATATAATACATTACATATATACCATCCCAATTGCTATAATTACAATGTCGGCTGAAAGACAAGATAACACAAATATTACTAAGTCAGTCAAATAGTAGAAACTTGAGTTCTAAAGGCTAACTTGGTGAACTTATAATACTTGACATCCACTGCATTACTCAACATCATCATGCATTTAGTAGAAGTAGAGGCTTGGTCCATACTAATCACACAACAAAGCTTCAAACTCGGTGACCATTGGAGGCTTAGTAGATATGGTGTCACTTGGTAGAAACTAAATACTATGTTTACCTTGCTTGCACTTGGCAAAAACAACTCATCCCATCACTTGGTTAACACTTCCTTCACATCACAAGAACTGATGACTTGGTAAAAACTATGAATCTTAGTAACCACTGATTGCTTAGTCTAAACTGTTGATCTTCACATTGTCTTGAATTCATTCAAAACCTCTAGAATGCTTGGTGTGAATAGGAGAGCTCGATAACCATACAGAATCTAAATAAGTGTTGTCACTAATAACAAACAAGACTTAATGCCAACAGAAGTGATCCCATTTGTACTTGATGTGCTACATTCCTTCTTTCTCTTCCATGTCTTGCTCATCTCATTTCTTACATTTTTAATTTTTTCCTTGTCTTTTCCTTTGTTGAAATCACAACTTTCTACCTTTGACCTTGTTGGACAATATTGACTGATGTGACAATTCTTCAAACAACTAAAACATGTGGTTTGACTCAACCACCTTCTGTAGTCACTCTTGAAGTGTGTCCTAATACAATTTTTAGGAACATTTTCATACTCTTGATAGTAGTGACAACTATACCTTGTGTTATAATCCCAATTATAAGAGTTGTCATTGTACTTTACCTTTGTCTACTTGTTTGATGACCATATGGGTTTGGATTTGCACTCAAAAGCTCTATGTCCACACTTCTAATAGTAATAACAATATCTTTCAAATCTTTGAGTGTGCATGGTCTTAGTTCTACATTCATGTGAATGATGACCTTGTTTTTTGTACTTATGTGACCCATGCTCTTTTTCTTAACATTTTGATTTAGAGTGTTGCTCCTACACACATTAGCAGTACGTCCTTTATTACCACAAGTATGGCAAGTACATTTTGAGTTCTTACCTTTTTTTACTTCTTTCTTCAACACTTTTAGATGTTTCTCCTTCTTCAATATATGTGTATCCCAATCCACATGTATCATTGGTACATCTAGGAGATCTCATCAATTGTTCAAATTACTTGATAGCTTCATTTGGTTTATTGAAACTTTCAGCAAACTCCTTTTCCCTTTTCAAATCATTGCTCAACTGTTCATTCTGCAACTTTAGTGTTGTTATCTCTATGTCCTTGGCATTCAGTTCATGGTTTGTATTCATCATTTGACCCAATGTTTCTATTTACATGTTAGCAATCCTAGTAACCTCTGATGATTTCTCTTCCAATCTACTAGTCAAAACTATTTTCTCATCTCCACTCATGACTTTGTCTTCCATAGCTTTATTTTTCTATTATGTCACCTCACATAGTAGTATGGCTTGTGATTCTTGCTCTGTTTTAAGATTTTGATCTCCTTATCTAGGGTTCTATTATTTTCCATTAGATCTATAACTACTGCATCAAATTCATTGGAGTCTCCATTTGTAAATAGATTACTAGTTTCCATTTCTTGGTATTGTGTGTCATTCTTCTCAATATAAATTCCCTTCCTTCTCTTCAATGATTTCTTTAGATCATCTCTTGCTTTATTCAACTAATGTAGAATGAGTTGTATTTCAATTCCCTAATTCTCAATGATTTTTTCCAACTTGTAAACTTCCATTTCCAAGATCTTTCCTCAAAGATGAAAAAGTTCACATTTGCAAAACTATGTTATGATACCAATTGTTAGAATTACAATAGGAAAGGTAAACTTCTAAAGGGGGTTGTGGGGGGGCGGAGTAGAGTAGGGGTGGAAAATTAGTGCTTTAAACTTTAATCCATAAATTATTCACCACACATCCATCTCACATATTCAATGATTAAACTAAAATACCATGTAAATAAGTAAGCATTCAGACATATATTACAAAAGATATTATTACCTAGAAACTTTCTAATGAGAAGGTAAAAATGGGGTGAGGATGACACACATAAATATTCACTACTATAGTAATAAAGTGTATCTAATGAAGGTCACAATGTTTGATCATGAACCATGATCTACCTTGTGAGAGGTCTACCCTTTCAAAGGCTTACAAAGACTATTAGATCTCACCCTACTAGAGGATTTCAATACCCTGTTAGAAGTGTGTCTAGCCAAAGGACTTCAACTCATAATTAAGAATGCACCTTCTTAGAGGATTTCAATACAGCCTGTTGGCAATGATCTTGTGACTAGCACTCTAATGCTTGATCTATTGTGCACTATTTCCTTCCTTTTTTCTCCTTCAATTGATTCTACACTTTAGATCATAATACCTTGATCGCCATGAATGTCTTGGTTTGCACATGCAAAACTCTCCTTGATAATTCATTCATTCCCTTTCACGTTCATATGGAGTTTAGGGTTTTTCCTCCTTAAGAAGACCTAGATGACTTAGGGTTAGATAGAAATCAACAATTGTGATTCATCCATATTGCCACTTAAACCTTCCCTTTTCCTTATTGGGTGCATGCTATACATAGGGATTCCAATTCAAGATTCGTCCTTCTGACCAAAATATTTTAATTCAATCTCTAAGTTGGCTTAGAATGGTTTACATAATAGTTTGTGCCAATTCAAACAACTAGGACAAAACTATGTTACTCGACATCTTTAGTCCTTGGTGCTCAACACATACTATGACTTCAATGTTGTCACTCAACATCTAAATGACTTGGCATGCATTGCTTTCTTGTCTCCTATATCATTCGGCATATACTGTCTACTTGACACTTGAGTGACTCGGTATATGAGTGACTCAACACTCACTATTTACTCGACATGCTCTAAATTTACTTGTTATGCTCAACATATGTTACTTGTTTGACATAAACTAAGTAAACGAATTAAGTGTATAGACACTCACTTGTCAAAACTAATATGAGATTAACATGATAGAGATCAACTATCAATGACACAAGGTACAATAACATATCCACTAAACATCCTCCATTGTGTAACAAATTAGGTTCAACAATGAGATGATAATAATGTGATAAAAATACAAAGATGGACCTCTCAAACAATGAGGTGTAAGATAAGAATTCAGTCTAAGTATATTTCTCTTACACCATGTGGCATAATAAAATACAAATTCCTAAGTGTTGACATGGCAACTAATATGAAAATGAACAATACTAAATAGACTTAAGTAAAAATTATTAGTAAATATTTAATTCACCATTAATTTATAAATTGTTTTTTTATTAGCAATAAAAATATAAAACCTTGATTATATTAATAATAATAAAAATAAAATAAAGTAACTCCGTTCAAATGAGCACTCGTAGGAAAGAATGGAGAAGAAAACCTTCAGTCTTTCCTGGGACCATAGTCCTATATTATTACATAATTAAATTGGTCATACCCTAGTTGACTATTTCAATCTTTTATTTTTTGTACAAGAAGATACATAATATAAAATTGATCAATCAAACTTCTTTGATCAAAATGAGAATTAAAAAATTCAACTGAATCTAGTATCTTAGGTAGGATCCACTTGTAAAGAAATGATTTCCTCTTCTTCACCTGTTGATCAGCAATAATACTTAACAAACACTTTAGTTTAGTTAGTGATAATTTAATAAAAATATCCTCGAATTTCTGGACTAAAGATAATAAAATTCTAAGTTTAACCAAATTGTACAAGATTGCTTGAATCTAGTGTTCTTGTTAATTGTTTCTTTCTATCTTCTCTACAGGATCAATATGACACATATATATATTCTAAAAGACATCTAAAGTCTAGTAATAATTATTGTAAAATTCCAATACAATGTTAAGTAGATTTACTAATACTATAGATTTTATATTATTGAATTGTTAATTTTTGAGTTATCCTTAGGGGTCAAAGCACAAACCTATATCGCCCTTTTGTAAAGGAAAAGGCTAACAAAAGTATAATTGTTCACCTCCAAAGATATAAAACTAGTATTATTATTTAGAATTTGAAAATGAAGTAAACTAATGAAATATGTAAAAATTGATAATGTTTAGGAATTTATTTTTTAACAATTATTTGGAATAATAATTGATATATTTTCATAATTTTTATAGATAATATTTTAGCTGTTGAAAAAAACTGAAAATTAGGGGTCTAGTTCCCACCACAAAACTAAATGGAAATAAACTTATCTCCCTTTGATCTTAGAGTATGTTATAGATAACATATATATCTAGAACATATAAAAAGAGAAATTGGCTCTTGACTTATATTTTCCCTTCTATAATCATTCAAATTTCAACTTGCCTGAAATTGGTAGTTTTCATCTCCAACCACATTTTTCAAAAAAAGCCTATTCTAACTAGAATAAAAATTATACATTCTAGAAGAGGACTCTCTTCTCTAGAACATCATATAAGTTTTAAATTTATTTCATGATTTTATATTTTTTTCTTTTTCAAAATTGACATCTTTTCAATAGTTAAAATGTATACTTGTATGATTTTTTAATTATAATATACTATGTCTAATTAATTCTCTATAAATTCTATATGAGAATATTACTCACATTGAGCTCTATAAAATGGTGTTTATAATTTATTTAAAATATATCATTAAAATAGTAAGATTTATTAAAATGTCAAATTTCTGAAATAATTATATTTCTTTTGTAATTGGATACAAACTAGTATAAAACATACATTTAATAGACATTTCTAATTAGAAAACTGTGATACCATATATAAGTTTACTAGAATAATTTATCTAGATCATATATTTGAAAAAAATTGATTTTTAGATAGAAATACTCAAATTCAGTCATTCTGATAAGTCAGCCTAAAAGGTGACACAACTATCTACTTTTACACTAGGCCTCATTTGGAAGATTTATTTAGTCATAATTAGAACAATAACTTGGATATGAAATTTTTTTATCTAACATTATGTAGGACTACTTATTTGATCATTATATATATTAAAATATTTTCACCATCCACACCCTTATTTGCTAAATGATCTCCCTTTTTGTTGCCTTCCCTAAAAATGTGGAGGATTTGAAAATCTATAAAATGATCTAGAATATAAACACTTCTTCTAGTTTCAAGTTTAAAACCCAATTAGGCATCTTTCTCTTCCTAATGGCATTCAGGAAAGTTTAATAATCTCCTTCAGTAATAATATTAGGTAAACCTATATTTGAACACATTTGAAGACCTTCTTGCATGGCTTCTAATTCTGCTAAATTATTAGAAGTGCGTTATATAGAAGCCCTATTATCAATCCACTTGCCTAACTCATTATTAATGATACATCCAATTCCTATAGAGCCAAGATTACCTCTTTAGGCTACACCAAAGTTTAACTTGACCCCAGTCGGTGGAGGGGTCCATCTACAATTTTCTATAGCCTCTTTATTCTGCTTTTTATATACAAGTGAAGAATTAATTATATTTACTTACTTCTTTTTGAATAATCCATCCTAGCTTGAAAAATGATCCTTCCTCTATCTAGGACTTCCTACGATGAGAATTTAAAGTCTCAACTATACAATCCTAAAAAAATTTAATAATATCTTTTGGCTGCATATCTTGATCTTGGAAAATTATTGTATTCCTTTCTTTCCACACTTTCCACATAAGGATAAATGGGAAAATATTTCATAATTTACTATAAATACCACTACTACACTCTGTTGGCCATCCCTTAAGGAAATCCACTAAGGATTTTGGTGTGAGATTAGTCCATCCCATCATATGTCTGAGCCAATCCCAGCAATATTGTGAATATGTGCAACTATATAAAATGTGATCAGAATCTTCACCTCACTTATGCAATATACATCTTGATGGAACCTCAATACCCAACATATGGTGTCTGTTAGCAGTTAGGATCCTTTTCCAAACTGTCAGCCATAAAAAGAATCTTGCATTTGGCAGATAAGATGAATCCCAACAAATTTTATGTGGAATATTCACTTTGTCCCATATTTAGGAATTAGTGATAGCTCTATATCCTTTTTGACACTATACTTTCCATCCCTCTATTCTATCCAAATGAGATTGTCTTTTCTATCTGTACTTGCTTTACTTTTCTTTTTAGAATTATCTCTTCAAATATCTTTTTTTTACTACTAGATCCATATCCAAATTTTTCACTGATTTGAATTCCCAATTAGAGACTCCATTAATAGTTTTTTCTTATTTTATAATCACTCACCTTGCTCCCCCAAAGTATGATTAATTTCTCATTAATACTCTTTGGGAATCCCATACTGTCTATTGAGGGGTAAAAAACCCATGAATCTTCCCAAAATAAAGCTTCATCACCCTTACCCACACCCCATGTGACAAATTTACTAATAAGGGCTTGACTTTTAGTTATAAAGTTTCAGTTTTTGGATCCTTTTGGAAAGGACCTCATTCTAAAGATTGAGAATAGATAATCAACATTAAGGTATTTTTTATACATGATTTTAGCCCATTTATGATCCCTTTCTTCAAAAAGGCACCATGTTAGTTTAGCCCCTAATGCTTCATTTTGCTAGGTAATGTTTTTTATCCCTAGGCTTCGTAGCTTCTTTGGCTTACATATATTATCCCATTTTATGAGAGCTAATATTTTTGAATCATCAAAATCATTCTAGAGAAAATTTCTAAGCTTTTCCTTGAACTTCTTACTGATGTGTTTAGATAGAGGAAGACAAGATAAAGGATATGTTTGAAGTGCAGACAAAATTACTCTGATCTTACTGACTTTCCCAACTTTTGTCAGCCATTTGTCTTTCTAGCTTCCTATCCTTGCATCCAATTTTTCAAGAATCATGTTCCAATCCTTTTTATATTTACTTGCTTTCTCTAACTCTATTCCTAAATATTTGCATAAAAATGTGTCTCTTTTATACCCCATAACGTTACAAATATGTTTTTCAATATCAAGTTTGGTGTTAATACAATAAATTTCAGATTTGGTTGCATTAAATTTTTTACCAGATGCTTCCATATACAGTTGGATGATAGACTTGATATTTAGGGGCTTTTTTATGGTGCTTTCTCTTGGCAGAATAATATCATCTACATATTGCTAGTGGGTAATATTGGGAAAAATTTTAGTTACAATGATACCATTTATTTTCCCCTTAGTATGAGATTTAGTTATTTCTCTACCAAAGGCTTCTACCATAATAATGTATAAAAAATGGAGATAAGGGATCTTCTTGTCTTAAACCTCTTGATGTTTCAAAAAATTCTTCAAGAGTTCAATTAATGAGGACTAAAATTTTAGTTGTAGAAATGCACTGGTAGATAAGACTAATCCATTGATGTGAGAATCCAAAAGCTTCCAAGGTTTTATATAAAAACCTCCAATCAACCATGTTGTATACTTTCTAAATATTTAGTTTCATGAACATGCTTGCCACTTTATTCTTATTGGCTGAATGAATTGTTTCTTGAATAATTAGTAATCCAGCTGGGATTGATTTGCCTTAGACAAAACCTATTTTTTCTTCAAATATAAGCTTAGAAAGAATCAGTTTAAGCCAATTAGCTAAGATCTTAAATAAGATTTTGAATATAGTATTACATAAAGGAATAGGTTTGAAGTCCACTAGATTTTTAGGAACCCCTTTTTTATGTATTAGGGTAAAAAAAGTAAAATTGATTTCATAAAATATATTGATCCACCATTTCTTGAAGCTTCAATGGTTTTTCAGAGATTTAGACCCACTATATCCCAACATTTTTGATAGAAGAAAGCCTGGAATCCATCAGGTCCTAGGGATTTGTTAGGATTCATGTTGAATGGCACTGATCTAACTTCTTCCACAGTGATGGGTTTGTTTAACATTCTGTTTTCTTTTGGTGAGACCACTTTAGATATAACTTCAAGAATTTTTTCTTAAGCTACCATATTCAAGCTATAAAAGTCATTTAAAATGTTTTGAAAGTAACTCATGAAAATCTTGGCTATTTTATTAGGATTTTCTATGGTTATTCCCATTTGTCATTTAATATTTTTTTTAATTGCTCTATTATGAAGTGTCCTATTATGAAAAAATTATGATTCAATCTCCTTCTTCTAACCATTTCTCTCTTGACCTTTTTCTCCAAAAGATTTTTTCTTTTGCCAATATATTTTCCTGCTTACCAAGTAATTCTTTTTTCTAAATAAAAGCTATTATTATTCATCCCCTTTTTAATTACTTTGATGTTTAGTTCTTTTAATCTTTCCTCAATATCTAATTTTTCACTAAATATGTTATTGAAATATTCTTTATTCCATTTAAGTATATTTTCTTTCATCATTTTCATCTTGGAAACAAAGATATACATTTTAGAACCATTTAAATTACCTTGCTTCCACCAATCTCTAATAAGTTTCAAATTGTGTTTATCTAAAACCATTTCTTTTTGCACTTAAAAGGATTCATAATAGGTTTATTTCATTTAGATAAATCCATCCAAACAAGGTAGTGATCTGATCTTGCTATTGGTAGAATTGAAGATTGAATGCTGAAATTAAAATCGCCGAGTTCTCTTTTGATAAAATATCTATCCAATTTCTCAGCTATATAGGAGAAATCTTTCCTTTTACTTTTCCAAGTGCATTTCCCATTATTTATAGGAACATCGGTTAGATTATTACCTTGAACCCAATTTTTGAAACCATTATTTGCTTGGGTGGTGTACTGTAAGCCTCCAAATTTTTCTTCTATTTTTAAGATAGTACTGAAATCACCACTTAAAAGAATGATTTCATTACTATGTTCATTAATAAATGTACTAATTTCTTCCCATAGGATTTATGTATCTATGTTGTAGATTGGACCACATATATTTATTAAGATGAACTATATGTTATTTTTTAAGCTTTTAACTCTGGTGCTCATCAAGGAATTATTTAAATTTAATATATTAAGGGTAACTTTCCTAGGATTCCATATCATTCCTAAACCTCCTGAAGCTCCTCTCAATTCTTGTAGGTCAACATTCTAGCTACCTAATTTCTTATCTAGCTTGACTCCTTCCTTATTCAATTCAGTTTCCTGTAACATAATAATTTCATATTCAAATTATTTTAGGTATTGTATTAGTAGTCATTTCTTGCTAGGGGCATTTAAACCCCTACCATTCCAAGTAGATATCTTCATGCTGACTTGGGAAGGATCTTCCCCTTCCCCAACTGAATAATCTTTCACTGCTATTTTTCTTACCCATACGCTTCTCTAAGTTCCTTAAAATATTTCTTACCTACTTTAGCTTTCAATTTACCACATCTAGGGACATTTATCCCTTCTTGGTTCTTTAAAATACCCAACTTCTCTATGTTCTCCTATGCATTTAAGATGATTTAAGATGATTTTCCTTTTATCTCATTTTTTTCTTCATTTTCTAGCTCTTGCAATAATTTTTTTGCAATGGTCATCTTGCCATCTTGGCCTTCCTTGTTCTTATTACCTTGTTCTATCATTGAATTATACTTAGAATTTTGTATTTATTTATTGTTCTTGTCTTCCTCTACTATGCTTAATATATCTATTTTTAAGTCTTCAAAAGTATAATCATCTCCACAAAGTTTTAAAACTCTCTGCAATAATCTCTCTTTTTTGACTCACTGCTCTTGTTTATATTCTCAAAGCAAAATACTTGGACTAGTTCATCAGTTAATAGTTCCAAGTTTTCTTTCTCAATCTCATTTTAGATTTCCTTTTCCAAGTCTTCATCCTTGATCATACCATTGTTTAAAAAATTATTAAATTCTTGTGTTATAGTTTTGGTAATCTTGTTGTGGATGCTTTCCTTTACCTTTTTCTCACTAGTGTCATGCTAAGGGGATTCTTTACTAGTAGGTGGAGTTTACCAAAATTTTGCGAATCTATTTATCTCCTTTTTATATTTGATTTTTTTCTCCCACAAAGGTTCTTCTTTCTATTGTTGCAAAGTCTCCAATTTTCCTTCTGTATATATGGGCTTTACCAATTCGGAGCCTTCATCAGAGAACATCAAGTTATTTTCTAATTCTTCAATACTACTAATCGAGTTATCCAAGGCCTTTGAATTTTTACCTAATAAGTTACCTTACTCATTGATTAATTTGATGCTTTTTCCCTTCTTTACTTTCTTTGTTCTTTTTTAACCTCTTTATTGTTGATCCATGTACTCTACTACCTTATGTTATCCATATCTTGTATAAGAATTTCTTTTATTCTGGAGTGATCTTTGGGTCTGTGTTCCTCACTAGTACTCTATTCATTAGGGTTGATCCATTTACTAACCGCTACACTTAACATTTTATTAAATCCTTTTCTGTTTTGTGAACTTTCTGATTTCTAAGTTTCTATCTTCTATAGACCCTCATGTGTTAGCTCTACCACTTTTTCTAAATCTTTCTTGGGCATACAATGTAAGCTGTTATTAGTATTAGTTGGAGAGCTTGATCGAGAAGACTTATCTTTTCTTGATGTACCATCTTCAATATCTAGTTCTTCTATCCCTACTAAATCCAGAGTTGTCTTCAAAAGGATTTTCTCATTATTCATATTCCTCCGATGCTCTCTATGATTTCTAATATTTATCATAGGAAAGGTGTCTACAAGATTTGTAGTAAGTTGAATATTTTTAAAAATGATTTTCCTCTAAAAATTCAATCTAATTATTTCTAAAATTTTACACTAGTTCTGAGGCAATTTAAGTTATAGATAGTTGTATTTGTTATTACTTTAATAAGTTTTAATCCCATGATATTTACTTTGTAGTTTATTAAGAGACTGACATTATTTTAATATTTAAAATCTAGAAAAACCTATCTTCTTGATAATTTCTATATGCATTAATTCTGAAGGAAGAGATTGAAGGGTTATCTAAGTTGGAATAAAAAGGTGTAGCTGTCATGTCCCCTTTTTAGTGACATGTTATTTTTCAATGAATTTACCTATCATGGACTCTCATAGGATAATGATTTTGGTGAGAGAGTCATTCTGATGATTATTTGGGAATTGGATGGTCTTATTTTCTCTTGAAGAGATGGTGTTTATTATATTTTTATCTAATGTTTTATGTAGGCCCATAATATTATAATTTTAAGTTGAGTTGCACTTTTTATTTTGTAAAGTTACTTTTTTATAAAAGTGCATTATAAAGGGATTTCATAAGAATATTTTATGGATACTTCTAGAAGTTCCTAGTGGCTTCTAGGAAAGTGAATAAATAGAGTGCTTGGCCTCTCATTTGGACATCCCGTGATTTGAGTTTACACTACTTTTCTCTTGAGCATTTGTGGTGCCATCTTGGTTTGCAAATTGTCATTTGATCATTAGGAACAGAGTCTCCTAAGGATTGGCATACATGAGAAGGTGAAATATCCTTTGAAGGGTTGCACTTTGGAAGTAGTATTCAGCTACTTCAAGTTGAGCTTATTTTGTATTTAGACATTTCTAGGAGGGTTTAATTTTCAGCCTAGACACACATTTTTGCTCATATCTCACTGTTGGTTGGGAGTTTGATTTTAATTTTTTGGGAGAATTTTCCTTGGAGCCTAGTGATTATTTCTATGCCATTTTGGAACCTTTTAGCCCAACAATTATTTTTGCTAGGTTTTGTACCAATCTATACATGTACGGATGTACCTATAGGTCATACAAACAACAAATCTGAGGGTAGGTTGGAGTTTCATTTTCATTATTTCATCTTTAGCACTCAGTCTCTAGTATTCGCTCAATCTAGGTTCTTTCATTTCAGTTTGTGGTTTTGAGCAATTCTCAATTGTATTTAGCCAATTATGGTTTGTTTGTAATGTGCCATGTTGTAATACATTGAGCTGAAAATTGCATATCATATGTTAAAACATTAGGTTATCATTGAATGAATATATTGGCACTATTTTACATTAGTTATTTGAGTAGATCTATGGCACAACAATTTCCTTTGTTTAGCATTATACTCTCAGTAGTGTATCTAGTTAGCATGTCAAGTTTAGTATTAGTGGTTTTTTAGTGGGCTATTGGCAAGGGTCATTATAGTGGTATCAAAGCTAAATCTTTCCATCTTGAGGGTTAAGCAATCACAATAGCCAGACACCATGGGTGGTAAGCATGAGCGTAGCCCATCAAGAGACTATAGGGATGAAAATCAAAGGGAATTTTATAGAGAAATAGTTATAGGACAAGAGAGAATGGCATGAACTTTTCAGACACTCACCACCATGGTAGAGCACATGAATCAATAGGATAGACGAAATCAAGAACAAGAGGATAATAGATGTATAGTAGGTTCACAAGGTCCTCCTAGGCATAGGTCATGGACTACAGATAGGCCTACATGTCCTAAATTCATTAGAGAGGAGACCTAGGAGGTAGTAGAGGATGATATGCTAGAGGACTTTCAAGATGATCTTCTAGCTGTAGATGTAGAATGGTAGGCACTACCTCCACATATTCGTGAGATGCTAAAATTTGATCACTACTTCAGTTATAGAAGAGAGCACATGAGGAGAGCAAGCAAAATAGGAGGCCTAAGGAGGTCAAGATAATGAGTTGCAACAAGCTGCTAGTAAGCTCACCTTACCATCTTTCAATGACAGTGGACAAATGATAGCACAAGCCTGGATCCATAAGTTAGATACATTCCTAGCATTGAGGCCCATGTCAGAGATAGATGCTATCAGGTATGCCACTTTTCATTTGGAGGGTGTAGCACATGATTGGTGGTCACATGTTATGGTTCCATTGTAGCAAAATTAGGTGACATCCTATGAAGATTTCATGGATACATTGGGAGAGCACTTTGATAAGAAGGACCTAGAGGTCTTCTTCCATCATCTTGCATAGCTGAGACAGATAGATACTTTGGAGGGCTACATCAGTGAGTTTCAGAGATTATAAATGATGGTGCAAGATGTGTCCAAGGGGAGGTAGGTTATACTATTCACATATGGGTTGTATGAACCTCTAAAGTGGTGGATCAAGGCATTCAATCCCCCTTCATTGTAGGAGGCTGTGAGGAAGGCACAAAGCATGGAGCTCACAACACCCTCTAGAAAGTTCACCTCTAGGTGCACTTCTTCATTCAAGGACAATAAGAAGTTTGATAAAAACAAGGGCAAAAAAGGTGACACCAAGGGGAAGTCTACTGCACCTTTGGATATGCAGATACTGAATGACTTGCATAGGAAGAAGCTATGTTTCTACTAAAAGGATCCCTATGACAGAGATCATGATTTTCCTATGAGGCTTAAGGGGAAGGCCAAGAGGGTTATGTGGGCTTACTATAAGGGTTTAAATTTTGATAGTTCTAGACATGAGGATGATCATAGTGATGTAGAGCTCGAGGCATAAGTAGAAGCTCTAGAGACTAAGGAAGAGCCCAAGTTGCACTTAAAAGAGGCATGCTTGTCTAGCATTAGGAAGGATCTTTTAGACTATGTGGTGTTCTAGCAGGGAAGAGAGTTATTACTTTGGTTGATATAGGTTGCTGATGGTTACACTCTTAAGTGTAACAAGATCATTAGAAATTTTCCCTTATACCTAAAAAACTATGAGTTCAAGGCGAACTACCATGTTTTCTACATGGGTGATCTGGATATTATTCTTGGGATGAAGTGGTTGCACTCCTTGGGAGAGGTCACCTTTAAATTGAAGGACATGGAGATTAAGTTTTAGGTGGATGGGAAGCAACACGTTTTGAGAGCCATCAAGAATGGAGACATTAGAACTATTTCCTTCAAACGACTGGAGAGGTTAGCCAGACATGATGACATGGAGTGGGCAGTCGTATGTACTCTCATACCTACACAAAAGGACAAAAATAGATAGAGTATCATCCCAACATATAGAGATTGAGAGTGAAGTATGATAGAGTCTTTAGTGACATCCCACCAGGTAGTAGAGGTATTAAGCAAATCATTGAGTTGGAGGAGGGTGCTAAACCCATGATGGTTACACCATAGGAATCCTAAGAGGCTCAAGGATGAGATCAAGAAAACCATCAAGGATCTTCTTATGATGGGTCACACTAGGCCTAGCAAGTCTCCTTTTGCTTCTTCAGTTGTTTTGGTGAAGAAGAAGAATGGTACATTGAGGATGTGCATTGATTACAAGGTGCTGAATAAAAGGACAATCAAGAATAGGTATCCCATCCCAGAGAGCAGGATACTGAGAAGATTGCCTTTAGATGTCATTGTGGGCACTTTGAGTTTGTGATCATGCCATTTGGGCTAACCAATTCATCAACTACTTTTCAATCCACCATTAACAAGGTCTTCCATCACTAGTTGAGGAAGTATGTGTTAGTCTTCTTTGATGATATTCTAATTTACAGTCAGACATGGCAAGAGCACCTAGAGCACTTGGAGATAGTTTCGGAGAACATGCAGTCAAAGTCCTTGTATGCGAAGGAGTCCAAATGTGATTTGTGCATGACAGATCTATTGTATTTGGGTCACATCTTTAGTTCAAAAGGAGTAAGGGTTGATCCTAATAAGATCTATGCTATTGTAGATTGGCCTACTCTAGAGAACCTGACATAGTTGAGAGGGTTTCTTGGGTTGTGTGGTTTCTACCGCAGATTTGTTAGTGGATATTCACATCATGTAGCTCCTATGACAGATTTCCTAAAGAAGGGAGCCCTTGTTTGGACACATGAGGCATAGACTTGCTTTGAGAGATTCAAGGATATCATGACCACATGCTCTGTGTTAGCATTGCCTGACTTCTCGAAGCAATTTGAACTTTAGTGTGATGCATTTGGAGAGGGTATTGGTGTTGTTTTCATGTAGGAAAAGTACCCCATTACATTTGAGAGCAGGAAGCTTTGTCGGCCAGAGAGATCATTTAGTATATATGACAAGGAGATGTTAGCTATTATGCATGCATTGGCTAAGTTTAGGCAGTATCTGGTGGGTGGTAATTTTTTCATTAAAATTGACCACAATAGTTTTAGACATTTCCTTGGATAGAGAGATCTCAATGACAGGTAGAAAAAGTGGGTTAGTAAACCACAAGCTTATGATTTTGACATCTCCTATGTGAAAGGGACTCAGAATGTGGTAGCAGATGCATTGTCACGTAGACCACATCTCAGTGCTATGATTCAAATATCAAAGGATTGGAGGCTGTTGATCATTTTTGAGTATGCTATAGATTCATGGGCACCCAAGATTGTTGATGGGATAGTTGTTGATACCAAGTATACACTTGTGGATGATTTGATTATCTACAAGAATAGGATATTCTTAGTCCCAAGATCGAAGATAAAGTGTATTGTTATGAGAGAAATTCATGATTCACCTATAGTTGGACATCTTGGATACTTCAAAACATACAAGTAGGTATGGGAGTGGTTCACATGGAAGGGGATCAAGGTAGATGTGTTGCAGTATGTTAGAGAGTGCCCTGTTTGTTAGCAAAACAAACAAGAGCACACCTTTCTAGCAGGGCTCCTACAACCACTTCCCATTCCAAATAGGAAGTGGGAGTGTATATAAATGGATTTCATTATGGGCTTGCCTAAGGGTCAAGTGTGAGATTGCATCTATGTGGTGGTGGACAGGTTGATGAAGTATGCATCCTTCTTTCCCATCACTACTACTTACACCGCAGTGTAGGTGGCTAAAGTCTTTTTTAGGGAGATTTTTAGAATACATGGGATACCCTAGAGCACAGTAAGTGATAGGGATAGCAGGTTCTTGAGTCATTTTTGGTGGGAGGTGTTCCATTTATCTTGCACTAAGATCACACCTAGCACTAGTTACCACCCATAGACTGATGGGAAGATATAGATAGTAAATAAGTAGGTGGAGGGATATTTGAAGAACTATGCAACTAATTAGCAGAAAGCATGAGTTAGATGGATTTATTTATGTGAGTATTGATATAATACTGCCTATCACATGTCTATTTAGATGACTCCTTTCAGAGCACTATATGGCTATAATTCACTGAGCTTCATTGATTTTCTTATGAGTGATGTTAGAGTTTCTCGTGCTAGGGATTTTCTTCAAGAGAGCAAGGACATTGTTGATGCTCTTAGAGATAATATTTCCAAAGCACAGAATCAGCATAAGCAATATGCAAATCAAAAAAGGACAAAGAGGAGTTTTGAGGTTGGTGACATGGTTTACCTCATGTTGTAGCCTTACTAGCAGCCTACTCTTAGGAAGAGAGGGTCAGAGAGGCTTAAGCCTAGATACTATGGCCCTTTCAAGATTATTAGGAAAATAGGTGAGATGGCTTATGAGCTTGATCTTCCAATAGATAGTAGGGTGCACAATGTTTTCCATGTGTCATGGCTCAAGAAGGCATTGGGTCAGCATGTTATGCCTTTAGCAGTTCTCCCTCCATGGGATGGTGAACAAAAATTGGTTCTTGTTCCTAAGTACAACATTGATAGAAGAGAAAGGTAGCTCCATAGGAGGACTATCAAAGAATACTTGCTGAAGTGGAGAGATTTACCCGAGGAGGATGCTATATGGGAGGGAGAAGATATTTCACAACATCTAGCTTTGAGATTAGGAGGGGCAAACTGTCATGTCCCCTTTTTAGTGACATGTTATTTTTCAATGAATTTTCCTATCATGGACTCTTGTAGGTAGATGATTTTAGTGAGAGATTCATTCTAATGATTATTTGGAAATTGGATGGTCATATTTTCTCTTGGAGAGATGGTGTTTATTATATTTTTATTTAATGTGTTATGTAGGGTCAAAATATTATAATTTTAAGTTGAGTTGCACTTTTTATTTTATAAAGTTACTTTTTATAAAAGTGCATTATAGAGGGATTTCATAAGAATATTTTATAGATACTTCTAGAAGTTCCTAGTGGCTTCTTAGGAAAGCAAATAAATGGAGTGCTTGGCCTCTCATTTGGACATCCCCATGATTTGAGTTTACACTACTTTTCTCTTGAGCATTTGTGGTGCTATCTTAGTCTAGAAATTGTCATTTGATCATTAGGAATGGAGTCTCCTAAGGATTGGCATAATTGAGGAGGTGAAACATCCTTTGAAGGGTTGCACTTTGGAAGTGGTATTCAACTACTTCAAGTTGGGCTTATTTTGTATTTAGACATTTTCAGCAGGGTTCGATTTTCAGCCTTGACACACATTTTTGCTCATATCTCACTGTTGGCTAGGAGTCTGATTTTAATTTTTTGGGAGAATTTTTCTTGGAGCTTGATGATTATTTCTATGCAATTTTTGGCACCTTTCAGCCAAACAATTATTTTTTCCAAGTGTTGTACTAGTTTGTACATGTATTGTTGTACCTGAAGGCCATATAGACAACAAATTTGAGAGCAAGTTGAAGTTGCATTTTCATTATTTCATCTTCAGCACTCAGTCTCTAGCATTCGCTCAATCTAGGTTCTTTCATTTTAGTTTGTGGCTGTAAGAAATTCTCGGTTGTATTTAGCCAGTTAGGGTTTGTTTTTAATGTGTCATGTTGTAATACTTTGAGCTGAAAATTGCATACCATATGTTAAAACATTAGGTTATCATTGAATGAATATATTGGCACTATTTTATATTATTTATTTGAGTAGATCTATAGCACAACAATTTCCTTTGTTCAACATTATACTTTCAGCAGCATATTCAATTAGCATGTCAAATTCAGTATTAGTGGCCTATTGGCAAGGGTCATTAGAGTAGCCTTTCTTCCTTACAATCTAGAATCCACGCAATGAATTTAACAAAAAATTCTTTGAAGTAACAATTAGAAACATAAAGAAAATATTTTTTAACATATTCATTAAGAATGGTGAGAGATACTTACTAGTTTTGGAAGAGTTCCTCTAACCAATTTACGAGATTGAGCATTTCTTATTTAGGCCTATTCCAGAATGCAAAGATACCAACATTTTGGCATTCCTACCATCAATCTTCACTATTTTGATTACTAATAATAATGATCTTTTCTTCAGATTTTGGTGAGATGTGTTTAGGAACCATGGGTGGTTGTTTCTCAAGTAGAACATGGTGTTTTGAGGTAGGAGTCATGCGATGGGGTAGGATATAGATTTTAAGACAAGGCAAGGGAGGGAGACTTTTAAGTAGATTGAGGGGCTCCGAGAAGGAATCTGATAGAAATCCTATCTGTTGGGAGAACGAAGTCTTTTTATTTTAATCTGGATATTTGGTAAGGTTAAAGAAATGGATTTGTTTGTCAAGAATCAAAGTAGAGAAAATGATCGGCACGAGAACTTAAAAAAACCCTAATTCGACTTCAGAATTAATACTAATTCGACTTCAGAATTAATACAACATTACTATTTTCCTTAGATTTTGATGAAATTTAGGCTTTGTCTTCTCTACACCTTTTCCCAACTTCCCTTCCTAAATGACCCCTTATTTTTAGGACATCTAATCGCCTCTCGACGGACTTAGTTAGGCTATTTGTCTTATCTAAGACAGAAGGAATTCGCTGTTTTGATAGCACTAATGAATTTTTTGGGATGAGAGTATTTGCGGCAAGGAGGATCGCTGCATGTTCCGGCCTGTTTTCCCTTTTAGGGTTTTGGTATGGCTACGAAGCCATATACAGGTTAGGTTTTATCTGAGCCCCTGTGTTTAATTGATTTTTTTGGTCGTTATAATATTTCACATATTTAGCACCTTTAGTTTCTGCTTGAATGTCATCTAATTATTAATAATTTATAAATTACTATTTTACTTATCTAAACAATAATATTTGAATTGTTATTAGTATGTACATATATATAAACTAATCTTAGTCATGTATTATTGATTTTTGTCTTTTGGTAAATATGACTATGCGAAAAAAATTATAGACGAATAAATCATAATTTAATCCATTTTTGACGAAATTGAAATGATGAATTTGTTTCACTACATGGATTTGTTCATTCAATTTTCGTTTAAGTAATAAGGAGTAATCTGAGTCTATCTAAATCGACAAAAAAAAAATTGTTAATTCATCTACCGATCTCTGAGTACATTTCTTGACTCGAATTTTTCTGTGCTTCGTAGGTCAAAAAAATCAGGCAAACAACACAACTGGTGAGTTAACAAAGATTCGTTGTGATCTATTTGAAATTATAAGCTTAGCATTCAATTTTACGTCTAGTCTTTGGATATTTAGCTGGCGATTCTGGAACTTCAAATGTATCCAATGAAGGTGGAGAAGGCCAAGAACAGCAAGTCGTGAACATTGAACAGCCAGGTAAATAATTAATCAATGACATTTGTGGTTTTGAAATATTTATGTTTAGTTGTAATATACAGTCCTCAACATTTACATTTTACATTGGTGTGTTTTGCTTTCTAAATCATTTTAGAAACCACTTTAATCAATCACTCTAATGAACTTAATTCCTTTGACCATATTTACCTGCCAATACTGGTGAGTCAAAAATATCCGACGGCGATGGAAATGACCAAGGTCAACAACCCAAGGATGTTAGAAAACCAGGTCAATAATCAATCAATAATCTGTTTGTTATTTTCAATTATTTAACTTAAGATAATGCTTGATGTGTATGTTCTTTGATACGTTCTAATATGATCTTACTGAAGTCCACAACATTTGCATTGCTGTGAATCACTTTCCAAATTAGCTTTTATAAATCACTTTAATTAATCACTGCAAAGAACTTATTTCCTTTCACAATATTTAGCTGCATAGAACTAAATTCCTTTGACAATATTTAGGTGCAAATATTAGAAATCCAAATATATCCGAGGGGAATGGAAATGACCAATCCAAGGACGTTAGTGTGAGAAATATAGCTTAAAATCAAACTCACAACTTAAAACTGCAACCCTAAACCTAAAAGTTTGCTCGGCACTCACAATTGCCGAGTGCCAGTTTTGCTCGGCACGTGAGTGTGCTGAGTGGCAGGTTGCTCGGTACTTAGCAAAAGTGCCTGGCACAGGAAGGTGCCGAGTGCCAGAAATTACTCGGCACTTGCTCAGCACATGAAGGTGTCGAGTGACAGGCAACAGATGCCGAGTGAACTCGGCACAAAGAGGAGAGCTCGGCAAGAGAAGGTGCTGAGTGAGCTTGGTTTCCACTATGGAGAAACAGGGACCAAGCTAAGTGACCAGATATCACATGAAACTTTTCACGATTAAAACCAGAGACTCAAAACTAAAATTATTCAACAAAGATCTTCTCAAATGCAATGTAGAGAGGAAGAACAAAAGATTCGAGTATGCCTGATTGCTTAGTATTTAACTTTGATTTAAAATAATACAAGATATGGGAGCATTCGGCTTCAACTAGAAAAACTCTAAATTTACCCTAAAACTTCAAACATTAAACTTGCAGCTCTAATGGTTGCATACAAAAATGCCTGGAGCAATCACTGCCTCATAGGTCGAATCCAATGAACAATAAACTTACAGAATGCTCAAAGAGAAGACGTGCATCTACAGGCATGAAATAAACAAACTTCCTTCTCTGCACTCTGATGACTGGATCTGCTGATCTTCTTCCATTGCTCTTCTCTGCAACTTCTAATCTGATCTGCTTGATCTGCTCTCAATGAATGAATGAATGAATAACATTCCTTTTTGTCCCATTCCATTTTCCCTCTCAATGTTGAAATTCAAAATCTCAACTACCAAAATGAATGCCTGTGGTGACCTGACAGGGTAGATGGGCGTGGGGCTCGAGGACAACCTACAGGTGTTGATGTTAATTTCCAACACTCCCCCTTTGTCCTGAGACCCACAAGCAAGGATCATTGTTGATCCAAATCAACTACACCAAGACTCTGTCTTAGGTGCACAAAAGTTCCCATGCCTAATGGCTTGGTAAAGATGTCTGCTAGCTGCTGCTTAGACTTGCAAAATTCCATCTTGGTATCCCCATTCTCCACCAACTCTCTGATGAAGTGATATTTGATCTCTATATGCTTGCTTCTCCCATGGAAGACTGGATTCTTGGATAATGCAATTGATGAGATGTTGTCCCAATAAATTGTGGTTCCATCCTCTTGCTTTTCATTCAAATCTATCAAGATCCTCCTTAGCTAAATTGCTTGACATGCTGCTACATTTGCTACAATGTATTTAGCCTCTACTGTAGATTGAGCAACAATAGGTTGCTTCTTGGATGCCCATGAAATTGCACCCGATCCCATATGAAACATGTATCCAGAAGTGCTCTTCCTATCATCTAAACTTTCAGCCCAATCACTATCAATTTAACCAACCAACTTGAAATCATCATTTGCAGTATACAAAATCCCAAATCCCTTGGTACATTTCACGTACCTTAGGATCCTTTTTTCTGCTTGCCAATGGGAATCCTTTGGTGTTTCCATAAATTTAGAAATCAAACTTACTGTATGCATTAGGTCTAGCCGAGTTGCAGTCAAATACATTAGACTTCCAACCATACTCTTGTATAGTGTTGGATCCACTCTCTTGCTAGAATCTTCCTTGCTCAACTTCAGACCTACTGCTGTTGGTGTGGGGGCTACCTTACTATTCTGCATTTTAAATCTCTCCAAGATTTGCCCTACATACTTTTCTTGAGAGATGAAGATGTCATCATGCATTTGTTTTACTTTTATGCCTAGAAAGTATTTCAAGAGACCTAGGTCTGTCATTTCAAATTCACTTTTCATGGCCTCTTTGAAGTCACCAATTTGAGTCTTATCATTACTAGTAAAAATTAAATCATCTACATACAAGACAAAAATCAACACAATACCATTTTCTTCCTTGATGTAGAGAGTGGGCTCACCATTGCTTTTGCTAAAGCCATTGCTCATCAAATATGAGACAATCTTACTGTACCATGCCCGTGGAGCTTGCTTGAGCCCATAAAGAGCTCTCTTCAATCTATATACTTTTTTCTCTTCACCTGAAACTTCATAACCAGGTGGTTGCTCCACATATACTTCTTCTTTCAGTACATCATTTAGGAAGGCGAACTTCACATCCATTTGAAATACCTTCCATTTGTGCTGAGCTGCAATTGCTATGACAGCACACACGGTTTCCATTCTTGCAACTAGGGCATAGGTCTCATCATAATCTCTTCCATACTGTTGTTTGTAGCCTTTGACTACCAGCCTTGGCTTATGCCTATCAATCTTGCCTTCAACATTGCATTTGGTCTTATAGACCCATTTCACTCCAATCCCTTGCTTCTTGGGAGGCAATTCAGTTAGCTCCCATGTCTCATTCTTTTCTATAGCATCTATTTCCTCATCCATGGCATTACACCATTTCTTTTCGTTAATAGATTCCTCAAAATATATTGGATCACTATGAGAAAATAATGCAAAATTAACACTCTCATCATAATCTTCATACCTTTCATCTTGGTATATCTCCCTAAGACTATTGGTCTTCCTTGGTAACAAGGAGGAGAGCGTGGGATTAGAATCTTCATTGCTGCTGCATTGTCAACTTGGTCGATCTTCACTAGTACTCGGCACTGACACTCGGTCATGCCTAGAGGAGCTCGACACTGTCTAAATATGCTTGCCTTTTCTTCTATCTACTCCTTCTTGCTGCTCATCAACATCCTCTTCACTCATAATTGACACTTTACTAGAAGTGCTCGGTGATTCATCAGTTGAACCATACCAAAACTGATTTTCAAGAAATTCCACATCTCTTGAAAGCATCATCTTGTTGTTCAATGGGTCATACAATCTATATGCCTTTGATTCTAAGCTCTACCCTGTGAAAATGCATTTCACACCGTTGTCATCAAATTTCTGCCTTTTCTCTTTAGGCACATGTGCATATGCAACACATCCAAACACCCTTAGGTGTTCAACTGCCCATCTTATTCGTGACCAAGGTTCTATTGGAATTCTATCACGAACTGCCTTTTTAGGACACCTATTAATTAGGTAAACTGCTATTGCCACAGCCTCTCCCCAAAATTTAGTTGGGAGACCTTTCTCTTTCATCATGCTCCTTGCCATTTCAACAATGGTCCTGTTCTTTCTTTCAGCCACTCCATTCTGCTGTTGTGTATAGCTAGCTATGAGGTCTTTCTTAATGCCATGTTTCTTGCAAAAATTTACAAAAGAATTGGAGGTATACTCCCCTCCTCTATCTGGTCTTAGGACCTTGATATAGTATCCACATTCTCTTTCAGCTTGGGCTTTAAATTCTACAAATTTATTAAATGCTTCAGATTTGTTCTTTAAGAAATACACCCATGTCCTATGACTGAAATCATCAATAAATGTCATAAAATAAGTACTCCCCCCAATGGAAGTAACTTGCATAGGAGTGACTAGGTCAGTATGCACTAACTCTAATGGATATCTAGCCCTCTTAGAATTTCCAGAATTAAAGGGAAGCCTATGTTGCTTACCCAAAATACAAGCCTCACACTTGTCACAAGAATTTCCTACCTGTGGCAAACCTTCTACCATTCTTTTATTTGACAATAAATTTAAACCAGCATAGCCAAGATGACCATACCTGAGGTGCCATAGCCGTGAGGGGTCTTCAATCACACTCCTTAGAGCTGATTGTGTGGGAGGTGTAGCACGAACTTGAGATGAGAAACATCTCTCAATCCTCAAAGGAAACATTCGATTCTTGGTCATTTGAACTACTGCAAGTAGGTTCTTGCTCCCATCCTTTTATTGAATGAGACACATGTCATTCTCCATCAGCGCTTTGTATCCATTTTGAATGAGCTGACCAATGCTCATCAAATTGTGCTTCATACCAGGGGCGAAATACACATTTTGTATTTCCCTTTTCACACCTTTCTTGGTGCAAACCATAATAGATCATTTTCCCACAACTGGTAGGGTTCCATTATTACCCATTTTAATCTCTGATTTGAAACTCTTGTCAATGAATGAAAACAAGGTTTCATTACCACTCATGTGGTTGCTACATCCACTGTCGAGGTACCAAACCTCAGGGCTTCCTTCTTCACCAACATTACACATGATGAAGGCAATGTTTTCACTTCCCATATTCACATCAGCCACATTTTCTTGTCCTAACTGATCTTTCTACTTCTTCTAGCATTCATTTGCATAATGCCCATATTTATGACAATAGTAGCATTCTACATTACTCTTATTTGAGTTGTAGTTTTTCTTACCTCCTCTTGAATTATTTTGTGAGCTACTTGCTCCATCTGCTCTTCTTGAGCTCTCTGCTGCAGCACTTCTTTGTCCTCCATTACCTTGGCCTCTACCTCTAGAGTTTCTGCCTGAGTCATTTCTTCCTCTCCCCCTTCCTCTTGGATTTGACTGAGCTTTGAATGCTTGCTCTTGGGTAGAAGAAGATGTGGACCTATTGATCCTCTACTCATGGGTTTGAAGAGAACCCATCAACTCATCCATTGTCAAAGTTGTGAGGTATTTAGCCTCTTCTATGGTCATGACCAAATGGTCATTTTTATGAGGTAAACTCCTCAATATCTTCTCCACTATCCTCTGCTTTTGATAGTCTTCTCCATTTGACTCAGTTGGTTAATCACATTGGAGGTCCTTGAACTGAAGTTTGCAACTGATTCATTTTCCTTCATCTGAAGGTTCTCAAACTCCCTCCTTATGTTCTGTAGCTTTACAGCACGGACTTTATCAGTCCCCTTGAAGTTTGTCTCAAGGATAACCCATGCTTCCTTTGCATAATTTTCTGCTGCAATCTTTGGGAATACTATCTTTTTCATTGCTGCTTCAATCAAACTTAATGTCTTAGCATCCTTCCTCCTTAACTCTTTTAAATGAGTCTTCTATGCATTTTTGAGGGCAGCATACTGAGTTGGATCAGTCAAATCATTGAATCCATTAATTACAAACTCCCATAAATCATTTGCAACCATAATGGTTTTCATTTTCTTTGCAAATGTATCATAATTCTATCCATTAAATGATGGTGGCTGCAGCCATATCTTTCTTGCATCTCCTGCCATGATCAAATATCCCAAGAAAAAATAAATTCCCTAACTCACTATGGATGTGGGGCCTCAAAGCTCTAATACCATGTGAGAAATATAGATTAAAATCAAACTCACAACTTAAAACTGCCACCCTAACCCTAAAAAAAATTTCGGCACTCACAATTGCCGAGTGCCAATTTTTCTTAGCATGTGAATGTGCCGAGTGGCAGGTTGCTCGGCACTTAGCAAAAGTGCCCGGCACAGGAAGGTGCCGAGTGCCAGAAATTACTCAGCACTTGCTCAGCACATGAAGGTGTTGAGTGACAGGCAACAGATGCCGAGTGAACTTGGCACAAAGAGGAGAGCTCGGCAAGAGAAGGGGCCAAGTGAGCTTGGCTTCCACTATGGAGAAACAGGGACCAAGCCGAGTGACCAGATATCACGTGAAACTTTTCATGATTAAAACCAGAGACTTAGAACTAAAATTATTCAAAAAAGATCTTCTCAAATGCAATGTAGAGAGGAAGAACAATAGATTCCAGTATGCATGCTTGCTTAGTATTTAACTTTGATTTAAAACAATACAAGATCTGGGAGCATTTGGCTTCAACCAGAAAAACCATAAATTTACCCTAAAACTTCAAACGGTTTCAATACTTCAAACTTTAAACTTGCAGCTCTAATGGCTGCATACAAAAATGCCTGGAGCAATCACCACTTCACGGGTCGAATCCAATGAACAATAAACTTAGAGAATGATCAGAGAGAAGACATGCATCTGCAGGCACAAAATAAACAAACTTCCTTCTCTGCACTCTGACAACTGGATCTGCTGATCTTCTTCCATTGCTCTTCTCTAGAACTTCTAATCTGATATGCTTGATCTGCCCTCAATGAATGAATGAATGAATAACATTCCTTTTTGTCCCATTCCATTTTTCCTCTCAACGTTCAAATTTGAAATCTCACCTACCAAAATGAATTCCTGCAGTGACCTAACAGGGTAGATGGGCATGGGGCTCGAGGACAACCTGCAGCCGTTGACGTTAATTTCCAGTAGTTAGACTAATGGAAATGACCATGGTCAAAAATCCAAAGATGTTAGACTGCAGGAATACGAATAGGAATAGGGATAAATATTTTAGATTTGTTACCCTTAGAATAGAAAGTGAACATACATATTCCTATTCTCCATTTGACTCACCAGGATTTTGATGGGAATGTATTTAGTCCATGTTTGGTTGTGTAAAACTGGAAGAGGAATAAGATTATCTCTTATTTTATTTATTTTATTCAATATTATTTACCAAGTTAAATTATTGAGAATTTTTTTTTATAAAAAAATTAAAAACAATCATGAACCACAGTAAGATAGTCATCAAACTAGAATAATTTTTTTAATATATCTAATTTAAGTGTATGTTTAATTCAAAAAAGAAAAACATTATTTTATCAATTTTTATGACATTACGAAAACTTTGCCAAATATTTGTATAGAAAATACATAAAACTTGTAGCAAGGTTCTATCTTTAATAATTATCACATAAGATTTCAACATACAAGACCAATAATTGTACAAAGAAGAACAATAATTAGTCATAGTAGGCAACGTAAAAAGATTATTTTCGTCTTTGGTGCCTTACACATTTTTCACTCATTTCCTTCATAATGTATTTCAATTTTGGCTGAGGTAATACCAACCCTGGCTAGCTCTCTTGCTTTGCACGTTTTGCCCTCATTTCGATGCAGAGCTTGGTAGAAATCAACTTCTAAAGCCTTTCAAAGGCTTCTCCAGTCCAAGTTAAGATCCAAGCAACAATTTTTTTTTGTTCCTTCACACACACCGGTCCACCTATTCACTGAACCGTATGAAACTCTTCCTTAAGAAGCTTCACCCACTGAGTCCAATACTTCTTAATCTTTAGCTTGGCCCCTGATTGTTCACCTTTCACAATTAGTGGGCTCTATCAAGCTCACTCTGCCAATTCCTTGTATTTTGCTTACCAACACTTGCAGCCCACGTAACCTCAATTTTTGGTTTGTCACAGATCTTCTACAAACACCAAAGGTTCTTTTACACATTGTTAGATGCCCTTTACAGCATGCTACAAGATCCCAACAACTTTTGGAAGGACTTGGTCCTGCACCTCCAAACCCCACTATGTCACCTGGGCGTAATTGGCCTGATTAGTCTAGGCTGTAATGGAATGGGTAAGATGGGTTCTCAAGGCCCCAAAACCTCTTGGCTATCCTATACAACTCCTGAACACTCCAAATCGACCTTTTAACTCATCAGCAAAGTCAAAACTCCCTGTTGTCTATGCCTGGTCTGTTCATCCTAATCAAGCACATAACCATTGCTTGAACTAGGGTTTGCTTGAAAGTCTTTTTCCCTTCACCAAAACTCCTCCAGCTCATGGAACCATCAAGATTGAAATCCTAACTTGCATTTCTCCAAGTTTGAGTGAATTCCACTATAGAAATTGCAAGTTAGGAAGACATAGGTGTAATGCCCTCCAAAACTGAACTAACCCAGACCTATAAGAATGAAATTGAAATAAATTTTCAACCAATGAACTAACTTGCTTTAAACAAAAATGAAACTATTTTGCATTCACACCTCCAACAAAATCACTCACTTTGCAATCATAATCTACCCGCACAGCTCTACAGGTCACTGCAGTACAAGAATTTCCAAAAAAATAAAGGATTATTATTTTTATTGTTCAACTTCAAGCCTCTGTTTATACACACCTCCTCTTTGAGAGGAAACATTCACAATTTAAATGTCTCATTAACATTGGGAACCCCTCAAGGTCGTTGATAACTAATTTCCAACTTCTTCTATAAACCTGAGCAAACCAAACTGAAATTTCACAAAAGTTGTCAAACAAAACTAAAACACCTTAAAACTTGGAATCACAACTATTCTGACTCTCGGGTTACAAATGGTCACATGGTTTATAACCACACCAAAGTGCCATTGTAGCTTACAATTGAGTCCTTAAAATAAATATGGACAAAACCTCTTTTCTAACAATTCTAACCTACAGCCTTCGGTGCCCTACACCATACTCCTTAGGCCAAAAGAAACTCAAGTCTCTTGAGTTGGCAGGCTGGAAACATCATATCCCATCCTCTTTATATCTATTTCAGACATCCAAATTCCATCTTCAACTAGTCTACCGGTCCATTTGATGAGGTAATCCATATACACCTGCCTCCTAGACCTTTTACCTTCCCTTTTGTCCAAAACATATTCGATGGTGGGTGCCCTTGCTTTGGGGAGATAGTCTAAGATCTCTTTATCCACCTTGGTTGATTCAATGCTACTGTCTTCAGTTAGAGAACCTTTGTAAGGATATAAATCAGAGACATTGAATGTGTTGGAGAGCTCTATGTCTGGTGGTAACTTTTCTTTATAAGTGATGTGTCCACATTTTTTCAAGATCCTAAAAGGGCCTATTTTCTTCATCATTAACTTAGTAAATTTGGCCTTAGGGAGCCTCTCCTTTTTGAGGTTTACCATCACTAGGTCCCCTATTTCAAACTGAAGGTCTCTCCTCTTGGTATCTATTGCTTCCTTATACTTCTTTGTCACCTTTTCTAACTTGTCCTTGACTTCTTGATGAATTTCTTTCATAACCTCAGCAAAATCACTTTCTTGAGCGCTTGTCCTCTCCATTGTTTTGATATCCTTGACCTCCATCACCCCTCTTGGATGAGTGCCATAAACAATTTGGAAAGGACTTAGTCTAGTTGTTCTATTTATTGAATCGTTGTAAGCAAATTCAGCTTGTGCTATCACTGTGTCCCAAGATGAACCATGCTCCTAAGTAAGGCATCTTAATAGGTTGCCCAATGACCTATTAACCACCTCTGTTTGACCATCTGATTGTGGATGGTATGCTGATGAAAATGAGAGGTTTGTACCAAGCCTTCTCGATAAAGTCCTCCAAAAATGCCCAATGAACTTTGAATCTCTGTCAGAGACTATGGATAAGGGTAATCCATGTAGTCTTACTATTTCTTTTAAAAATATCCCTGCAATATGAGAGGCATCATGATTGGTTTTACATGGCAAAAAGTGTGCCATCTTGGAAAATCTATCTACTACAACACACACACTATCACAACCCATCTTTGTCCTTGGAAATCCAAGTATAAAATTTAAACTTACAGCATCCTAGGGCCTATTTGGTATTGGTAATGGGGTATACAACCTTGCATTGGAAGTCTTCCCCTTTGCCTTTTGACAAATCACACAAGCTTCTACAAATTTCCTTTCTTCAATAGGCATCCTAGGCCAGTAATAAAATCTTCTTACCAGGTCAAGTGTCTTGTCCATTCCAAAATGACCAGCTAGGGCCCCATAGTTATTCTCCTTTATGATGTTCTCCCTCATGGATCCTCTAGAGATACATAGCTGACTCCCTTTTAAAAGTAACCCTTCCTGCAACATAAAATCAGCATAAGTACTACGGTACTATCCTATCATATCCCTGCAAACTTGGTAGGCTTCTTTGAAGTCTTCATCACTTTGGTACATGTCTTTGATGGAGTGAAACCCCATATTCTCCAACCTTATCTCTTGAATGGTCAAGTTTCTTCTACTAAGGGCATCACCAACCTTATTTTCCACCCCTTTTTTATGCTTAATTGTGAAATTAAATGATTGGAGGTACTCCATCCATTTCATATGTCTATGGCTTAACTTTTCCTGTCTATTCAATAAACTTAATGCATGATTGTCAGTATAAACAATGAACTCTTTGGGCAATAAATAACGTCTCAATTTTCTCAGAGATTGAACCATGGCATACATTTCTAAGTCATAGGTTGAGTACCTTTGTTTGGCTTCATTTAATTTTTCACTAAAAGAAGCATCTAGTCTACCCTCTTGGCTTATGACTCCTCCTATAGCCCTATTGCTTGCATCACATTCTATTGTGAAAACCTTATTAAAATCAGGCAACACTAAGATTGGTTGTTCTGCCACCTTCTTCTTCAGGGTCTCAAAAGCTTGGTCAGCCTCTTTGGTCCACCTAAACTGACACTTTCTTCCACCCTTAATGGTGTCTATCATGGGAGCACTCACATTACTAAAGCTTCTAATGATCTTCCTATAGAAGCTTTCCAGGCCATGAAATCCCTTGACCTCACTTGTTGTCTTAGGGGTGGGCCAATTCAATATGGCATCCACTTTACTAGGATCCATTTTAAAATTTCCTTTTGAGATAACAAAACCTAAGAAAAATAGCTCTTCTTGAATAAAGACACACTTCTCTAGGTTGATCTTAAGCTTTTCTTTCAACAACCTTTTCAATACTTGCTCTATGTGATCTAAGTGTTCTGATTTGCTTTTACTAAAAATGAGAATATCATCTAAATACACAACCATAAAGCAATTAATAAAGGGTTTCAGTACCTCATTCATGAGTCTCATGAAGGTGCTAGGAGCATTGCAGAGACCAAAGAGCATCACCATCCATTCAAAAAGCTCTTCATTAGTTTTGAATGTTGTCTTCCATTCATCTCCCTCTCTCACCCTGATCTGGTGATAACCACTTTTCAAGTCTATTTTGGAGTAGTATTTAACCCCTCTTAGGCAGTCCATTAAGTCCTCCATCCTTGGCATTGGGAACTTGTATCTAATTTTAATCTTGTTGATAGCTCTAGAGTCTATACACAATCTCCACGTACCATCTTTCTTTGGGGCCAATAGGGTTGGTACCGCACAAGGACTAATGCTTCTTCTTATGAACCCCTTGCTCAAGAGTTCTTCCACTTGTCTAGCTAGCTCTTCATTTTGGCTTGGTGTGAGTTTGTAAGCGGCCTTGTTTGAGAGTGTGGAGCTTGGTATAAAGTCAATACAATGACTCACTTCCCTGATCAATGGAAGAGTCTCTGTCTTTCCATCAGCAATTACTTCTCTGTACTGGCTTAGTAATTCCTGAATCTCCTTGGGTCACACTGTCCTCCATGGTTCTCTTTTATCTTCTTTGTACACTTTCTTCTCTACTTGTGGCCTGACCACAATGGCATAGTAGGTGGTTTTCTTCTCTTTAATGGTCCTCAAAAACTCCTTTTCTTCTACCGCTAGCATGCTACTAGCTTGAGGAGTCTCTTGTCCTTCTTTTGGCAAAGGCCTCATTGTATATTTCCTTTCATCCTTTGTGATTTCATACACATTGGTCCTCCCTTGATGGTGTGACTCCACATCATATTGCTAGGGCCTCCACAACAATAAATGGCATGCATCCATGTTTGTTACATCACATAAGATCTTGTCATGGTAGTCCCCGATCCTAAACTCAACATATACCTGCTCATTCACCAAAGCTTGTTGTTCTTTGTTCAAATAAGACACTTTATAAGGGTTAGGATGAGGCATCTTTTTCAATCCAATCTTTTCAACCATAGCAATAGATGCTAGGTTATCAGTAGAAACAGAACCAACTATAACCTTACATTACACACTTTACCTTTCACTTTGCAGGTGATTTTGAACAAGGTTTTCCTTTGTGGTGGCTCCTTGAATTGAGGATTCTTTAACAAGGTCCTTTTGAACATGAGGGACTCTCCATGCTCTGGGTTTGCAACTCCTTTTCCTTTATGACAGCTTCGGGTATCCTCTTCATGAGCCAAACTGACTCTTCTTTCACTCCCATGCTGGTTGTTCCCTTTTTCAAGGCATCTGGAGGCCTCGTGTCCCACTTGGCTGGAGTTGAAACACCTTCAAGTGAACACCCCTGGATTCCTACCTCCTAATCTACCTCTTCCATTGCCTCTCCTTCCTCTAAAACCTCCCCTTGAACTTGATTCACCTTCTACATTCTCCTTATTGCTTGATTCCTCTAAAGATTTGAAAGATCCTCTTCCACTAAACCTTCCTCTACCTCTATTGTTGTTGGCTCCCCTTGATCTGTTTTGGGAGTCTCCTTTCCTTCTCTATTTTTCCTCTATCTTTAGTGCCATTTGAAAACAACAATGTACTGATTTTCGGTTAAAGAGGGAAAATTCATCTTGAATTGAATACTTAAGACCACTTAAATACCTTGTCAATTTTTGCTTCTCTATTTCAGTCACCTTGGCCCTCAACGTGAGTTTATGAAAATCCTCGGTATAAGTGCTTACATCCATGTCCTTTTGTCTCAAACTAATATAACTTTTGGTGTACTAGAACTTCATAGTCCTCAGGGATAAATTTCCTCTTCACCTCCATCTTAATTCTCTTCCAAGTTGTGATGACTTCCTTCCCTTCATCAAGCCTCTCTGTTTGAAGGAAGTTCCACCAACTCAAGGTAGACTCTTTCATCTTTGCTTTTGCTATCTTCACCTTCTGAGACTCTGGGACATTATCACATTCAAAGTGATTGTCCAAGGCTTCAATCTAGTCGATAAACTCCTCAGGATTAAGCTTTCCACAAAACATAGGAATCTCAGTCTTGATGTCCCTTCTTCCTACCCTTTCAAGGGCTTCCAACATGACTCTCTAGTCCTCTGGTAGGCTTTGCCTAACTGTATCAGGCTCTGGTCTATTACAATCTTCTTTTTCATCCTCAGAGTCTTCTAGAGACCCTCTATTCATCTTGTCCCTCAACTTTTCTATCTCCCTTCTCATCATCCTATTTTCTTCTCTTATGTCTCTACTTTTAGCCATCTGCTCTTTGACCAACTTGGTCAATTCAGCATTAGTCACTCTTAGAGGGATCTCCCTCTCTTCCTCATTTTCAAACATTTTTTCCTTCTACCTTGATCTCCAACCAATATCTTAGTGGCTCTGGTACCACTTGACGCAGAGCTTGGTAGAAATCAACTTCTAAAGCCTTTCAAAGGCTTCTCCAGTCCAAGTTAAGATCCAAGCAACAATTTTTTTTTGTTCCTTCACACACACCGGTCCACCTATTCACTGAACCGTATGAAAATCTTCCTTAAAAAGCTTCACCCACTGATTCCAATACTTCTTAATCTTCAGCTTGGCCCCTGGTTGTTCACCTTTCACAATTAGTGGGCTCTATCAAGCTCACTCTGCAAATTCCTTGTATTTTGCTTACCAACACTTGCAGCCCACGTAACCTCAATTTTTGGTTTGTCACGGATCTTCTACAAACACCAAGGGTTCTTTTACACATTGTTAGATGCCCTTTACAGCATGCTACAAGATCCCAACAACTTTTGGAAGGACTTGGTCCTGCACCTCCAAACCCCACTATGTCACCTAGGCTGTAATGGAATGGCTAAGATGGGTTCTCAAGGCCCCAAAACCTCTTGGCTATCCTATAAAACTCCTGAACACTCCAAGTCGACCTTTTAACTCATCAACAAAGTCAAAACTCCGTGTTGTCTATGCCAGTTCTGTTCATCCTAATCAAGCACATAACCATTGTTTGAACTAGGGTCTGCTTGAAAGTCTTTTTCCCTTCACCAAAACTCCTCTAGCTCCTGGAACAATCGAGATTGAAATCCTAACTTGCATTTCTCCAAGTTTGAGTGAATTCCACTATAGAAATTGCAAGTTAGGAAGACATAGGTGTAATGCCCTCCAAAACTGAACTAACCCAGACCTATAAGAATGAAATTGAAATAAATTTTCAACCAATGAACTAACTTGCTTTAAACAAAAATGAAACTATTTTGCATTCACGCCTCCAACAAAATCACTCACTTTGCAATCATAATCTACCCGCACGGCTCTACAGGTCACTGCAGTACAAGAATTTCCAGAAAAATAAAGGATTATTGTTTTTATTGTTCAACTTCAAGCCTCTATTTATACACACCTCCTCTTTGAGAGGAAAAATTCACAATTTAAATGTCTCATTAATATTGGGAACCCCTCAAGGTCATTGATAACTGATTTCTAACTTCTTCTATAAACTGGAGCAAACCAAACTGAACTTTCACAAAAGTTGTCAAACAAAACTAAAACACCTTAAAACTCGGAATCACAGCTATTCTAACTCTCGGGTTACAAATGGTCACATGGTTTATAACCACACCATAGTGCCATTGTACCTTACAATTGAGTCCTTAAAATAAATATGGACAAAATCTCTTTTCTATCAATTCTATCCTACAGCCTTCGGTGCCCTGCACCACATTTCCTACATCATGTATTTCAATTTTGGCCATTGAAGCAATGTCATCCCTAGCCATATCTTGTTCCTTCCTCATTTTTTAGTTATTTCCTTCATCATGTTCAATTGCAGAGTGGATAACATCAAACCAATTGAAATGTCTAAAACCATGGTTCTCCTGATATATAAGATCTACATTATTTCATACTGAAGGCATTATATGTCATTAATTTGAAACATACTATATATAAAAAATCATTAATAACCTTATGAGACAAAACCAAAGCTAACACATGATTTTTCATTGTGTGCGACACTTTTAAAAGACATGACTCAACACCACATGAGAAAATATGAAATCAGTCATCTCTTATAACCATGGATCCTGTATCAATAAACAATGCCCCATGAAAACTTATCAAAATGATTTGCAATAATATTATCTAATAATCATTTAATTTTTGGAATGAGTAATTTCTACCTCAAATGAATTTTAAAAGAGTAATAGAGGATTCTAGAAATTCTAAGAGGATTACCGAATAGGGTTAGGTAAAGTTCTAGAAGATGTTTAAGTTTAGTTAGTTCTAGAGAAGTCTATTTGTCCTATGTCAGCCAATGTAGATGTTTCCAAAGATAATCTAAGACCTCTATAAATAGAGGCATCATGTAATGTAATTTATATGGACAAAAAGGTGAATGAAATATAACATATTTTATTGTGTGGCAGCACATTGTGTTGTTCTGTGTTACATCTATCGGATTGGTATGAGAGCTGTCCTAGGTTTTATCATTTGGTATCATAGCTATCTTTGGTTTCATCAAAGTGGTATCAAAGTTATCCTCTATTTCATCAAATTGGTATCAGAGCAAAGTTTTGAGAAGAAAAGAGAGAAATTTGGCAAAAAAGAAGAAGAAGAAGAAGGTATGGTTAGAATTCTTAAAATTATTTAATGGCATTTGATAAATTATCCTATTGTCTTTAAAAGAAAAGAAGATCATGGTATTTAGAATTTTCTAAAAGATAGAGAAAAGTGTGTTAAATTCTTGTGTTTCAATGGGGAAAGCTAGAAACAGAGAAAGATGGAAAAATATAGTTTGAAAGAACAATTGATGAATGTTAAAGAGTCAAATTCAAATTTGATAAAAGGGTTCAAAGAAGTTGGAAAACAAAATTATGAGTATTTGTGTCAAACAAAAGATTTAGAAAATGAATTGATCAAACTAAATAGAAAAATGAGAAATTAGAAGAAATGTTAAAACTATATGATGATGACTAAAAGAGAAATAAATATTTAGAAGGAAAGGTAAAGGTGTTTGATGATGTTGAGAAAAAGGAAAAAATTTTAGAAGAAACGATGAAGAAATTAGAAGAAAAATTAAAGATGTTTGATGATATTTGTTGTCACTTAGGTTTGCACCCTTGTCCAAGGCCTATGCGCGAGGACAACCTAGTGAAACATGGAAACAACCTCCAAGCTGTAGGACTTGAACTATGAGGTTGAGTCTCCGGAGAAGGCCGAATTCCTCTTACTGTCAGGGCATACCTATCTATTCTTAGAAGAAAAAGGGAGAAAGAGAGCACAAAAGAAAATCTACCTAGTCTAATCTAAGGTGGTGATGCACCAAAACAGAGTGTTCAGACTCATTCCTACCCATATATGCACTGCAGAACTAGGGTAACATCCAAAAGTCATACACGTCTAGACTTATATCGATCAATAATCACATACAGATCAGGAAACCAATTGAATGACACCAAGAAAAGAAGATTTTACTTGTATATTATTCAATAGGCCAAAGATAGATACAGTATGTAGACCACTAATCTCAATAATGCATCAATGAGAGGCAAAATGAAGCACATACACATTGACCACTGAAAAGAATGACATAGGATGCTATGTAGCTCAGAGACACAGGGATTCTACACTGCAAGTTTGTAAGCAGTAGCAGAGAAAATCAGGAAGAGTCGACCCTGGGAACAAATCTCAAAATTGCCTTTATAGATCAGGCATAACTTGAAGATTTCTGCGTTACATTTACTTCCTACCTACTGGCATTGAACCCCAAAATATCTAATCAAAGACCACACTCGAGCATGATTTTGAAGTACCAAATCAGATATTCGACTGAAAGAATGCCTCGAGTAGACAGAGCGGCACCAATGAATGATACTAACACAGTAGATGGATCGACTGAAATGGTGGAGTGTTTCCCTATGCCTGGCATTCATTCCTAGTAGGTCAAAAATGATTGCGAAGATCAAATTGCAAGATAACATCGATCATCTTCATTTTTTTGATTCATGAATCAGCCTAGTCAAGAGGTCAACCAGGCTCCTTACACGTCAACTAGGCCATGCGGGCCAACTATATTTCTTTATTTTGCCACCTGAGGAAGTCCTCCCATGGTTGACCTTCCGTCATCAAACTACTGTGCCACCCCTCAGACGGTTATCACTAACTGCGACGGTTATATTATCTGCCAGCCGACCGTCAATCTTGACCGGGCCAATAGGACACGTGTCATCCAGGTGCGTTGTCGCTAACACTATCTCCCAAGCAGTTCTTCATAGTGCAATGGTGCCCACCGCAGATCTGTCTCCATTTGACAACTAGAATTGCCTCGTATTGCCCTACACTGTTCCTATTCCGAGCCCATCACATTTGGTGCCATCTTGGCAATCGATCTTCGTTCGAATGACATATGGCAATAGCTCAGCGATCCATCCTGGCGAGACTTGACCCCACTAACACGTGGCAACAGGGTGCCATGTCGCTATACTAAAAATCTTGCAGCTTCACCAAAGCGACATGGCACTGCCATTGATCTATTCTAATCTGACGGTCGCAAAACCTGACCTCCCGCGACCCTCCTTCTTTTATGATTCGTCGGGCCCACCGAAATGTGGCATCAACTTATTGGTCTGTCGGTCACCCTGAATTCGATCGCATCCGGCGGCATGGAATGCGATCCTTCCGGGACACGTGGCGCAAGGCCGCCAAGTCACTGATGTTATCTACTGAGCTGTTCTCGATAGCGAGACAGTGCCAGTTGTAGATCTCCATGGATCCGATGATCGTGAAGACTCGCCATTCCTCCTGAAACTACTATGCCTGCTGAACGCGTGTCGTCATTTGATTCATTCTCCTGACACCGATTGGTAAGACCTGACTCCCGCCGACACGTGGCGGATGGTCGCTATGTCGCCATGTTAAAACCTGTGCATCTCTGCCATAGCGAGATGGTGCCATCTGCTGATCTGAATTGATTTGACGGTGTGCAAGGAAGATCATTCCCCTCAGTGTATCGATGAATAAGAACTGGCCACGTATTAAGGGTCTGACTAGTCCTCGATAACATCCTTGGACCCATGAGGACGTGTGTCCTTCAGGGGCAATGTCGTTAACATAAGACTCGCGTAGCTCTTCAATAGCGCGATGGCGCCTGCCGTCGATCGGCCCTAATCTGACGGTGGAGATCTTACCTTTCCATGTACTGGTGACACTGACTGAACTCCGACTTGGGGGATGTGGTCGCTCTTTATTGGCCAAATGAAACACCTCCCTGGTCTGACAAAGCACCAACTCGGAGGGTTCGTATTGCCTTGACCCCACTGATGAATATGTGGCTACATCTGATTTGCCACCGTGGTGCTAGGCTCCTGACTGCTCATGCAAAGTACTTGCTGGGACCCAACATGCCATGGTGGATTTTTTGTTTGGGCGCTATGTCGCCATCAGAAAATGCATTGGTTTTCCATTGGTGACATAGCGCCTCGCTGTGTTTTGAAACTTCTGACCTGTGGAAACATGTCACCTGCAAACGTGAGCATTTCCGCTAGGCGCTATGTTGCTATGGAGATTTTTCGGCTGGCATGCGATAGCGACATAGCGCTTGCGGTGCCAAAAAACTTTCTCGACCTGCCCTCCATTGTAGCCTATTTGCCAGACCCACCAGACACGCGTCAATTGGGCGCGATGTCGCTTTTCTATTTCTCGTGCATCTCTAATGAAAAGATCGCGCCGACCGTCGATCTTGCTGAAATCTAATGGAGAAGATCCTACGGGCTGCGAAATACATCATAAGGTCTGATCTTGGCATAAAATATAATATTTCCGTGGCTAGCCATTGGACAAGCTGAGCATTTAAAATTTAAACCTTTGGCGGGTGAGCAAAAGGTAACAATTTTGGTGACTCACAGGGGGCATGAGCCTGCTCAATGCATGACCAGTACCTGAGAATGATCCATTGGGCCATGGAGTCGAAAAAGAGGGCCTGGAAGGTACAGAACCGAGAGCTACAAGAAACCCTAACCCTAAATGAGGAAATCAAAACATTAAAAAACCCTTGAACTCTGGCTCTGTCCCTATGACTTGGAAACAAAAAATAGGACCTCCTCAGCAACCTGAGACTTGTCAAATTTTTGACAACTGGCGACTCACAAAGTGAGCCATGTGCACGCGCACTTATTGAAGAAAAGGAACAACAGGAAGAAACTAAACTAATTATGTACATGGATTCACAATCCTTCAGAAACAGGGCTTCAAATGGATCCCATTGACTGGAATGGGCAGAACTTCACCATTTGGCCTGCTTAGCTGGAATGCATTGGCCTGTTTGCAACCAGAGATCAGATAAGGGCCAATCCATAGTGGTTCAAATTTGGAGTGCCTTCCTGGTTTTGCTCTGTCTGAGTCCCATTTGAGAACTAAATCTCCTTCTCTGAAGATTCTGGCCCTTGCCTTCTTATCAAAACTCTTCTTCATCTGCTACTGGTGTATCTCCAGGGTTTGCATAGCTTTGTTTCTCTTTTCTTCCAGTTCAATCAATTCTGCCATTCTCACTGACATGGGACTATTTTCAACCAATTCCAGCTGATGAGCCAACTCCAAGGATGGGAATTCCAATGAGATGAGAAGTCTGGCCTCCCTACCATATATCAGCACAAAAGGTGAATTCCCAATAGATCTCTTGGGTGTTATCCTGTCAGCCCACAGAGCAGTCCTTAATTTTTTATGCCAGACCTTCTGATTGTCTTCTATCGTTCTCCTTATGATTTTGATCAAATTTTTGTTGGAAGATTCGGTTAAACCATTGCCCTGTGAGTAGTAATTTGATGATGTGCTCAGATAGATATTGTGACTCATTGCCCATGCAAAAATTTGGGTTCCAACAAAAGATTTGGCATTATCTGAGATGATAGTGGAAGGAGCTCCAAACCTAGATACAATTCCATCAAGGAATTCAACAACTGATGGCTCTGTAGCATCCTTCAAGGCAACTACCTCTGTCCACCTAGTAAAATAATTAGTAGCAGCCAAAATCCATTTATGACCTGCACTAGATGGAGGATTAATGGGGCCTATAAAATCCAACCCCCACTGGGTGAAGGGCTGATCCACCTGAATAAGATGAAGAGGAAGAGTTGCAAGTCTCTGTTTGCTTGAGAAGAAAGCACACTTCTCACATTTTCTCACATACCTATAACAATCATGGAACAGAGATGGCCAGTAATATCCAGCCCTCATGATCTTCATGGCAGTTGTTCTTGCAAAGAAGTGGCCACCATCAGGGCCATCATGAAGTTCTTTAATCATCCTCTCAACCTGATCTTCTTCAATACATCTCAACAGGGTCCCACTAAAATTCCTCCTGAATAGGATATCATCAATCACAACATAGGGAATGGACTGCAGTCTATATTGTCTTCTCTTGGCTCTGTCCAATCCTTGGGGGTATCCATTCCCTGATAAAAAGTTCTTCATGTCATCCATCCAGCTCTTTGGGGCATTAACATTTCTTTATTCCTACTGCTTTGCAATTACCATAGCAACTTCTTCATCTGAATCCTGACTTGATAACATTTCTTTGCATAATCCTCTCCCTCTTACCAATTTGGTAATCTGAATGTCAACATCATATTCCATTACCCTAGTGATCCATCCAGCTCTCTTCTCACTGATATCTTTGTTTAACAGGAAGTCTTTTACACTTGCATGGGGCACCAACAAATGGATCCTATTATGGGATAAGAGGTGTCTGAATTTCTTCAAGGCTCTAATGACTGCAAGGGCTTGCTTCTCAACAAAGCTATACTTATCTTCATATTCCTTGAGCCCTTCACTAAAGAAGGCTATGGGCTACTCCTCATTCTTGTCATTTGTCTGAGTCAAGACAGCAGAAACACTTGACTCACCACCTAAAGTGTAGAGGATGAAATCTTTCTCAAGATTTGGGTTCATGAGAGTGGGGGCTAAGGCTATGGCTGCCTTAATTTCTTCAAAACTCTCCTTCCCCTCCTTGGTCCATGAGAAGACCATATCTTTCTTAAGCATGGTTGTGAGGGGTTTCACCATGATGGCAAGATTAGGAATAAACCTTCTTACAAAATTTATCCTACAAAGGAAACTTTGCAGCCCCTTCTTGTGTTTAGGGAGAGGAAGGGCAAGTATTGCTTTTGTTCTTTCTGGATCAATGGTCAATCCATCCTTAGATACAATGTGTCCTAATAGTTTTCCTTGGTTTGTAACAAAGACACACTTGGCTAGGTTGAGAGAAACCCCAAACTCTCTACATCTTAGAAATACCTGTCTCAAATGATCAAGATGATCTTCTACATTCTTGGAATACACAGTTATATCATCAAGGTATACTAAGACAAACTTGTCAATTAATCTTTTGAAAGCTACCTCCATTGCCTTTTGGAATGTGGCACCTTCATTTGTTAACCCAAATGGCATTTTGCAATAAGCATAGGTGCCCGATTTAGTAGTAAATGTTGTCTTGTATCTATCAGACTCTTTAACTAGCACTTGGTTATAACTAGAAAACCCATCAAGAAAAGAGAATCTCCTTGACCCACTGACCTTGGACAGAATTTGCTCCATAGAAGGGAGAGGATGGTGATCCTTAAGGGAAGCCTGATTAAGATCCCTAAAGTCCACACACAATCTGATATCTCCATTCTTCTTCCTCACAGGGACAAGGTTAGCTACCCATGATGAATGTTTAATAGGAAAAATTATGTTAGCTTCAATCAACTTGGATAGCTCTTTCCTCACCAAGGGTTCAATCTTGGGATTCACTGGCCTCTGTTTTTGTCTTACTGGTTTGACTCTATCAACCAAATCTATGGTATGCTGAAACAAAATAGGGTCGAAACCTTTTAAGTCATCATATGTAAAAGAAAATACATCACTAAACTCTTGACATAGATGAATGAAATTTTCTTTCTCGGCTTCAGAACATACCTTTCCCATGTTAAGAGATTTTCCATCAGCAATAGTAACTGGGGCATGATCATCCTTTTCTACAGCTAGATTCATTCCTTTATCCCTTGACTGATCATCAAGATTAAAGACACTCTCTAAGGTAATGAGACCCTTGGGCAATTTGTTGAAATTGAGGTGAATGATCTGATCACCATATTGATCTTGTAGTCTTGACTGATTTATTTCTGAAAATTCTACTTCATTCTGCAAGAAACTCAAAATCTGCTCATCGAACTCAAACACCTGCCAATGAGTATTATTATCAGGAATAACAGGCCTTACCACCACCCTTATTTGTTGTTTCTTTTCTTCCTCAAGATTCCTTGGCACATCATAAGATGCTCCCACTGTTGCAAGTCTATCAGCGTATTTATTTTCTCTCCTAGGAATGCTCCGAATATTAAATGCTTGGAAACCCTCAAGCAAATCCTAGACTCTGTGTTTATAAGACTTGAGCAGGCCATTTTTGGTGATATTCTGATTTCTCACTTGGTTCACTACCAACTCACTGTCCCCATATAATTTCAAGGCTTGAATTCCCCTCTTTTGGGCAAGTAGGAGACCTTGGATAAAAGATTCATACTCGGCCACATTATTGGTACAACTTAATTGGAGTCTAAAAGAGAAATAATATCTTATTTGTGTAGGAGAGATCAACATAACACCAGCCCCTGATCCATTTCTATTCCTTGAGCCATCAAAGTACATACTCCATACTCCATTTATGTCGTCATTAGTCCTAACAAGGTCAGGAACTTGAACCTCTTTCTCTATTATGCAATATGTACTAAGGCCTATCTCAAGAGTTTCTGACATAGGCTCAAACTAACATGTATTTTCCCACTCATCTAAGAAGAAATTAGGGATCTCTGCTTTGGAAGTGACAGGCTCGTTTACTATGTTATTTTTGTCCATCTCTAGAATAGGGCAATTCATATTGATGAAGTTGGGAGTGTAGGGTTCAGTGTGATGAAGGGCTTGAGGTTCTACTCTTATTGAAGCATTGGCCCCATATCTGGTCTTAAATGACATATAAGACCAATCAGCAGATATGAATCCACCAATTTGAGCAGTGAAGTCTCTTGAAAGACAGATGGCAAAATAGGGCTTGACCTCAGCAACAGATATGTCTTGAATCACAGTACAACCAAGGCATGCATTTAGGGCCATTTCCACACTTCTAAGGATGCCTACGATTTTGGTAGTACTCCTATCTAGTTGTAACACATCCCTAACAATGGGCTCATATTTCATCCCTAAAGCATCAGCAACACACCTAGGCATTACTGAGCTGCTAGCCCCTGAATCTATCATGCAATTATGGACTAAATTGCCCCCTATAATCAGAGAAACATAGAATGGAGGAGGTATAACCTTTTTATTTGCCTCCACATCTCCTGCTAGTTGTACTAAACTAGTGGCACTCTCCATGGTAGATGACTGATCCTTGGGTTCAATCTTTTCCAATTCTTGCTGCAGTATCTTCCTCTGCATTGGTATGGTAGCAACAGCATCCCACATGGAAATGTTTACATTGGTCTTCTTCATTTGCTCTACCACACTCAATGGTGTGTTAGGAGTTTTAGCAGAAACTTTAGGAGCTACACCTATGAGAGGCTGAGATGGAGCAGCATAGGAATCACTTGCATCCTCCTTTCTTGGACCTTGCCTTTGCTGTTGTGAAGTGTTTGTCTGCTCATTTGCTTTCTGTGTGTTAGGTGTAACACTTGAAGTTGAGGCCTGCTTAGGAGAAGGAGGAGCAGCATGTTCCATAGCTCTCTTCTTACTTCTTGTGTTATGAGCAACGAAATCCTAGTTTACATTACAATGCTCCTCCATCTGGTGATTCATGAAAGAGCAATCACCTTGCCTTTGGATATATGAGGCCTCCTTGGTATGATCTTCCTTGTGTGATTGCTTTACTGCAGGCTCCTGGACAGTTAGGGCCAAATAAGATTCTGCTTTCTGACATAGGTAGTAGGTATAAGAATAGTTGCAAGAAGGACAAAAATCTTGATCTTGGGCCAAGTTATTTTGAGGGACTATAGCTCTATTCTAATTTGAGCTTGAAGCAGAAGCATGACTATTTTTCCTATTCTGATCAAAAAAGCTATTCCACTGATTAGGAGGCCTACCACCACTTGGAGCTTGATATTGTAATTGGGGAGGCTTGCCATTTTGGGCTTGCTGCCTTTCTAAGGCCACCACCTTGTTACTCATCTTTTGTATTAGAGAAAAACTATCCTCTAATCTCTTCCCTTGGTCCTTCAACTCCCTCCCCTGCTCTTGTAATTTTTTATCCAGGGTCTTCTCTCTTTTATCTGTGTTCAACACTAGACCTTGGAGCATTTCCTTGAGTTCATCTATCCCATTTGAGGATGTGGAAGCTTGGGGAATTAGAGTAAGGGCTTGTGATGTAGGAATTGTAGGAAGGGGAGCTATTACTGGTTGGTGGTTGGGGACATCCGGAAAGAAGGGCATAGGAGGTCTTGGAGCCAACTTTCCTCCTTGTATTAGGATGTTCTCAGCTTTTATAGCTGTCTCATAAGCATTTGGTAATGTATCTCCCCCCATAGTTTGGATTGTAGTGGCAATGTCACTGTTGAAAGCTCTAAGGTAATGCAAGAAAGCATTACCAGGGGTAGGTTTTACTATAGTAGGTATTCTATCCCATGTCTTTTGGAATCTGTAGTTAAAATCAATCATACATTCATGGGGGGCTCTTTTTATTGTAGTCAGTTGCTCTAATAGCGACAAATGGTCACTCTTATCCTCAAAATGTTTGCATAATCCTACTCCTAGTCCATCCCAATCAGTTATGGAGCCATGAGCTAAGACTCTATACCACTGTAATGCTTTTCCTTTTAAAGATGAGGCTAGAAGTCTGACAACAACATCATCCTCTATAATACCATGAATATTACAGACATTTGCTACCTCTTGGATATGCTCTAAAGGGGAAATAGAAGTTTCACCAGTAAAATCAGGTATGCTTTTTAGTGCAGCTACTGGTATATCATGTCTTTGGGCTAATAATAGAGGGCTTCCACCATTAAAGGTGAAAAAAGCATGAATCCTTGGGTGTGCCATATAGACAAGCATTCTATTGATGAGGCTAGATGGCAATCTAGGCTAAGTTCGAATAGTAGGGGGAGTAGAGACAGATCTTATAGGTATTTCAACTGTTATTCTACTCCTAACTGGTGATAATGAAGTTCTAGTCCTTCTTCTCCTAGGATTTGAAAGAGAAAGCTCTTGATATTGAAATTTACCTCTAGAAGATGCCCTTGTTTCAGCCCTGGGCATGAATTTCTGCAACTTAGCCTAAAACCAGATTTATTGATGTTCAGAGTCGCCAAGTACTTGAAAGATCAGCCTCTTGAAGGCTTGAATAGTGAAGCCAGCACTACTTCTTCAGCGTTGATCCCTGGAATTCTCTCTTCTTAAAACCAGTAGACCTTAAATATTCTTATATGAGTCCCACCGAGCGTGCCAAAAACTGTTGTCACTTAGGTTTGCACCCTTGTCCAAGGCCTATGCGCGAGGACAACCTAGTGAAACATGGAAACAACCTCCAAGCTGTGGGACTTGAACTGCGAGGTTGAGTCTTTGGAGAAGGCCGACTTCCTCTTACTGTCAGGGCGTACCTATCTATTCTCAGAAGAAAAAGGGAGAAAGAGAGCACTAAAGCAAATCTACCTAGTCTAATCTAAGGTGGTGATGCACCAAAATAGAGTGTTCAGACTCATTCTTGCCAATATATGCACTGCAGAACTAGGGTAACATCCAAAAGTCATACACGTCCAGACTTATATCGATCAATAATCACATATAGATCAGGAAACCAACTGAATGACACCAAGAAAAGAAGATCTCACTTGTATATTATTCAATAGACCAAAGATAGATACAGTATGTAGACCACTAATCTCTATAATGCATCAATGAGAGGCAAAATGAAGCACATACACATTGACCACTAAAAAGAATGACATAGGATGCTATGTAGCTCAGAGAGACTGAGATTCTACACTGCAAGTCTGGAAGCAGTAGCAGAGAAAATCAGGAAGAGTCGACCCTGGGAACAAATCACAAAATTGCCTTTATAGATCAGGCATAACTTGAAGATTTCTGCGTTACATTTACTTCCTACCTACTAGCATCAAACCCCAAAATATCCAATCAAAGATCACACTCGAGCATGATTTTGAAGTACCAAATCAGATATTTGACTGAAAGAATGCCTCAAGTAGACAGAGCAGCGCCAATGAATGATACTGACACAGTAGATGGATCGACTAAGACGGTGGAGTGCTTCCCTATGCCTGGCATTCATTCCTGGTAGGTCGAAAATGATCGCGAAGATCAAATTGCAAGATAACATCGATCATCTTCATTTTTTTGATTCATGAATCAGCCTAGTCAAAAGGTCAACTAGGCTCCTTATGCGTCAACTAGGCCACGCTGGCCAACTATATTTCTTTATTTTTCCACCTGACGAAGTCCTCCCATGGTTGACCTTCCATTGTCGAACTACTACGCCACCCCTCAGACGGTTATCACTAACTACGATGGTTATATTATCTGCTAGCCGACCGTCAATCTGGACCGGGCCAATAGGACACGTGTCATCCAGGCGCGTTGTCGCTAACACTATCTCCCGAGTAGTTCTTCATAGCGCAATGGCGCCCACCGTAGATCTCTCCATCTGACGACCAGAATCACCTCGTACTACCCTGCGCTGTTCCTATTCCAGGCCCATCACATTTGGCGCCACCTTGGCAACTGATCTTCGTTCGAATGACATATGGCAACAGCTCAGCGATCCATCCTGGTGAGACTTGACCCCACCGACACGTGGCAACAGGGTGCCATGTCACTATACTAAAAATCTTGCAGCTTCACCAAAGCGACATGGCGCTGTCGTTGATCTATTCTAATCTGACGGTCGCAAAACCTGACCTCCCGTGACCCTCCTTCTTTTACGATTCACCGGGCCCGTTGAAACGTGGCGTCAGCTTATTGGTCTTTAGGTCACCCTAAATCTGATTGCATCTGGCAGCATGGAATGCGGTCCCGCCAGGACACGTGGTGCAAGGGTGCCAAGTCACCGATGTTATCTACCGAGCTATTCTCAATAGTGAGACAGCGTCAGTCGTAGATCTCCACGGATCCGACGATCGTGAAGACTCGCCATTCCTCCTGAAACTACTGGGCCTGCTGAACGCATGTCATCATTTGATTTGTTCTCCTGACACCGATTGGTAAGACCTGACTCCCACCGACACATGGCGGATGGTCGCTATGGTCGCGTGTCCTTCAGGCGCAATGTTGTTAACATAAGACTTGTGCAGCTCTTCTATAGCGCGATGGTGCCTGCTGTCGATCGGCCCTAATCTGACAGTGGAGATCTTACCTTTCCATGTACTAGTGACACTGACTGAACTCTGACTTGGGGGAAGTGGTCACTCTTTATTGGCCCAATGAAACACCTCCCTGGTCTGACAAAGCACCAACTCAGAGGGTCCGTATTGCCTTGACCCCACTGATGAATAGGTGGCTACATCTGATGCACCAGCGTGGCGCTGGGCTCCTGACTGCTCATGCAAAGTACTTGTTGCGACCCAACGTGCCTGGTCGCTTCTCACCACGGTTGATTTTCTATTTGGGCGCTATGTCGCCATCGAAAAATGCATTGGTTTTCCGTTGGCACCATAGCGGCTCGCCGTGTTTTGAAACTTTCGGCCCGTGGAAATGTGCCGCCCACCGACGTGAGCATTTCCGTTGGGCGCTGTGTCGCTATGGAGATTTTTTGGCCGGCATGCGATAGTGACATAGCGCTTGCGGCACTGGAAAACTTTCCCGATCCACCCTCCGTTGTAGCCCGCTCATCGGACCCACCAGACACACGTCAATTGGGCGTGATGTCGCTGATGCAATTTCCCATGCATCTCTAATGAAAAGATCGCGCCGACCATCGATCTTGCTGAAATCTGACGGAGAAGATCCTGTGGGCTGCGAAATACATCATAAGGTCCGATCTTGGCATAAAAAATAATATTTTCATGGCTAGCCATTGGACGAGCTGAGCATTTAAAATTTAAACCTTTGGCGGGAGAGTGAAAGGTAACAATATTAATAAAAGAAATTACAAGATGGAGAAAGAGATGAAGAAATTAAAAGAAGAAAGTTACTTGTTAAAGGATGAACTAAATCAATCCATCATTGAAAGAAATGCATGTGTCAAAGAAAAATCAGTATGTGATGTTTCATGTAGTATAGATGATTTGAATTCACCACTAGAAAAGTGTGACTCTATTGAAGTTTTTTGTGGTAAAGAATATGAAAATGTGGCATCAAATACTATTAGCTATGATAATAGAAATGTTGGATGGAATATAATGAAGAAAATGGGTTACAAAGGTAAAGGATTGGAAAAACATCAACAAGGAATCATAGAGCCTGTTCGACCAATCATGAGACCAAAGTATGAAGGAATAAGATATATGAAAGATGAAAGAAATGATTATATGGATTCAAACAAATTTGTTCAAAGTAAAAAATACATGCAATGTTTAATTGTAATAGGAAAGGGCATACAAAAGAAAGATGTTGGGATTTAAATCCATGAAATATTTGTGTCTTAAAGAGTCATAGTGAAAAGACGTGTTAGAATAGAGATTACAAAAATGATTCTATGGCAGGTTGTATAAAAATGAATTGTGGATGGAGCTACGGATTGAGTTGGCAGAAGATTATAGGTGTGATCAAAATTTTGTTTAAGTATAAATGTTCAAGAGTAAGAAGAAATACAACAACATTGGAGAGCAGACTAGAGCAAGGCATCAAAGAAGAAAAAGGTTATCAGCATTTGGATGAAAGACTACATTGCTCATATTTCCTCAATAGCATTATTATGTGACAATTTACTCACAATATAACATGTTCCAAACAAAAATTTACATCTGAGAAAAATGCATGGAAACTCAAATAAATATAACGAGTTTGATAAAATTGTTCATAAAATTTTTTTTAAAAAAAATGTTCAAATCATTTTATCATTAAAAAAATAAATTTCCAAGTTTCTCATGATTACCTCTTCACTCATTCCTTATATATGAAAATTTGAACAAGAAGAATAGACTCAAAACATAAATAAGACAAACAAACATTTGAACAGATAACATGAAACTCGAAAGAGAATAATTCAAACAGATTGCCAAGAATAAAAACATAAAAATGTAAATGTGAGAAAATATTGCTTGAACATGAAAAAGCATTACCAAACCATGTTAGCTAAATAAAATAACAAACTACTTCAATTGCATATGTTGTCAAACTTTAGCCTCAGGTAAGAGAGAATGAACTTTTAAGAAAATTTGGATTTGTGTGCTAGGTAAAACAACATATAGAGAAATAGTTATGTTTAATATAGTTGTTACAGCAATTGGCATGATCCTTGAATTGAAAACAAAAAAATATACAATCTACACATAGATAACATTGAAGAAGAAAAATGACTTGTGAGAGAAATATGAAAGAATGCTAAGAGCTTAATCAAATATGCAAGAATAGATCTAGATAAAGATTTACTTGTAGACCACATTATTGAGAGCATATAGACAATGGATTTTCCAAATATAGTCATGGTTGTAACATCCTCAAAGAATGTGAAAGTGAACATATAAAATGAAAGAGCAAAAATATAAAATGCTAAAACTATTCATTCAGATTTTCTGAATACATTGGAAACATACATAAGTGATACTAAAAATGATATTGAAATGATATGAATAATATTTACATTGATGTCTAAGAATCTTTATATAGTATTATTTTTCCTTACAACAACTACTTATGGGAATAACTTCCCAACAACTATATATTGAACTAATTTCATTTATCTAATCTAAACATAAAAACTAACCTAATTAATGTAATAAACCTAACATTCCCCCCTTATTACATTAATTCAATAGTCATTCTCGCTTATTAGAAATTAATCCAATTATTGTAATAAGTCCAACATTCCTAACCTAATTAATGTAATAAGTCCAACATTCGCCCCCTTATTACATTAATCCAATAAAATTGAAAAGCCTTCAACAATATTATAAACTTTGATGAAGCTCCTTCACCAATCTTTGAAAGTAGTTTGCAACTTCAGATTGCAAATCCTAATCCTAAAGTTGAGCTCCTTCACCAATCTTTGCAATTAGTCTCCCTCTTTGCAACTTCAAATTACAAATCCTAATCCCGAAGTTTCCCTCCTATCCTAATATCCCAACTTTAGACTATAAATCCTAAGGTTGACCTCACAATAACATTGTTTTCACCCCCCTTACACAATGAGACATAGTTCCTCCACAATTTCAGATCTTCGTGAAGTGTGCCTAATGGCTCCTTTGGTGCTGCATATGATACACCTTTCCTTTGAAAGTCCACATCTCCTTTAAGTGTGTCTAACACCTCCTCAAGTTCTATAGAAATAATCACCGCTAACATATGGACATCTTTCCTCTGAAATTTGATATCTCTTCCGAGTGTTTCTAACACCATTTTTGAAATCTTGCACCCCCCCTTCCGCTCAATAGAAGGACAATCACATAGCCAAGCCCCCTCTTTTCTTTAGGGACACAAATCCATCACATCCGCTCTTATCTTCAGGGATGAATTTTCCAAGCCCCAACTTTACAGGGACACAAATAGGTGCTTCCCATACAATAAGCATCTCTAAACAAGAAGCTAGCTAGAGATGATAAAAATCCTCCAACCTCCATTTCCTCTTGCATCCTATTTTATTCACAACAAATAGGGTCTGATCATCCAAAATCTATTAAAAGAATTTTTCTCCCCATTGATTAACCCACTCTAATACCACTATAATAGGCCCAAAGAATGTGAAATAGAACATATAAAATGAAAGAGAAAAAATATAGAATGCTGAAACTATTCATTCAGATTTTTTGAATACATTGGAAACATACATAAGTGATACTAAAAATGATATTAAAACAATACTGAATATGATACTAGAATGATGTGAATAATATTTACATTGATGTCTAAGCATATTTATATAGTATTATTTTCCCTTACAACAACTACTTATAGGAATAACTTCCTAGCAACTATATATTGAATCAATTTCATTTATCTAATCTAAACACAAAAACTAAACTAATTAATATAATAAACCTAATATTCTCCCATTATTAAATTAATTCAATAATCATTCTTGCTGATTAGAAACTAACCTAATTATTGTAATAGGTCCAACATTCCTAACCTAATTAATGTAATACGTCCAACATTCCCCCCCTTATTATATTAATCCAATAAAATCGAAAAGCCTTCACCAATATTATCAGCTTTGATGAAGCCCCTTCACCAATCTTTGAAAGTAGTCTACAACTTTAGATTGCAAATCCTAATCTTGAAGTTGAGCTCCTTCACCAATCATTGAAAGTAGTTTGCAACTTGAAATTACAAATCCTAATCCTAAAGTTGAGCTCCTTCACCAACCTTTGAAAGTAGTCTCCCTCTACAACTTTAGATTGCAAATCCTAATCCTGAAGTTTCCCTCCTATCCCAATATCCTAACTTTAGACTATAAATCCTAAAGTTAACCTCACAATAACATTGTTTCCACCTCCCTTACACAATGAGACAGTGTTCCTAAATAAATTCACATCTCCATGGAGTGTACCCGACGCCTCCTTTAGTGTTGCACATGATACACCTTTCCTCTGAAAGTCCATATCTCCTCCAAGTGTGTCTAATGCCTCCTCAAGTTTGGTAGAAACAATCACCACTAACACATGGATATCTTTCCTTCACAATTTGACATCTCCTCTGAGTGTCTCTAATTCCATTTTTGAAATCTTACCCCCCCTCACTCAATAGAAGGACAATCACGTAGCCAAGCCCCCTCTTTTCTTCAGGGGTGAATTTTCCAATCCTTGGCTATATAGGGACACAAATAGGTGCTTCCCATGCAATAATCATCTAGGTGAGAAGCTAGCTAGAGATGATAAAATTCCTCCAACCTTCATTTCCTCCTACCTCCTATTTTATTCACATCAAATAGGTTTTGGTCTACCAAAATCTATTAAAAGAACTCTACTCCCCATTGATTAACCTGCTCTTATACCACTATAATAGGCCCAAAGATTGTGAAACTTAACATATAAAATGAAATAGCAAAAATATAAAATGCTGAAACTATTCATTTAGATTTTTTGAATACACTAGAAACATACAAAAGTGATACTGAATATGATACTAGAATGATATGAATAATATTTACATTAATGTCTAAGCATCTCTATATAGTATTATTTTCCCTTACAACAACTACTTATGAGAATAACTTCCCAGCAACTATGTATTAAACTAATTTCATTTATATAATCTAAACACAAAAACTAACCTAATTAATGTAATAAACCTAACATTTCCCCCCTTATTACATTAATTCAATAATCATTCTCGCTTATTAGAAACTAACTTAATTATTTTAATAAGTCCAACATTCCTAACCTAATTAATGAAATAAGTGAAACATTCCCCCCATTATTACATTAATCAAATAAAATTGAAATGCCTTCACCAATATTATAAACTTTGATGAAGTTCCTTCAACAATCTTTGAATGTAGTCTGCAACTTTAGATTGCAAATCCTAATACTAAAGTTGAGCTCCTTCAATAATCTTTGAAAGTAGTTTGCAACTTCAGATTGCAAATCCTAATCTTGAAGTTGCCCTCCTATCCCAATATCCCAACTTTAGACTATAAATCCTGAAGTTGACTTCACAATAACATTGTTTCCACCTCTCTTACAAAATGAAACATAGTTCCTCCATAATTTCACATTTCCATGGAGTGTGCTTGATGCTGCCTTTGGTGCTGCACATAAGCCACCTGTCCTCTAAAAGTTCACATCTCCTCCAAGAGTTTCTAACACCTCCTCAAGTGCCATAGAAACAATCACTACTAACATATGGACATCTTTCCTCCAAAAGTCAACATCTCCTCTGAGTGTCTCTAACACCATTTTTGAAATTCTGCCCCCACCTCACTCAATAGAAGGAAAATCACATAGTTGAGCCCCCTTTTTTCTTTAGGGACACAAATCCATCAAGTCCCCTCTTATATTCAGGGATGAATTTTCCAAGCCCCAACTTTATAGGGACACAAATAAGTGCTTCTAATGCAATAATCATCTCTGAGTGAGAAGCTAGCTAGAGATGATAAAAATCATCCAACCTTCATTTCCTCCTGCCTCTTATTTTATTCACAACAAATGGGCTCAGGTCATTCAAAATCTATTAAGAGCACTCTTCTCCCCATTGATTAACCCACACTTATACCACAATAATAGGCCCAAAGAATGTGAAACTGACCATATAAAATGAAAGAGAAAAACTATAAAATGCTGAAACTATTCATTCAATTTTTTTGAATACATTCGAAACATATAGAAGTGATACTGAAAATGATATTCAAACAATACTAAATATGATACTAGAATGATATGAATAATATTTGTACATTTATGTCTAAGCATCTTTATATAGTATTATTTTCCCTTACAACAACTACTTACATGAATAACTTCCCAACAACTATATATTAAACTAATTTCATTTATCTAATCTAAACACAAAAATTAACCTAATTAATGTAATAAACCTAACAATTGTGAATCATTCAAGAAAATGTTTTTCTAGAAACAACATTGACAGTTTTTTATTGTTAGCATTGATATTGAGGATTTAGTAAAAGGAATAAAGAAAGATCATTTGATACTTGTACATATTTCCACAAGAAAATTTGGGGAAAACTTTGTGTATTATTTTTGTTTGCACAATTACAGCTACATCATCTTTCTCAAATAGGCATGTACCCTCTAAAAAAGATACGTGAAATATAAAAAAAGACATGAAATATAAATATATATCAGGAAGAAATTACAATATTATATCTTGAACAATGGTTCAATAGAAATGTATGACACTGTACTTCAGCTTGAAAGAGTTTTTGTACAAAATGAAGCTACAATAACTAGTAGGTATAGGGTACTGTTATTGCCATATCTTTTAACAATGCCATACATATGTTCAACATCTAGACAAAATGAATAAATATATGTACTACTAGTACTAGTGCTTTTAAAGAGTTTGACCCAAGGGTATTTTGAACTATTATGCTGAGAATATGAGTATTTAGCAAGTGTTGTTTCTATTAATGGTCTTCTCAAAGGTCAAATATATGAAGCCATTCCATTTCATAGTTTGTCACAACAGTCAAATGACATAAATATTACTATATCAAAATGACATGAAAGATAAATTAATTTCAAAAAGTAGTTACGACATCCTATTTGGATCAGTGGCTCAATAGAAAAGTATAAGATCATCCTTCATCTTGAAAGAAAAATAAATTCTAACATTTAAATGTTTGTTTCAAAAAAAACCATTACAATCCTCCAAACTTATATCTAATATAGTCTTCCCTTGCTAAGTCACCAATCTCTAAGAACCAAATAGCTCTCGTTGGTTTGTGCATAAAATTATTAGGTGTCATAGCCATAGTCTCCTAACTAAGTCCAAGGATGAATTTCAAGGCAACAAACACATTTGAAACATCTTTCTCAATATCCTCTTTATCAAATTTGATGGTGTGTGACTTATTTATTCTCTCCTATATCACATAGATGATGTCTGATATTACATCCAAAGAAGTGACCATGCTTGCCTTCCTCCTCTTTGGTCTCCTTGTCCTTAATGTAGATGGATTATTTCTAGTACATGTAGTGGATTGATTTGACTGAAGGAAATCTTCATCTAAATCATCAACAACATTTAGAGGTGTATTAAAATCTCCATCACCACCTATATCAACAACCTCATAAAAAGGTTAGGTAGATATTTAGCATCTTGCACCATTGGAGCTGCATTTCCTTCCACCATGTCATTCCCCACAATGACTGCAAGATCATTAAAATAGGTGAATTCCTACCTCCTATACACTTTTGCAATCTTGAATTCATTACTCTACACATTGTAAAAATTAAATAATTAGATATTTGTTTAAAATTAAAATTGGAAAGGACTTTGAAGAGGACAATACCTTTAAAAGTTTATCCCATATGCTTTCCCCAGCATCCATGCATCGAATTATCTCATTCCAAGAAAACCCACTTGTATTTCACAACTCTTTTATTATTCTATATACCAACTTCCATGTTTTCAACATTTCTTTAAAGTTACCTCCTCCAAGATGCAACTTTAACTCTTCATTGAATCTCCTCTCTATAGATGTCCATGCTTCTTTCCAAAAAACCTCCTTCACCTTTCCTTCTTAGAGTAACTTTTTTTGAGGAGAAAATCTAGAAGTTTCCACTCCATCTCTCTATTCCATACCACTTTTGGACTTCTAGAAGTAATACCAATGGGCTAGCAATGGGGGGCATACAAATAGCCTCGTGTATTCTCATCAATAGATTAGTGAAAGACTTTTTCACCTTTGAGATAAGAAGCTATTATATTATTGCAAAACTTGCGATAAATAATGAGATGTTAGTAATAATGACTTGTTAGAGTGTGTGGAGACCCATTGACATAATATATAGATGGACCATGAAAAATGTACAAATTTAACATTTCAATAGATGTAGAGAATAATTATAAAATAATATATGTACAAGCCATGCATTTATTTTACTAGGAGTTTGTATCGGAAATAAAATGTCACAATCAGTTCAAAGTTCAAATCTTGCTTTGAGTCAATTAATAAAGTTCAACTAATAGCTTCAAGTTTGGGCTGCTATTATCATTATCATTATCTTATTTTATATAGGTTCTAAAGACTTCTAAAATAAAGAATAACAATCATTTTTATTTGAAATTCATAAATCATAGTTTTAGAGCATAACAATAAATCTCATTTTCCAATTTAGTATTCATAATATCAATGTTAATGAATCAACAATCTATATGAAGTGTCAATTCAAGCATTGTAGTTGTTCAAAAGTGAGGGAAAAAAAGGTGTAAATGCAAGTAAAAGGAACAACTAATATTGAGATCTATAGTCCTCCACATCCTTCATGCTATTTTATCTAAAAAATTTCCCCAATAATCTCTATCTCATTGAGTCATCCCATAAGTTTCAAGAATTAGCATATTTATCCCATCAAGATAATCATCCTCTTCAATTTCCATATCGGGTGGGAAACCATGTTATATCATAATAAAATTGTGTAGTATGCAACATGCTAACATGATCTTTATTTGAGTCATGATATTGTAGGATGTTGCATGCCTGAAGATAGGAAAATATTGCTTCAAAATACCAAATGTGTGCTAAATCATATACCTAAGAGAAAAGTATTAGTGGTTAAATAACTCATCTGCAATAATGATTGGGTTTTCCTTGTAAAAAACTTTTAGTTGGTACTCTGTACATCAATAAGGGATAAGAAATCTAAGATCGTTTGGATAGCTAACATTAAGTAAATAAAATTTTCCTATACAAAGGAAAAATAATATTGTAAATTGGAAATGGCATACAAACTATGATTGACAATAATAACTATATAATCATTAAAATTAATATTTAATATACTGGGGGCGACTAGTAGTGGATCTACTTTTGACAAAGCTAAAGAAAGAGCATGACTATATACAACAAAACCCTCCCAACTAGCAAGAATATGTTGGAACTTGTAGTCAAATGAATAGACACCCATTACATTCTGTGATAGGTGGCCTTTTCTATCAGAATATTTTTCTTGGTTGTCAACATAAATGGTAACTGGTATATGGGTTCAATCAATTTCTCCAATATAATCTGACTGTAAAAAATATTATTGTCAAATATGTACCAATAGACTCAAGAAACAAAATACATGATAGTATGAGAGTTACCTTTAAATACAGATCAAAATGGTCCTTCCCAATAATTTCTAGAGGAGTACTTAGAGGAGGAAAAATGTAATTGCTATGGAGTGATGTGATAGCATTCAAGACCTTGTGGAATTACTGACTCACTATCTCTCCCAAGTGACCAAGCTAATGGACAATCTTATAATTCCTTAGATTGTGGACAAGAGTATGTAAGAAGATTACTAGTTGTTCCTCCAATTTCATGTTTATCATATCTTTAATTCTCTCTCCCTCCCTTAGAATATTGGCAAGTTTGAAGAATGCTTCTCTACTCATGCATATTTGGTTGTGGAAATCTATCTCGTTGGAATATATAATATGTCTATAAAAAGGAAAAGAAACTCTACTTCACTTGCTCCTATATCTTCTATCATCTTCTAATATTGCTACTATGAACACTACTTGGGCTACAAGGAAAATAAAAAGTATGCACAAGAGCATGATCTTCCTAACAATGCATCTGTAAACGTGTATATCATTAGGAGGATCCATCAAATGCCCTATAACATTTTCTTGGTATTATTATGTGATTCCCATATAATTTGTACATGGTATTACAAACATTATTACAGAGTTATTGCAAGGAAAAGAATGAATAAACTTTCAATAATGTCCAAATAGAAAAAATCATATGATTTTTATAACAATATAAGTATTTGTTGCTTCTAATTGCTTCACATTTCATCAACATAGTTGTAGGTCATTCCTTTTCACATCAATTTGCACTAGGTGTCATTTAGGATACATACAAGGAAGGAACCAAACAAGCACATAAAGTCCTAAATTAGACATTGCAATTGTCAATGTAATGTATTTTCCATATAATGTTATAATTAGACCTAAAAATAGTTGTATTCAATTATTATTTATGTATAATGAGATATCATTTCAATGAGTTTGTCTTGTCAAAGTTTAGTGCAATCAATATAATGAATTTTCCATATGATGTTTACTCTTAGTTGTCAATATAATGCATTTTCTAAATGTGTCTCTCTAGGAAATTTTTGAGAAGTTTACTTTTAGCTATACATATTTGGGGAAAAAATGACATTAATTAGTAATATATCAATGGAATGTAGTAGGTCACTTTGGGTTAGGGTGATCTAGTGGAATGTAGTGTTGGGTGATGCGACACGCTCCCCTGCCCACAGGTGGTTAATTATGTGGTGTTCCATGTTCACTAACAATCATGGTTTTTGGTGCAATGGCAAATGGGCCCTACAATTGGTATCAGAGCCTGGTTTTGGCCTGGTCATGGGTTTAGATCTCCTCAGTGCCTTCCCGACCCATGTAAGCACTTGGTATGTGCGTCGAGGGGGAGATTGTTAGGTGATGCAGGTGGTTAATTATGTGGTGTTCCATGTTCACTAACAGTCATGGTTTTTGGTGCAATGACAAATGGGCCCTAGATGTAGTAGGTCAGTCATTGACACATCAAATAAAATACTGCATGGTACTCTGTGAGAATTAGAATTTGCATACCAACCTTTATTATCTTTGTACTTTGAACCATCATTATTTATGGACATTGCTATATTTAGTAGCTATATTAATACAATGCATCTTTCATTAACAAAGGGATATTTTAGAACCTCTAAACTATAGTGGGAGTTGGAAATATGCTAGTAAAGTCTATAGGGATACAAAATGGAGTAGGGATGACTATCTTAGGAAGTGGTAGAGAGAAAAATGAACCATCCCTAAGGGGTGTACATCAAAAAAATTCCCAAATCTTGGCATGCGCACAAGTATTACTAGATGAATTTTGGATTCGAGAATGTTAAGAACATGCTTTTAAAAAGAAAAAAATAGTATTGTGAAGAGCATGCTTCTAATGTTTTGTAAGTTTGGGCCTCCATTTGAGAACCCTTTAATAATTTAGTATATAGGTTAAGGTGTCAACTAAAAGAAAGTCATAGCACTAGATATGATATCTGTACCTAAAGGAAAAGAAACATACATTGTTGTTGTAATGATAAGTGTAGGAATGAAATGGGCCAATGAATTAAAGAAGGAAAATTCCCAACATGTAATAAGAAATATTAATTGGATGGTTGTGACAAATAGAATTTTCTAAAATTATGATAGAAACAAGTTTCCAAGAGTTTTTAGGTTGAATTCAATAAACAACAATATTATGATAAATCAATCTTGACCAGATATATGAAGACCTTCTAAGCAATTTATAAGGAGATCATAGTCACTATTAAGACATAATTTTTTTTAGAGCTGATTGGAGAAGAAAATATAAGTATATTACATGTACACATGATATTCAAATACATGAAGATAAGACACAAACATAGATGACTCTATAATAGTCCCATTAATATTGATAGTGTAGGAGTATTCAATCAAAACTATAGAATTAATTGTAGAAGGGTGACATTTGGAAGTGTATGTTACAAATGTAAATGGCAGAATACTTGATTAAATAGAGATCAAATGATATATATATATATATATATATATATACATATATATATATATATATATATATATATATATATATATATATATGTATGTATGTATATATATACATATCTATATACATATATATATGTATATATATATATATACATACATATATATATACACATATATATATATACATACATACATATATATACATACATATATATATATATATGTATATGTATATATATATGTATATATATATATCATTCTAACATTTACAAAGATACAATAAGATACAATAGTGAGCATTGAAAATATAAAGATTATTCTAATACCCCCATTTAATGCTCAATTTATTTACTATGCAAATAGATCCCTTAAATTTAACAAACTTGTTAGGACCAAGGGGTTTTGTAAAAATATATATTGGGGTCTCTGAGGTAGGGACTTAGTGTCACTAAATAGATCCATCTTCTACTAACTGTCAAATGTAATGGAAATAAAGCTCTATGTGCTTTGTTCATTCATCAAACACTGGGTTCTTGGCAAGTTTGAGGACTCCCTAATTGTCTAAAAGCAAAGAAGTTGGACCTTCTTGAGGAATATGCATATATGTAGGCATCTAATGGAGCCAAACTACTTCACAAGCTACCTTGATAGCTCCTTAATATTCTACTTCTATAGAGGAGAGAGCTCATGATTGTTGCTTCTTACTAGCCCAGGTAACTGCTATAGATCTGAATTGAACACATATCCAGAGGTAGATTTCTTATCATCAATTGAGCTAGCCCAATCAAAATTGATGAATCCACTAAGCTAAGGAGTAGAACTCCTTTTGCAAAGAAGAACATAATCTAAAGTACCATGCACATAGTGCAACACACATTTCACTACAATCTAATGATTAGTCTTGGATTTCATCATGAATTGTTAGATGTAGCTAACTATAAAACTAAGACCAGGTCTAGCAGTAGTAAGGTAGATGAGACTAGCTACTAGTTGCCTGAAGAGTGTTTCATCTACAGAAGGAGAATTAGATTGTGTGGGCAATTTTAGACTAGTCTCCATAGGAGTGGAGGTAGGTTTTCAATCCTACATTTGAAAACTATCAAGAAATTTTTTGGTATACTTGGACTAAGAAAAAAAAAATACTATTTTTAATCTACCAAACCTCAATACCTAAACAATAATGAAGCAATCTAAGATTTATCATATCAAAAGTTCTGCATAGATCTTATTTGATTTCTAAAATCAAATGTTCTAAACTCTGAGTAATGATCAAATCATCTATATAGACAACAAGAAAAAGAATATCATTACCAAAGTGTTTAATATATAGACTACTATTTGACAGACTATGCTGAAATACCCAAGCAAGCAAGTACTGATCAGTCTTTATGTAGTGAGATTGAGGGGCCTATTTACGACCATAAAGGGCCTTCTATAGTCTACATAATTTCTATTCTACACTAGGAACCTTGAATCCTAGGGGCTACATTATGTAGACTTCTTCCTATAATCCACCATTGAGAAAAGCACTCTTCACATCCATCTAATGAACTTTCCAACCATGCTTAGTGGCAACAAAAAGAAGCTAACGAATAGTGCTCATCTTGGTTATCGGGGCAAAGGTCTCCTCATAGTCAGATCCTTTGCACTGGGTAAATCATCAAGCAACAAGTTTTGCTTTGTATTTGTCCAAGGTACCATTTGCATGGAACTTGACCTTATAGACCCATTTACAACTAATGGGTTTCTTCCTAGGAGGGTGATCAGAAAGAACCCAGGTGTGATTCTTTTGAAGACTCTAGAACTTAGCTTCCCTTGCCTATTGCCATTTTGGAATTCCTTTGGCCTTTGCATATGTTTGGGGCTCAAGGATACTATGGATGTTGGTCATAAGAGAAACATTAATTATGTTGTTTTGAATGCTCTTATTTCTAAAGGTTCTACCCTCAATGAGTTCATTAGGATGAAGATCACTAATCCTTTGAGTCCACCATTTTGGCTAAAAAGTTGAGGAGCCAATATCAAATTCTGTTAGAATAGCTAGATGAGGAGTAGGAGTAGGAGGTGTCTAGAAGTGGCTGAGGTGGTGTATCATTAGCATCAGATGACTGATATAAAATAGAAGAACCCAAGTCAAAGATTGCTGAAGACTGAATCTTGGAATGTGTCAGGGAGGCAGAGAGTGAAAATGGTTTGAGTTCCTCATCAAACACAACATCATGATTGACAATTAAATGATTATTATTTACATCAATCAGTTTTTAGGCCTTATGTATGTGACTATATCCTATAAACATGAATTTATGGCTTTTACAATCCAACTTAGTGTGTTTGGCATCAGGAATCCATACATATGCTAGAGAGCCAAAAACTTTCAAATGGTTGATCCTAGGTTTGCAACTAGACCAGACTACCTCAAGAGTCTTATGGTGAACTACAAGGGTGTGTGACTGATTAAGAAGGTAGAAAACTATGGATATTTCTTCTGCCAAATATTTTCTAGGAATATTTCTATGTTCTAGCATAGCCCTAGCCATTTCAGTGATGGTATAGTTTTGATGCTCTAAAAAATTATTTTACTAAGGTGTGTAAGGTGTGGTGAACTGACGTCTAATGACATGAGTAGTACAAAAGGCAAAGAGAGTAGAAGAAAAAAATTTCCCTCCATTATTGGTCCTATGAGTATGGATGGGGGAACTAGACTCTTTTTCTACTAGGCCTTTAAACTACTAAAATATAGGAAAATGGTATGTGGAGGATCATGGTCAACCAAACTATGCTCTTAAGAGGCAATAAAAAATTAGATAAATCAGGGTTATGTCAACTTGACGTGCAATTTTCTACTTGTTATTAACTTTATATCAAAAATTTGAAAGAAAAGAATCTTTAACAAATTGAATCTAGTTTATAAACTACTAGGACTTATCTCAAAAAAATAAAAATTGTTTGGTTAAATTTTTGAATTCTAATGCAACATTACAAAAATTTGAGAACAAAAATTAGAAGTAGACATATGTCTGACAACCTTAATCAAAATCAAATGATCATATGTTTTAATAATATTCTAGATATAATTAGTAGACACATGCTTGATGTGACACATATTTTTGGGTATTTTTATTGTAAATCAATAATAAATAATTATTTTTTGACTTTAGTATTTTTGGAATAAAAAAATTCTCGTGTCTGAAAACCTTATCTAATTCAAAACTCTTCAAAATTCAATTTTTCATTTCTTTTCTTTATAGTAGAAGAAACATAGAATGTGATGCATCCTTTGGATTTAATAAATGTTGTACCATTTGAAAGTTATAGTTGTTTTTTGAAGTAGTGTGTTAGTAAGAACTTTATACATAACTCCATTAGAAAATAAGTAATAATTATGTACTAAAATCATAATTTTACAAACCTTACATTTATGGAAAGATAAGAACATTCTTAAGAAATCCTTTTCATTTCATCAAATTTTGGTGAAAAAAAAGTTGTCAACTACATGTTTGAAGTAAAAATCACATAAAAATAGGTCAAAAGCACATTTTTAGGATGTTTTTAAAGTTGACCATATAGATTTCGTATCAAAAGATATAGTAGCCCTTATAATGATATTAATTATTTTCATTTACTATCAGGGTGGGTGGAAAAAAAGTTGGAATAGATTTTGAAATGGTTTGAGATATTTCAAAACTACAGATTTTTTAGATCACCACTTTTTGGCACACCATGATCCTGCACATACCCAAAAGAATATGATTTTTGCTTATAAAAATATGCCCACATTTTGTGACTGAAATCATCCATTAAGAGTAAGAAGTACCTATTCCCAGTAATAAAAAGAGTATTCAAAGGATGACATACATTAGCTTGGACCAGCTAGAGTACTTTAGATGCCTGCCATGATTTGTCATCCTTAAATGGTGTCCTATGTTGCTTCCATGCTTGGAAATCTCCACAAACGTGATGGTTTTGGGTTTGGATATCAGGTAGGCCATGGAATAAATTATCTCAAGCAAGTTGTGCTAGATATTAAATGTTTAGGTGACCATATCACTAATGCCAGAGGCTGCTAAGAGCGGATGATTTGGTGATGAAGGCATGCTCAAAGGAATCACCTGAATCTATAAGCCTATAAATACCATGATCCTTAAGACTGACATCAAATGTAGCGCAAGAAGCACGATCAGTAATCGAACACTTATTTCCATTGAAAATAACATCCAACTACAAGGAGTGCTTTATAATCTGACTAACAGATAGAAGATTATGTTTCATGCTAGGAACATAAAATACATGGAGGAATATGAGTCTTATTCCTCTAAACTAAATCTGAACATTGCCCTTGTTGACAATATCGTTCTCTTCACTGCCTCCAAATATTACTGAGTTAGAATAGGGAGTGAATTCAACAAACCAATCATGCCTATGAGTGAAATGTTGATAGGCACTGGAATTTATATACCGAGTAAAAGATTTCACATGATCTGCAAGTGTGCTGGCCATAAAGGCATGGTAAATAGATTCCTTCTGCTCTAAGTGTTGGGCAACATTGGCTTGCTTTTTAACTAACTCTAATTTCTAATTTTGTTGATACAGATGCTCATAATATGTGAATATCTCAAATGGAACAAACTTCAAGGCGAGTAAATGAAAGACACACAAAAATTAGAGTACGTAGATGAGAGCTACAAAAACCCAAAAATAATACACTATCAGAATTCGGATCTACTGGCTCAGAAAAATCAAGACACCCACAAAAATCTAATGCGCACCCATTTGAGACCTCAAAAAACCCACCAAGAATCTACACTTTAAAAAAATTTGACCCCAAAAATTAGGGTTCCAAAGCCAAAAGTCAATCAGTGGCCAATGAAGGTTTTATGTGTAGAAAAATGGCAATTTTGAGGATAATTATGGTTGGATTTTGCACAAATCTTTATTTGCAAGTAGAGGTGAGGTTGGAGAGTTGATTTTGGCCTCTGAATAATGGCAAATATGACCCAAGAATCCTCTAAAATGGACATTCAAATGGGGATAGGATGACTACAAAAAAACTCTATTTGTAGACACAATTTACCCAGATCCAAACTTGAGTTGCAAACAATATGAAACACAGTTGCAGAGTAAAAATTGGACTAGTCATGAGCAAGTAAACTTGGACCAATCGTGCACACAGAACCTCATTTTTAGATTAAAAATGATCACTATTTTCATATGTGAGTTGCAAGCAAAAAACATGATTTGGAGAGGACAAAACCCTAGCTCCAGATTTTAAATTTCTCCAAGTAGAAAACCCTAGGCAGGTTTTAGAGAAAATTGGCTTAAATAATTTAAATAAATAATTTCAAAAGAAATAATATTTTTTTTCCAAAAAAAATTAAGTATTGGCTCTAATACCATGTTACAAATGTCAATGGTAGAATACTTGATTAAACAGAGATCAAAATGATCTACATATACAAAGTGGAGACTCAAAAAAAATACAAACATTATATTCTAGACTACATGTAAATATTAGAAACATTTCAATATTTATAGAGATACAATAGTGAGCATTAAAAATATAAAGATTATTCTAATAGTTTATACTCATAAATATTAATAACTATTTAATCAGCCAACATGCTTAGAACATAAAGAATTTAAACATGATTAATTATGTTGGATTCAATGGAACTATATACAACAATTATTCTTTAGAAATAAGATGGTAGTGGTTAACTCTCATAAAACTATTCTAGTATAGAAACAAAAAAGAGAAAAATTTATATGTTATAAAGTATTAGTTTCTTAGAAGGAAGTCATAAAGAAGTTTCACAATTCAAAGTAGATAATGTATCCAATATTATTTTTATAAAGAAACAAAACTATATTACATAGATTGTGAAAAACATATATGTTTTCCATAAACAAAGGAGGAACTTTTATGTTTGTCATGAATAAATTCATCAATAAACTTATCAGCAAAACAAGGAGGACTTATCAGTAGAACAAGGATGAACATTTATGTTGGAATTCTACAGAATAACTAAGAGAGGGTTGGGAGTGTGAATCAATTGTCCAAGCTCCAGATGTATAAATAAAACTTTTCATTGGTTAACAGATCCATATCCATTAAACCATAACATGCATGCATCCATTAGACCATACAATATCTTAACATAGTAGGTCACAGCCCTAGGTCAAAATAGATTTGTAAAAATGTAAACATGAAACAATACAAACTCATTCACACAATTTGACACAAGGATTATACATTGAAACCTAATTTGGGAAAAACCACAAGTAACATGCCACCCAATTTCACTCTTCTAAAGTGATGTCCTGTGAAAAGCTAACCCTTTTAAAGGTTACAATACACACTATTAAATCTGACCTGGTTAAAGGATTTCAATCACCATGTTAGGAGTGATTCTTGATAGGAAACTTTAGAAAATTCTATTAGAACGTCACCTGCTTAAAGGATTTGCTAATGATTGTTATGTCAAACTTAATCCAAAGGATTTATCTACACTAGTACAGTTGTTAGAAAGTAACAATAGGACTTGATCTGATAAAACCTACAACCCACTTGCAGATTACAAATGTCTAGTTCAGTCCTCCATTCTTCTTGGCATTCATACTCTTCAGCTCTGACAACTTGTTCACCCTTCAAGCATTCAACCTCTTAAGCCTTATTGCTTTGTATGCCAATTGTAGTCTCTTCTGTTTGACCACTACATGAAGCAACACCCTAGACTTCTTATCCTCCTTAGGTTATCACACATAAAAAGAAAATTCTTTCATCCTTCTACCTCTATAAATAGAAAATTTAGGTCTTTTTTCATTTAACCACAATCATGGATTTTAGGATTAGGTAAGATTTAATGAATCTACCCTTTTTCACATTTTAATTCCTCTAGAAACTTCTTCTACAATATTCCTTTAATTTTCCTTGAAATGGTTTTCATGAATTATGTTCTTCCATCTCATTATATTTATCTTCCACACACTTCACATAATTTGAGAAATCAAATTAGTCACCTCAAATTCATCAAATATTTAATTTCTCACTTTTTGTTGTCACTCAGCCAATACTAGTCAAGTTGGCACATACAAAGGTTTAATAATACTTTTCATCAACTAAAATTTACTCGATATATACTAACTTTCACTTGAATTTTGATTTTCACTAGGCTTCTACTATTTTTTTCATAGCTTACACTATTTGCACAGTCAAGCTTGGTAGACATTTTTCTTTAGTTGATCTTCTTCTAGTCTTTTCTTGAGTAATCTTTCATAGTATCGATGTCTTACTTGGTCTTAGTTCTCCTTATATGCCCCAAATAACTCAATGTTTCTCTAGGTTCTCTTTGGTGGACAAACGGCCAATGTTCCTCTTCAGGATTCGTCACATGGCTTAACTACATCCAATGTTTTATAAGTTTAGTAGTTGTATTAGGCATTAATAAGTCAATCTTTTGGTGCAATGATAACTTTATCTTGTAAAAAGTGGTATTGGAGGTTGGTCACAGGTTTGAATCTCCTTAGGTAATGCTGACGGGGGATTGTTGGACTAACTGCCAAAATTTGCCTTTAAGATTCATTGCATGGCTTAACCACCTCGTGTGTTCTAAAAGTCTAGTAGTTGTATTGGGCATTAATAGGTTGATCTTTTGGTGCAACAAAAACTCTAGCTCATAACACTCTTGTTATCCTCTCTTTTCAAATTCTCTTCATCAATCAACCAAATGATAGCATTCATACCAAAAACCAATTGTCTCACCAACAAGTAGCATGTTTGACATCATTTACAAAATAATAATTCTTCCATCATAAGTTCTATACTTCAAAAAATCTCTTTTCAACAATCTCCCTCTTTTTCATTAAGGAGTGTAAGAATTTTCCTAAGGGAAAAATTCACCCAGGAACTAAGAACTCAAACACAAGCACAACTATAGACCAAAAATGAAGAGAGTATGATCAGAATAACAATGTATTCAATAACTTGGTTCTCAGAGTACACTAGGAGTGCCTGAATATAAAGGCCTCAAGAGAGCTTCTACAATGCATAGAAGTTAGCACTAGGAAGTGTCATACAACCAAGCACATGTCCACCAGATATGGGTTATCCTCCATTAAGCACGGAAGTAAGTGCAGTGATGAGAGGATAAGTGTACAAGGGTGGGACACACAAATTAGTGTTGTAGACACCATGTGCTTAAATAGAGTTGCGTACTCATGTTTTGTCAACATGACAACTCAAAAAGTGTGCAAACTCCTCAGTGCCTCACAAATAAAAATAATTAAATAATGAAAAATAATTAAATAATGCATTAACCTAAGTAAACTTAAGTAAGTGTAAATAGTAAAGTATGTATTTACACCAACACCCCCCCTTAAGTGCAACTGAGGGGAATGCCCTTAAGCTTACGAAATAGGATGAAGATGCATAATGGGTCTCAGCTACTAGGCCATGTAAGGTACCCATGTACATAATGATATGCAATCTCCCATAAAGCAAGGAAAGAGGGAAAACTCATGGGAAAAACCCTCCCCCAAAAAGCGAGATGAAAGAGGATGCATCGATGGATGAAGTAATCAAGACCCCCTCATTATGACATACATCTATTATATACATAAGAGAATAAGTGAAGGAAGAGAGACAAAATAGGTTCCCCCCCAAAAAAGAAGAATGCCAACAAGTGAAAACTCCTCAGAGGAAGAAGCTAGTCCAAGAATGCAGAATGGTGTTTCTCCCCTTAGGAAGAAACAAATGCAAAGGTACACTCCTGAAGATGTGTGCTGGCCCTCAAACTTGCTCAAGTATCCCTATACTGATGATGAAGTTCACCCCTTCCAACTGTGCTGAAAAGAATGAATGCAGATCTGGCAAGGATGTCTGTTGAACTTGTTCCACTGAACCATTTGTCTCCTCTACTGACAAAGAGACCTCAACTAATTGTTGTTGATAAGGATCCACAATCATGCCAACTTGCTCAAATTGATCATGTAGAGAATGGACTTGAGGGTCAGAGTGAGCCCTCGCAACAACTGTAGAAGAATCATCATCAATGAGAAGATGTAAGTCCTCAAGTCTATCTCCCAAGTCAAATGAAGTTGGAACTGGAGGACAAGATGTACCATGCTGTGTTGGACCTTTCACTATGGCAATATAAGCACATGGACTAGACTAATGTGATCTCTCACTAGAACTATCGATAGAACCCCATGTGTCTGAACCTGTTGAAGCACTATTGCTGATGTCACTATCAGTTTCCATTGTGTATGAAGTGCGGAGAGGATTAGAGGATAAGTTTGGTGAACTTTCCTCAAAGTGAACATCCTTCTCCAAAAAAATATCATGTCTCTGGATCCATAATTCTGTAAGCATTTGCATTGTCTTCATAACCAATAAAGGTACAAGGCCTGGGTGTTGGTTCCTTGCAACTCCTGGAAGAAAGGTTTTCCCATGCTGGACAACCGAAGACTCTAATGTGACTCACAATCGGTTTTTTGCCACACCATGCCTCAAAAGGAGTCTTGCCATCTAGGGCTGGATGAGGAGACCTGTTAAGTATGTGAGTAGCACTACTAATGGCTTCAACTTCTAATGTAGGATCAAGAGACTTGGCTTTTATCATGCAACTTCCCATGGTCTTGAGAGTCCTAATCCTCATAGTTGCAACATCTGTCTTGTGCAGATTGAATACTGGTGAGTTCTGAAGATCAATCCCCTCAATTTTGCAAAAGTTCTTAAGCCTTCTATCAGCATATCTATTCTCATTGTCCACTCTTAATACTTTGATGGCTTTCCTTGAATTGTGTTCAACATGAGTCTTGAAGTCTTGAATCTTGTGAACTACTTCATTCTTGTGATGAAGGAAGAAGACCCAAGTGAATCTGGAAAAGTCATCAACAAATGTCAATATGTAGCAGCCTTTGCTGACAGAAGTCACTGCAACTGATCCTGCTAATACCATGTGAACAAGTTGAAGAGAAACTGGAGCTTGAGAAGACTTCCCTTTATCATACTTCTCCTTGAGATGCATATCCATAGAACAAGATGAACACTCCCCCTTAGAAAAGTTGATTTTGGGTAGACCTTTGACCATGTGTTTTGAGAAAAGTTGGTAAAGGGAGCAGAAGTCAAGGTGACCGAATCACTCATGCCATAAGTTGTTGTTTTAATTAGAGTGAGTTAACAAGGCTTGAGAAGAACTCTTAGGCACAAAGTGGGAGAAGGAATAAAGCCTCCTATCATCATTGACTTTTCCCACTACTACATCATCTTTGAGACTATGCACCATCGCTGAATTGGAAAGGAACTCAACCTTATGACCATCTCCAAGGTGAGTGATTTGGTAAACTAATAGTAGATTAGAGCTTAGATTTGGAACATAGAGAACATCTTTGAATTCCCCATCTTCCATTTCTACATGTCCTTTCCCTTCAACTTCCATTTTAGCATCATCTCCCATGAATATGTGTGGTACCTTTGGCTGCTTTGATGAAGAAAAGTCTTGCTTTGAAGAACCCATGTGGTAGGAGGCACCTGAGTCAAGTATCCATTCTGAAGAAGAACTTGTGTTGGCCATAAGTGCTTGACCTTTACCCTTTGAAGAGTTAGGATTAGAATCCTTGGAAGTACCTGGCACTTGAATCTTATTCTTCTTTGTTTGATTTTCTAACTCATTGATTCTTTTTGTTTTGCAATGATGCTCATCTTTTTACAGTATGCACAAAAGAGTTTGTCCTTCTTGTCATTACTTTGTTTCTTGTTTGAAGAAGAACCACCTTGTTGAGAGGAGTCATGATGTGTCTCAAATTGTGGTTTTTGCTTCCACTGCTTCTTCTTGTTGTTTCTTTTTCCCCCTTGACTAGATTTGTGATCATCACTAGCCACTAAAGCTTTCGTCTTAGATGACTTGAGAAGGCCAAAATCCATCAAAGGAAGGTTTCTGGTAAGAAGATCCCATGGTTAACCTATGAGTATTAAAACTTGAAATAAAGTTGGCATACTCAGAAGGTAGCTTCTTCAGGATGTGATGAATTAACCTATCATCCTTAATGGGATTTCCACAATCTTTAAGAAGTGTACTATACTCATTGACTTTGATGATATAATCCTGAATTGTGTCATAATTTTTAGGATCTAAGAGATGTAGATCATCCTCAATCTGAAATCCCTTTTCTTCATCCACATACAACTGTTCAAGTTTATCCCAAGCTTTCTTAGATTCTGAACAATTTTTAATGTGAAAAAGAAGATCCCCATGTACACAACTTATGATAACACCTACAACCTATTGGTCTTGTCTTTTCCATTCAATGAGTTCTTTAGCATTAGTAGGTTGGGTAATTATACCATCAAGATATAAACTATATCCTTTTTCCATTAATCTACTCCATGCAATATCTTTCCATATAGAATAGTTGTGTGAAGTTAGAGGAGGAAATTTAAAACCCATGATGCAGATATGAAAAGAGCACAAAATAGAGACACAAAAACACAGTACACCCCCCCCCCCCCCCTTTTCACTCAATCAAAAGAACCCCCCAAAAAAAGATGCTTTGGCACTTTATAAGTAGTGCATTTACAATGAGCCACTTGTCAAAATGAACAAAGTGGACTTTTTGATTTGGCTTTTACAACTGCCTTATGAGGCTAAAATCTGTCACTTAAGCACTATAGCTTAGATTTACAACAATTTTGAAAAGAATCAAATCATTACAATGCCAAAGAAGGCCTAATTCTGAAAGTGATGAATTGGTCCACACAACCCTAGAATCTGACTTCAGATCTGGAAAGTAGACAAAAAAAGTGCACTTTAAAAAAAAATGGAACTTGAAAAAGTGACCAGATGTGCTCGTACGGAGCTTCTTAAGTTGCAAAATGCAGGATTATGTAGGTATAGTAGCCAAAAAATGAAAATTTTGCAAAATCTACGCACCAAAATTAGAAAACAACACCACCAGTGGAAATTTTAGGAAATTTTACCTGATTTCAAAAAAAAGTTACACCTAAATTGGAGTTTGAATGTCCAAGTTACGAGCTCGCAAAGTCAGGCTGCCAAACTGAAAAGCAATCTAGAGAGGGGTTTGGAGGAGAAACTATGAGTCTAAATTTGATGATCAAATGGTCGTCAGTGTAGTTATAAGATGCCCTGGAATGACGTTTAGATGGGCATCAATTTTAACATAGTAAAATGATGATGTCAGCAAAAAAAATGCCCTAGCTGACGTGGCAAGCTGACTAGAAATTTTGTACTATACAAAAAATGCACGTGGAAAAATCTATACTACTGATGTGGCACTGTTGGTTCCATAGGTTACATGGCAGTCCTGTCAGAGATACATGTCAAATGATGTGTTTGATGGCCTACATGGCAATCTTTCACTAGGCCGTGTGTCCAGCGCTGACAGGTCTGCAGAATGTCGCGTTGGGGAATTACGATGTTGAAAAACCTTCAGCGATGGCAAAGATTAAAAAAGTGCCAAAAACCATTGCAATGCTAGCAAAAACCAGGCATGTCGAGAGGAAATGTTTTCGAAGAACACGTCCAAAAGTACCAAAATGTCGTGAATATGCTAGTATACCAAGTTCATGGGCAAGCAGAAAAGGTAATGGACGGGAAGGATAGGGTGAAGCCAAAAAAGTCTCTGTAGCATTTTGGAGTGTGCTCGTTGATTTTGAATACCCTTTTCAGATTTGGACTACACTACCTGCGATGCAAGGAAATCATGCAGCGAGGGCTGATGCCAGATTCTTCAATGCTATGGACACCAAAAAAACTCTGCGCAGGAGGAGTTTCTGAAAAATCTTTGATAGCAGGATGCAAGTGGTAGGAAATGGCCGAGAAAAATAGAGTCACTTTTCATCGAATTTTCAATTAAAATCCCACATTTGTACCACTAGGGAAGTTTACGAACTTTAAAAAGAAGGAACTGCAGACTATGAAGTGAATATGAATGGCCGCTAGGGTTGAGGCTGGGTCGAGCCATTGGGGGAATATTGCGCTCAGAAATTTGTAGTATGCTGCCAGTTGAAACTACTAGAATTTGTACAGTACGCCTTACTTAAGAGAAACCTTGCACAAAATAATAAAAATCCTCCAAATTGGCAGATTCGAGGTGTCACTGCCCAGGTCTGCTAAAAAATTTTTCACTAAATGTTTCCAAAAATTTGATAAAAATGTGATGGAAAAATAATAGAGTAAATGCAAATCTTAAAAAATGAAATTACAGATCTGAAAATAAGATCATATCCATACCGCAAGTTGGGCCTCTGCATTCCGATTTGCAAAAAAAATTTGCCTTAGGATTGACTTTGAGCCAAGGTAGGCATGCTTATAGTCAATTTTCACTGATTCAGTGTTCTAGATGCAATGGAGAGGTCAGATCTGGCGTTAGACACTCCCAATTTTTGTAGCACTCCAGATTCAGCTGAGGTGATGAAGCAAGCAAGAGGTCTCGAATGACTTGTGATGAGAAAATATCTATGCTCTGATACCATGTAAGAATTTTCCTAAGGGAAAAATTCACCCAGGAACTAAGAACTCAAACACATGCACAACTGTAGACCAAAAATGAAGAGAGTGTGATCAGAATAACAATGTATTCAATAACTTGGTTCTTAGAGTACACTAGGAGTGCTTGAATATAAAGGCCTCCAGAGAGCTTCTAGAATGCATAGAAGTTAGCACCATGAAGTGTCATACAACCAAGCACATGTCCACTAGATATGGGTTATCCTCCATTAAGCATGGAAGTAAGTGCAATAATGAGAGGATAAGTCTACAAGGGTGGGACACACAAATTAGTGTTGTAGACAGCATGTGCTTAAATAGAGTTGTGTACTTATGTGTTGTCAACATGACAACTCAAAAGGTTTGCAAACTCCTAAGTGTCTAACTAATAAAAATAATAAAATAATGCAAAATAATTAAATAATGCATTAACCTAAGTAAACTTAAGTAAGTGTAAATAGTAAAGTATGTATTTACACCAACAAGGATAAACCAATACCAAAAATAAAATTAATACCTTTGAATATTTTCCCTCTATCAATATATTTCCTTCTACTATATAGGGAAATTTAGGCTTTGTCAATCTCCTTCAATGTATCTTCTCCTTCTAACTTATATCTTCTTCACTAGAAATTTCTCCTTCTTTCCCATTTCTCCCTCTTTAGAGTATCTCTCCCTCTTTCTTTCTTATATCTCCCTCTTTGGAAATAATGCCAAAGACTTTTCATCTCTATATGTAGATATAATTAATTTAGTTTCTCCCTTTTTCATCTTTCATGTGACTATAAATCTTTTGATTAAGCTCCTTCATTCATTTAGGCAGCTTGTAAAGTAAGATCCACTACATCAAACTCTAAAATATGACATTCAACTTAGCTAATGTAATTCACTTCTCTTTCTTTTTAAGTAGCTCTAGGTAGGGGTATCACCCCTAGTTTACCACTAAGATATTCATAGTCATCCTTAGGTAAATCTTTTGTGAGTTTATCAACTATCTATTCTTTTATATTCACATATTTCATTCTCACTTCTTTATCTTTAACCAACTCTCTCAAGTAATGATACTTGATTGCAATGTGCTTTGTCTTTGTGTGCATCAAAGGATTATTTGATATGTTTAGAGAACTTGTATTATCACAATAAAGTACCATAGGTTCAATAATTTTTTCCTTCATTCCTTTGAGTAGCTATTTGATCCATACAACATTTATATAATTTACTACAACAATCATATATTCAGCTTTAGTAGTAGATTGAGATATACAATTTTGTGACTTAGTAGTCTAGGTGAATGCTTGTAGCATAAATGACAATCTTGTATTCCTTTTAGATATCTCATAATTCTCTTAATGACCATCAAATGATTCTCTTTAGTATTTGTAGAAAACCTTGCAATAATCCCAATAGCTAATGCAATGTCAAGTATTCTATGTACTACATATTTGAACTTGTATTATGTAGAATTATTAGTTTTGGATAGTTTATGTCCTGTGACCATAGGAGTGCTGAAAGGTTATAAATTCTCCATACAATTTTTTTTCAATATTTCCTTTACATACTTAGATTGAGTGATGTAAATACCATATTAAATCTAATATACTTTCAAACCAAAAAAAAACATTATCTCTCTGAATATAGACATCTCAAATTCTTTATTCATTTCATTTGCAAATGTCTTACATAATGCATTTTTCCTCCAAATATGATATCATCAAAAAATATTTTAGCTAGTAAAATACCTTTACCTCCTTCTGTATTCAAATACAAATTGTTATTATCATCACTCTTCTCAAAACTAATCTTCACAAGATAACTCAGAAGCCTTTCATACCATGCTCTTGGGACTTGCTTGAAACCATATAAATATTTGTGTAGTCTACATACCATGTTCTTGTTGTTTGTATCAACAAATTCTTTTAGTTTTTTCAATGTAAACCTCTTCTTCTAGTATACCATCTAGAAATTTTGACTTCACATCCATTTGATAAACTTTGAAACATTTGTATGTAGAGTAAGCAAGAAAAGTTCTTACTCCTTCTAATCTTGTGACTAGGTAAATGTCTCTCCATAATCAATTCCTTCTTGTTGTGCATACCCCTTGAAAATTAATCTTTTCTTATTCCATGTGACTTTGAACCATTCTCATCTATTTTATTTATGTACACCCACTTGGTTCCAATTAAACTCTTGTTCTCTAGTCTAGATACTAGAGTCCATGTTTTGTTCTTCTTAGCCTGATCAATCTCTTCTTTCATGGCTTTACTCTAGTCTTCATTATCTAATGCATCTATTACTGAATCAAGATTATGCATGCTCAACCAATATGTATCACTTCTCAACCTATTCCTTGTCATTATTCTAGCTTCATTATCTCCAATAATTTGTTCAGTGAGATGATGTCTTCTGACATACTTTGGCAATCTTTGTTCTAATCTTAATTCTTCAATGGATTTGTCAACTTTTGAATCACTATTTAATTCTCTATTAGCTAAATCAAGATCCCTTTGTGAACACTAATCTTAGAATCAAAATGTATCTCAACTTCTATTTGTAGCTCAACTCTTGAATATAACATCTCATCCATTGTATGTTACTTGACATTCACAAATACTTATTGTTGTTGATTGACAAGTTGGTTCACAATATATTCTTCAGGAGGCATATCTTCATAAAAGTACACAAAGAATTTGTACTCTTTAGGTTCCTTTTGAGGTTTAGCTTCATGTAACTCTATATATTCATCAAACTTCACATTTTTACTTTCCACAACTTTGTTAGTGTTAGTATTCAAACACTTAAAAGCTTTACTTCTTCTAGAATCGCCTAGGAAAATACCTTCTTTACTTTTATCATCAATTTTACCATTCTTGAAGTCCTTGAGAATGTAACACTTACTTTGAGATACCTAAAAATATTTTACTTTGGGTGAGTATCCATTCCATAGTTCAAAATGTGTGGACTATCTACCTTTCTTGAGTTTTCCTCAGTTGAAGGTATAGATAGCTATACTTACAGCTTCTCTTCAATATTTCAAAGAAACATTCTTTTCCATCATCAGTGTTCTAGCATAGCTCATCACTGATCTGTTCCTCCTTTCAACAATCCTATTTTTTGGAGGGGTTCTAGGTGTTGAAGTTTGTCTTTTGATTCATCTATCATTATAGAATATAACAAATGCATTTGATGTAAACTCTCCAACTCTACTAGATCTCAAACATTTGACGCTTTTTCCCATCTCCTTTTCAATTTTTGCTAGATACCTCTTAAATATTTTTAATGCATTAGATTTCTATTTCAAAAAAAAAAAATCATCCTCCTAGAATAATCACTAACAAATAGAATAATTTACTTGTCACCTTTGTAGCTTTGCACATCCATTGGTCCACACAAATTGATATGAACTAATTCCATAATTTTGTTAGAGGAGTGAATCCTTCTTTTAAAACTAGATTTTGTCATCTTTCCTAACTAACATTGGTTGCATATTGCATTATCATTTTCCTTTAGTTTTTGCATAACTCTAACTCTTTTCATGTTACTAATATGGATTAAGCTGTCAAATTCAACATGACATAACCTCTTATGCCATAGCCACACATCATCGAATTCTACAACAAGACAAGTAGCGTCATTCATGTCAAGATAAAATATATTACCTCTAGTCTAATTTCTATTTCCAATAAATTCTACATTAGTGTCATACATATTTACTTTGTTGTTCTCAATTCAACTTTGTAACATGAACTATTTAGTTGTGACATGCTCAACAAGTTATAGTTAAGTCCTTCTACGTAGTTAGAATTGTCGCTCATGATCTTTTCTATCATTTTGATTGATCCTTTACCTTTTATTAGATAGGGTGCATCATTATCAAACCTAACATTATTTCTATTATAGTAATCAAGGCTAGTGAACTTACTTTTATCTCCAGTTATGTGATTTTAACATCCACTATCAATGATCCATCTATCACTCTTGTTTACATAAGACACTACTGCAGTTTCCTCATCTAATATCTTTTACTTTTGTATTGTCTCTACTTCTATTGTTCTTCTTATCTAGACATTTACCAATAATATGATTAACCTCATTAAGATTGAAACACTTGATAGATAGCTTAAGGTTTTGTATTTCCATTTTCCTCTATGAAATCTTTGCACAAATAGTGATTCAAACTCTTCTACGTCATCTTCATCTGTATCATCATCTTCATCTATATCAACATCACTAGAAAAATGCTTGACCTTTTTCTTTTTCTCTTTAGTTTCTTTTAGTGACAAAAAGAGATTCAACATTTTTTCAGTTTTGAAATTATCAAAATTAGAGAGTTCAAAAGTAGTGAGTCTACCCATTAATCCTTCAAGGGTCAGATTACTACCAGGAACACACCTTAGTTCCCATATTGTAGAGAATATAATAGCATAGATAGGTAATAGTTTTCTTATTACTTTTCTCATTACAATCTCATCCTCAATAACACCATTAGCTCCTCTGATAACATTCACAATATCTTTGATTCTTATGCAATACTGGACTATAGTTTCACATTCTTGCATTCGCACATCATCAAACTTTTCTCTTAGAATTTTAGCTAAGGCTCTTAGAACATTTTTATCTTCTCCATAAATTGATTTTACATAATCCAACATCTTCTTGGTTGTATCACATACTTTGATATCATCAAACTCTAAGTAGCTTAGTGAAGATGCAAGCTCCAACATTGGCTAATTATGTTATTTCTTCCTTTTCAAGTCATTAGTAGTAAGGGCTCAAGTAGGATCAACATGCTCAGTGGTAATGGTAGATTGTGCATAGTTTCAATGACCTTCTAGATGTAGCTTCATCAAACTATACGATGCAGGAAAGTTTTCCTTGTTTAGTTTGGTTACCTTCTTTCTATGCATCTTTATCTTTAGCTATTAGTACCTTCAAAATATTTCCTTACAAGCACTAATTATTTGATACCAATAGTTGGAATTCTTTAGAATAACTCAAAGGGGGAGGGAATCAATTACCCAAGGTCTAAATGTACAAATAAAAATTTTTATTTCTTAACAGATCCATATCCATAAAACATTGCCTTGGAGTGTCACCTAGTTAAAGTATTTAAAAAATGACTATTAGGTTAAACTTAATCCAAATAATTTATCCACATTGGTATAGTTGTTAGAAAGTAACATAAGGTATTGATCTGATAAAACTTACAACTCACTTGGAGATTATAGATCTCTAGTTTAGTCTTACATTCTACTTGACATTCATATTCTTCAATTCTGACACCTTTTTCTCTGTTCAAGAATTCAACCTCTTAATCCATCTTGCTTTGTATTCTAGCTACATTTTCTTCTATTTGGCCATGACATGAAGCAACAACCTAGATGTCTTGTCTTCCATAGGTACATGACAAACTTTTCTTCTACCATGCTATCTCTATACATAGAGAATTTAGACCTTTTTCCCCTTAACCACAATCATCCATTTTAGGGTTAGGTAAGATTAAATGAATTTTCCAGCTTTTCCATTTTAGTTCCTCTAAAAAAAATTCTACAATATTCTTTGACTTGTCCTCAAAATGGTTTATCTTGATTTTTGTACCTCCATCTCATCATATTTATCTTCCACACACTTCACATAATTAGGAAATCAAATTAGTTAGTTCAGATTCGCCAAATCTTTAATTTATCACTTTTTTGTTGTCACTCAAAACTTAATAGTATTATGTCACTCGGTTAATATTAGTTCACTAAACACATAATAAAGTTTAATGATGGTCAACATCAACTAAAATTTACTCAAAATATACATTTTCTCATTTAGGCTTCATAGACAGTTTTGCTTACTTGATCTTCTTCTAGTCTTTGTTTTAATGATCTTACATTATAGGCTTTAAGTAGATAAATAATCCAATATAGCATCAATTTCTTACTTGGTCTTAGTACTCCTTTTATACACCAAATAACTCAACCTTTCTCTAGGTTCTCTCATAGGTATCTTTTTAGATCTTCTTCATCAATCAATCGATGATAGCATTAAAAGTAAAAAGTTATTGTCTGACCAACAAGTAGTAGGTTTGACATAATTGACAAAATAATTATTGTTCCATGATAGGTTCTATACTTCAAACAATCTATTTCCAACACTTTTATGGGTGGAGGAGTGAGCTTTTGTAGGCAAGTTAAGAAAATTTCAAAACCCATGATGTGTGTGTGTGTGTGTGTGTGTGTGTGTGAGAGAGAGAGAGAGAGAGAGAGATCATCTTGCTTAGGGACTCTACAAATATATACAAAGTTTAAGAATTTTTTATTAATCATCTTTGAAAATATTGTCCTTGATTCTCATTGGAATCAATCGTTTTCATGATTATTTTTAGAACCATGTTCCATATGAAAGAAATAATTGTCTATGGGCATGGGCGTCAACATGTAGAAACAACCATTGAATCCCCAATAAGGGAGTATGATGGGCTAGGTGTAGAGATGTAGACAAAGGTGGAGACAAAAGAAGAAGCCTAGTAACCAAAGGGGGGCATTCAGAAAAAGTTTGTCCCTCCTAGAAAAAGATTTGATTCAGGGAAAAAAAATCCAATTATATGGGTACTCTAGGGTTAAAAAAAAGTGAAAAATCAAGGTCCTATTTGGGCAAAAAAACAACACAATGTTCTCAAAACTTATGGACCCTGATCTGTGCTTGAGAAGAGCCACAAAATGCATTTTGATATCAGTGTAGGAAACAATGAAGATATAAATATTTTAATACACAAAATGTAAGGCTTTTGGAAAGTACCTATGATAAGAGAATATCAATCAACACCTCCATAGCTCTTTGTAACACAATAATAGATGAAAAGAAAAAAAGATTTGGCAGATGAAGAGACCAATCACCTCCACAACTCTCTGCAATGCAGTGACGAATGAAGAGAACAATTAGTGCTCTAAAACCCTTCTATACAATAGAATGTATGTAGATAATCAACAATTTTTGACTGCCAAAAATTGGCAAACCTGACCAAAATATACATTATAAAAAAGTAAATTTTAGCATAGGAATATCTATTCCTATTCCAGCCATTTTGGTGTAATACGATAAGCCCATTTTTAGGGGAAAAATGGGATACATAATCCTATTCCTAATATCCATTTTATGCACTCAAACATATCATTTTTTTTTTTGGAATTTATTAATGCCAATTCTACTAGTATTCCACTTGCCAACAAACAATAATTAATCAATAATATGTTGGTGATTTTGAAAAATCATCTTGCTCTACACCACAAGAAACAAGAACATACAACTAAATAAATTATGGACCATTTTAAACTAGTCCTCTTTAGTGATTTGTGTTCCTTACTTTTTTTGTGCATGTTTGTTCAAGATAATAATTCATTTAAACATTTCTTATGTTGTGATTTTTATAGTTCTTTTTGCAACTAGCTTGTTTTAATATATGAAACGAGATTAATAGTAGACAAAGAAAAGATAGAATAGAGAACCCTAATTCCATGGAAGCAAAATTCTTGAAGATAATTAATCAAATAGCTTGAATAGAAAGCCCTTCATCTTAATAGGTAACATCAAAGATAACAACCATCAACACAAGAGAAGGTCTCTTGTGCAATAACTATATATGAGACACATTAATGCACATCCATCTAAAATGAGCAAAAAATTTTACACCATTATTGATTTAAAAAAAAGTGTTACCACCATGTAATCCAAAGACAAATGTCCAAATTTGAGAGGAGATAAAGAAATACATGAATACAATAAAGCACAATCCTTTAAGATCATCATTAGCCAACCTCATCTAGAAATCTTGCAACAAGGGTCCCCTAAATTTACATTAGTGAATAGAAAAATAAATGGGGGATAAAATTTCTTTTATAATAAAAGCAAAAAAAGTGCATCAAATCCTAAACTCTTAAAATTTTCAATGCTAATGACCTCTAAAACTACCTTCAAACCTAATCCCACCAGCCCTTGTAATGGAATATAAAAGGAATAATATCATAGACCATATCTAGAAGGTGAAGAGGGCCATAGGTACAAAAAAAACATCCCTCCTTCTATAAAATATAAAGCTAACTTCCTATATCCACATAACACTAAGAGACCACCAACCATTAACATAAAGAGTTTTAACATTAGGAATAAAGGGAACCTTGAGGAAGGTGGATGAAGAAAAGGTTAAAATTATCACATAATCCTCTAAAAATAAAATCAACACTATTCACCATCATCATTTAACCTAGAAGGAAATTATTCACCATAGTTTAAAACCCTCAAAGATTCCTTAAAAAAGAACACATAATGGAGTAGGAGAGCACCAAGTTGAAAATTTTCTAATGTGGAGAAGAGAGGAAATGGGGGTCAAGACCATCAAATATCCTTACCAAAAGAAAACCAACCCCTTGACCTTAAACATTTCCATATTTATGAAATAAAAACCATAAAACCAATAGATATCTCTACAATATAACAAAAAAAAGATCCCATTGTTCACAAGAAGAAAAAACATAGAATAGATTGGATGATGTGTAGAACCTTAAAATTCTAGATACCTCAACAATCTCTTCATGTAGATTATTCATGACAATTTCATTCTAGTCAATATATTTACCATCTTAAATACCATCCTAAATGAAAAAATTATTACATCTCTGACCTCTGGTATTATATGTTCTCTGATAAGAGGTCTCAAAAAGTGGGAAGCACATTTCACGAGCTCTTAAAGAAAATCATCTAACTAGGGAAACCTCCCACAATACTAATGTTGAAACAATAGTATTACAACAAAAAAGAAACCTAAAATAGAAGGATACCCTATATTCTACTTCCATGGAATAGATATACCTCATGGCCTCTAACATGGTCAAAATTTCTCTTCTCGTTGATTATGGACACGATGCTCTCATCCCTTGACACTCTCCTAGTAGCACAATTTTGGCAATCAGTTTCATCGCTCAACTTATCTATGGTGGGGTTCTAGTAGGTCACTGATTTCTCCTCCTACTATACTCCTACTTCCTTTGGTTGAATCTACATGATCATTCACCTCCCAGTGTGGAGGAAGAAGAAGAAAATGAAAAAGATAGTATCACTAATAAATGGGCACCTTCTAAGTCACCTACTAACCCCACTGATGTATGGGGTTTTCATGTCTATCATGATCCTCCCCCCCTTGGTTGGAAATGGATTAGCCACCTAAGGGTAGCTCATATTATTATTTGTGAATATTTTTTAGCTTTTTGGATTTCTTTTGTGAGCTCTCATAGAGTGGTTATTGTATCCACCAACCTTTCTTATGTGAATATGTAACTTTAATATTTTAATTAATTGAAAATAGGCTATTCATTATCAATCTTCTATTTTTTACTTCTCTCTCAATCTAAATATGTATGAAATAATCTCTTTTTCCTATTCTTTTTATTTGGGCACATTTTTTGCCATATTTTAAAGTCATTTTATATATTTTGATTAAAACTTGTAATATTTTTCTAAATATTAAATAAAAGATTTATAATAATAAATATAATCAAATAGGAGAATGAAAAAGAGTAAACGTAGTAGTTATCAAAAAACTAGTGAATTAAATGAAGATGTGGTATTCAATTGAACATAATATCTCTTTGTCTTGGCTTTGACAAAGAGATAAGTTGCATAAGAGGATAACTAGCAATAAGTATAACCTACAAAAAAAAGAGAGAGTCACCAATAACCATTGAATATCAATAGAATATAGATTATAAAATGAAAATCAAATATTGTTAGTTTGTGGTGACTGACCAAGCAATTATTGTACATTCTCCATAATTCTTTGGCAGGGTTCAAGGTTGGGCAAGGCCCCGAGTGGAGGTTTGGGGGTGGTAGCCCGCAACACAACTAGGACCAATAGGCTACAAGTGTCTAGGGTTTGGGGGCATAGCCCTCGAGATATTTTTTGGGGGCTATTTTATTATCAGTTTAAAGGCAAAATTGTACTTGTAAGTAATTTTAACCCTAAAGTGTTAAAAATAAGAGCTTAGGGTTAGGGATTTTAATTAAGGTGTGATGTGAAAATTGCTTCTTACAATGATATTGAGCTATAAGGGATTACAGATTGTAATCAAGTTGTAATCACTGGATCATAATAATATTGGACTCATTGTTTGGTGCACATAACCTAGGAATTGGTTGAACCACATTAAATCTTGGTGTCTTGTGTTCTCTTCTATATGATTTATTATTTTTTGATATTGTTTATATTTGTATGTAATTATTGTTTTTGTCCATGGTTAATCCTAATAGTAATGAATGAGGCAAATTTAATACCCATGATACAAGAGAAATTTATGTGTCATAAGGCCAATTAAAATTTCATTGCTTTCTCTTGATTCATTACTAGTATAGAATAATTTTCACATTATTTTTATGAAAATAACAAGCTAATGGTTATATAAGGAAAGCATTGAAAAGTGGATTAAACAAAACTAGAGGGACGCTGAGTTAGCATTGCACCTCTTACAAAGGATCTATTTTTAGTTTTGATTAAAGAGGAAAATGGGTTTTCAACGGTTTAAGATTTATTTAAAAATAGATTGTGTGGGGCATTTGGAGCATTTCAGAAAACAATTGCAAAAGGTATAACACTATATTACATCTAATAATCCAGAGTGAAAAGATGACCAAATAGAATGACATATAAAGTATAGACACAATAACCATGTTAGTGAAAAAAGTTTCCTTCAAAAATATTAACCAACTCTTGAAACTATTCCCAAATTTAGGAAAAAACCACAATGCTAACAAATGAGTTACTTTTGATAGTAAAATCTCTATATTTAATAGGTACAATTTCCTAATTTGAAATGTTTTATGAATTGAATATTATTTTAAAATAATATTTGTGGAATTACTTTTAACCAAAAAGTATAAAGCATAATACTTAGTTCATAACAATGAAAATAATGTGCAAATTAAAGAGTAGTTCAAATTCGAAAATAATGATTAGCCATATAACTAATTATTGAAATGATTATGAAACAATAAAAGAAGAAATGAATGTCAATTTTTTAAAAATCTTGGATACAAGACTGACACAATGCAAGAAATGAACTAATTTCACATTACATTTATCCTCATACAACAATGAACAATATGCGTAAATTAACCACATGATATAACAACCAAGATTTATATATAAAACAATGAGATTAAAATAATTTTTTATTTAACATAAAGAATCACTGATAAAAAAGAGAATCAAGAGCAATTTTTAATATCCAGAGAGTTGACCCTCTCAAAATCATAGAAACATGCTTATGTAGGCATGTAGGGCTTTCAGATTCAATTTTAAAAAAGAACTTTCTCAGGGAGTTATAAACTAAAATACTTAATTAAAATCTTAAAAATAACTAATTAAAGAAACTAAACCAATGCAAGTAATCCCTAAATCTTATCTAATCAACTTCCACTTGTAGCAATAGGGTTGGCTTGTTGTTTGATATTTTGATGATGTTCACTATTTTCGTCCTTGCACTTCTTATAAGAAGATACATATTCAATTAGTTCATTCCATAGATGCACCCCAATCAACTATAGCTTTAATTTCCATATATGCTCAATCTTATGGACATGATCCATATTATTTTTGTGTACATCTAGATGGTATAGACATATAATCATCATAAGTTTGTGTGGGTGATTGTGGAAAAGTCCTTGTTGGAATTCATTAGAATAACTTAGAGAGGGGTGAATCCATTATCCAAGGTCCAAATGTACAAATAAAAATTTTCATAGCTTAGTGAACCCATATCCATAAAACATATTCATACATGCATCCATTAGATCTTACAATCACTTAAACATGTAGATTAATGTCCTAGGTCGAAACAACTTTGTAGAAATGTAAACATGAAACATTGTAGATTCAATAACACATTTGACATAAGGATTAAATGTGGAAACCCAATTTGGGAAAAACCATTAGTAACATGCTACTCATTCTCACTCTTCTGAAGTGATGCCTTGTGAAAGGCCAACCCTATTAAAAGTTATAATACACACTCTTAAATGTGACCTAGTTAGAGGATTTCAATCACCCCATTAGGAGTGAGCCTTTTTAGAGGACTTTATATCATTCTCTTAGAATGTCACCTAGTTAAAGGATTTATAAATGACCATTAGGTCAACCTTAGTCCAAAGGATTTACCCTAGACTGGTACAATAATTAGAAAGTAATAGTAAGGCTTGATTTGATAAAAAAATTATAACTCACTTGCAAATTATAGATCTTTTTTTTAGTCATCCATTCTACTTGGATTTCACACACTTTGTCTCTAATAGCTTGTTCACTCTTCAAGCATTCATACTCTTAATCATTCTTTCTTTTCTTTCCAATATAAATATCTTCTATATGGTCACTTAATGAAGCAATACCTTAGACCTCTTGTCTAAATTAGGATCTTGAACATTACCAACCTTTCTTCTCACCAACCATCTCGATAAATAGGAAATTAATATCTTTTGTCATTCAACCTTTATCATCCATTTTAGGGTTAGATAGAATTAGGTAGGATTCAATGAATCTACCCATATTTTCATTTGAGTCCCTTCTACAAATTTCTTCATCAATCCACTTTAAATTCACCTCAAAATGGTTTACCATGAGTTTTGTGCCAGCACTCATCATATTTATCTTCTACATAGTTCACAAAATTCAAGAAAAAAAACAATTGGGTCAAATTCATCAAATTTATGATTTAACATGAATACTAGAACTCAACATCAATATGTTTTCACTTAGCTTTTAAATTATTCTTCCACTCATCTTCAGATAGATCACTCAAAAAACACTAAAGTTTAGTAGTGCTCAACATCAACTAAACTTTACTCATCTTACATGGTATCACTCGATATACACTAAACTTTCACTTTGCTTGGCTCAAACTAATTTTCTTCTCATCTTGCACTAACTTTTCTCGACACTTACTATCTACTTGATCAATCTTGGCAGACTCAATTTTTCTTACTTGTTCTTCAAGAATTACTCAGTGTATCTAATCTTTGCAGGCTTAAGTAGATAATCAATACACTATAACATCATTGTCTTCAATGACCTTACGATAACTCAACCTTTCCTCTAGGACCTTTTGTTAGCTCATTTGATCAAAACCTCCTCATCAATCAAACAAATGATAGTACTCAAATCAACTAAGTAGTTGTCTTACCAACAAGTAGTAGGTTTGACATTAGTGACAAAAAAATGATTGAAACATATCATCATACTTGTATCAATCTATTTTTAACAATCTCCCTCTTTAGAATTGATGGAAAACCATACCAACAACAATACCTAAAAAAAAAATCTTGTATTGAAATATGTCCCCCTCTATTAGCAGTTTTCATCTTTTGTATAGGCTACAAAATTATGTTATGATCAGCAAACAATCAACTCATCTTGATGACTCCCTCTTAATGACTCCCTCTTTCTAATATTCATTTATCTCTATACTATTTTTTTCTTATATCTCCCTTAGTACTTTCTCCCTCTTTAGTAAATATCAAGTGCACTATCACCTATCTCTCTTTGTGTAGATAGACTCATTGTTTGGTATTCTTCATCAAACTTCTCCCTTTTTGACAACAATGCCAGAGATTTGTCAGCTTAATATGAAAATATGAACATTTTTAGTTTCTCCCTCTATCACCTAGCTTGTGACTGATATACATCTCCAACTCCTTGATTACTCTAGGAAGCTTCTTAAGTAAGATCCGTTGCATCATTGTGTAACATATGTCAATCATTTGATTTGATGTAGGGTACTAGTAATTCTTCTTAAATAGCCTCAAATAGGGATACCACCCTATTTTATCCCTTAGGTACTCATGAGCATCCTTAGGTAATGCTTTTATGAACATATCAACTATCTTCTCTTTTGTATTCACATGTTTCATCTTCACCTCTTTGTCTTGAGCTAACTCTCTCAATTAATGATACTTGATTGTAATGTGCTTAGTCTTTGTATGCATCACAAGACTCTTTGATATGTTTATAGAACTTGTGATTTCCTCCTTCATACCTTTTAGTAGTTGTTTTATCCACACAATGTTCGTACAATTTACTGTAGTAGTAACATATTTAGCTTTAGCAATAGACTGAGATATGCAATTAATTTTCTTTCTATTCCATGTAACCAACCTCTTTCCTTAATAAAAATTCTCCTCCACTAGTGCTCTTTCAGTCATCAATTTTTCTAGACCAATCAGCATCAATGTAGGCTCTTAACTCAAACTTCAAATTTTTCTTGTAGTGTAGACCATAGTCTTATGTTACTTTCAGATATCTCATTATTCTCTTAACAACCATCAAATGATTATCCCTAGGATTAGTAGAGAATCTCACAACTATCCTAACAGATAATGCAATGTCAAGTCTTTTATGCACTATATATTGTAATTTGTCAATCATAGACCTATACAATGTTTGATTCACCTTAACTGAATCATTATTCTTTGACAACTTGTGTCCTATCAATATAGGTGTGCTTACTAGCTTGGAATCTTCTAATCCAAAATTTTTTTTATCTCCTTTACATACTTAGACTGAGTGATGTATATACTATATTTCATCTGACTGATGTATATACTCAGACATTTAAAAGTACAAAGTTGTGTCACCTTTGACGCTGACTTATAAAAATGACTGAATTGGAGTATTTCTAACTAAAAATCAATTTTTCTCAAACATATGATCTAGATAAATTCATTCTAGCTAAGTTATATATGGTCTCCCACTTTTTGAATTGCAAATGTCTATTAAATACATGTTATATAGTAGTTTGTATCCAATTACTAAAGAAATAAAATTATTTGAGAAAAATGAAATTTCAATAACTATTACTATTCTTTATGATATATTTTTAGTAAAATATAAATCTCATTTTATTGAGTTCAAAATTGAATATTCTCAGATAAAGTTTATAGTTTTTTCATTAGATATAGTATATTATAATTAAAAATTTGTACAAGCACATATTTTAACACCAAAAATGATGTCAATTTTGAGAAAGAAAAAATATTAAATCATATGAATTTTTTAAAAAAATTATATGACATTCTAGAGGAGAGAGTCCTCTTTTAGAATGTATAATTTTTCTTTTGGTTGGAATAGATTTGTTGTGAAAAATATGGTTTGAGATGAAAAGAATTGATTCCAAGTGAGTTAAAATTTGACTCACTATAAAAGAGAAAATATAGGTATAAAGTCAATTTTTATTTTTGATTGTTCTAGCTATATGTGTTATCTATATCATAGTCTAAGTTCAAATGGAAATAATTTTGTTTCCATATAGTTTTTTGGTGTGATCTAAACCCCTAATTTTCAGCATTTTTCAGCAACTAAAAAATTATTTATAAAAAATACGAAAATATATCATCTCTTATTCCAAATAATTATTAAAAATTATAATCCTAAAATTCAACCATTTCTACACATCTCATTAGTCTACATCATTTTGAAATTGTAAATAATAATACTAGTTTTATATCATTGAAGATTAATAGTTATACTTTTGTTAGTGTTTTCCTTTACAAAAGGGTGACATGGGTTTGCCCTTTTACCCAGTCTAGCCCTTTTACCCAGTCTACATCTCAAATTTTTTCTTCATTTCATTTGTAAAGGCTTTACATAAAATATATTGACCTCCATATATCATATCATCAACATATATTTCAGATAATAGAATACCTTTGCCTTTTTTTGATCTTTAAGTATAGATTGTTGTTATCATCAATCCTCTCAAATCCATTACTTCCAAGATAATTGTGAAGCCTTCCATATCATGCTCTTGGGGCTTTTTTTAAACCATATAAATCTTTCTATAGTCTACATACCATATCTTTGTTGTTAGCGTCAACAAATCCTTTTGGTTGTTCTATAGAGACCTCTTCTTCCAATATGCCATTTAAAAATGCATATTTAACATCCATGTGATAAACTTTGAAACCTTTGTATGTAGAGTAAGCAAGTAGAGCTCTTACTCCTTCCAATCTTACAATAGGGGTGAATATTTCTCCATATTCTATCCCTTCTTGTGCATACCCCTTGCAAACTAATCTTTCCTTATTCCTTTTGACTTCACCATTTTCATCAACTTGTTTCTATACATCCACTTGGTTCCAATCACATTTTTATCTTCTGATCTAGGAACTAGAGACCATATCTTGTTCTTCTAAATCTTTTAAATATCTTATTCCATGGCTTTACTCTAGTCCTTATCTTCTAAGACATCTTTCACTATTTAAGGTTCATGCATGCAAAGAAAACATGTATCACCTCTTGTGTTTTTTCTTGTCAATTGTCTTACATCTTTATCTCCAATAGTTTGTACAATAGGCTGATGTCTTTTGACATAGTTTGAAAATCTTGGTTTGTCTATATTTTTCTCATTAGGTCTATCAAATTCTAAATCAATATGTACTTCTCTATCAGGTAAGTCAAAATATCTTTCATGTACACTTGCAAACTTAGAATGTGCCTCAACTTCAGTTTTCAACTTAGCACCTAATTGTAGCTCATTTCCTATGTGCAACTCAACATTCGTTGTATGTGACTCAAAAGTCACTAAAATTTTCTGTTGATTTGTAACTTAATTCAAAAAATATTCATTAGTAGGCATACCTTCTTAAAAGTATACAAAAGATTAATATTCCTCTAGTTCCTTCATAGGTTCTTTTTGATGCACCACTATATATTAATCAAATTTTATATTTTCACTTTCCACAACTTTATTATTGTCAGTATTTAAACACTTATAAGATTTACTTCTTGTGGAATAGTCAAGGAATATACCTTCTCCACTTTTTGCATCTTATTTACAATTCCTAAAATCTTTGAGAATATAACATGAGCTTCCAAATACCTTAAAATATTTTACATTGGATGAATATTCATACCATAGTTCAAAAGGTGTTGAATGAGTACCTTTCTTGACTTCCACATTGTTCAAGGTATAGACAATTGTATTTATAGCCTCTCTCTAGTATTTCAAAACAACATTCTTCTCCATCATGAGTGTCCTAGCATAGTCCATTATAGATTTTTTCCTTTTTTCAATAATTCCATTTTGTGGAGGGGTCTTAGGGGTAGATGTTTGTCTTTTGATTCCTCTATCATTAAAAACCATCTGAAATGCATTTGATGTAAATTCTCCTCCTTTGTTAGATCTCAGACATTTTAGGCTTTTACCCATTTCCTTCTCAACTCTTGCTAAGTACCACTTAAACATTTGGAAATCATCATATTTCTATTTCAAACACATAACTATCATCATCCTAGAATAATCATCAACAAATAGCATAACATACTTGTTACCTTTATACATTTGCACATCAATTGGTCCACACAATTCAGTATCAAAAATATCCAAAATTCCTTTAGAGGTTTGAATCTTACTCTTAAAATTCGACTTGGTCATTTTTCCTAATTAACATTGTTTGCAAATTATGTTGTCAGGTTTCTTCAACTTAGGAAAACCTCTGACTCTTCTCATGTTGGTAATACTTACCAAGCTATCAAAATTAAAATGACATAACCTCTTGTGCTATAACCACACATGATCAAATTCTATGAGTAGATAAGTAGCATCATTCATATCAAGATAGAATAGATTACCTCTAGTTTGATCACCTTTTCAAATTATTTTTCCATTAGTATCATATATCTTAGCTATCTTGTTCTCAAACTCTGTTAACATTGAGTCTTGTTTGTTATTAGTCACAACACTTATTCATATTTTGTATGGTTATTGAGCTCTCTAGTTCACACCGAGCACTCTAGAGGTTACCATGTGAATTCAAGGCAGTATGAAGATCAACAGTTCAGACTGAGCAGTTAGTGGTGTCTATCGAGTCATCATTCCTTGTGATGTGAAGCCAGTGTTAACTGAGTGATGGGATGAGTTGTATTTACTGAGTGCAAGAAAGGTAGACATGGTATTCAATTTCTATCGAGTGACACAATATCTACCGAGTCTCTAATGGTTACCGCGTTCAAAGCTACGTTGAGTGATTAGTATGATCCATGCCTCTACTTCTATTGAATGCATGATGATGCCGAGTAATGCAGTGGATGTTGAGTATCGGAAGTTCACCAAAACAACTTTCAGAACTTGAGTTTCTACAATTGGGCTGACTCAGTAATATTTTTGTTATCTTGTGTTTTTGCAAACCTTCTAATTATAAGAATTGGGATGGTATATATGTAATGTATTGTATCATACCGAAGGAAGGAAGAAGAAGTAATGTTTTGAGAAGAGTGAATGCAAATGTGAATCAGTAGTAGAATAAAGTATAGCAAGGTCAAATTAGGAGCAGTCGACTCTTATCTATCACAAAAGGTGATTAGTACTTAAAGGATCTAATTCAACAATAAAGTTGTAAGTCGGATCTACTCCTTCATTTTAATAGGTGAATCAAATTCAAATCCTTTAATAGGGTAGACTTAATAGTCTTTTGTTTGAATCTCTTTACCAAGTTCATACTTTGTTGTATATTTGTAAAAGCTCTAACAAGGTGGACCTAGTAGTCCTAATTGCTCCTAATAGGGTAGATCATTAGAAGTGATTATTATAAGCTTTAATAAGCCAACTTTATACTACAGTATTGAATTTTTTTGGGTATCATCCAAACCCCAATTTTACTTTCTATTTGGAAGGTCTCTGGGTCACCAAATATTGTGTTAATGTGCCATGAATGTTTATCTTTCAGTTTCTCATGCATTCAGTAGATTATATCAATTAAAGGCGAATGAATTATGCTATTAAGTGCTAAATTTGTCAAAAAAATTGAGTTCATTGATTCACCCCTCCCCTCTTAGTAACCTAGCTAGTGTTGATTATTTCCAACAAAACTCAACCTTGCAACTTGTACTATTTAGTTGTGACACACTCAAAAAATTATAGCTAAGTTCTTCAACATAAGAAGCATTATCACATAAAAACATTTCTATGAGTTTGATAGATAATTTTTATTTTATCAAACATGGTGTATCATTACCAAACCTTATAGTATTTCCATCATAATAATTCAAGGTAATGAACTTAATTTTATTTCCAGTTATGTGATGTGAATACCCACTATCAATGATCTCTCTGTCATTCTTGTTCACACAAGACACTAGTGCAGTTACCTCATCTTCATCAGAACCATCCTTCATTGCAACATATACCACTTCATCATCATGATCATCAAATCTATCTTTTTTTACTATGTTGCAATGTATCAAGACTTATTTCCATTGTCTTTGTAATCTTTGTTGTCCTCATCTCTTCTGCTTCTTTATTTATCTCCAATTCCATTGTTCTTCATTTCTACACATATAGAAACAATATGCCCAACCTCATTGCAATTAAACCACATGATAGAAACTTAACTTTTAATTTTCCCTTACCTCTATGAAATATTCTTGCAAGTTGTGCTTCAAGTTGTTCTACATTATCCTCATCTATATCACTATCACTGGAAACATATTTTACCTTGTTCTTCTTCATCTCACTAGTCTCCTTCAATGACAACTTATCTTTGAAAGAAGATTCAACAATTTTAGATTTGAAGTTTTCAAAATTAGATAACTCAAAAGAAGTGAGCATACCTACTAGAGCTTCAAGAGTTAGATTAGAACTTGATATACATCTCAGTTCCTGTATTGTAGAAACTCTAATAGCATAGATGGGCATAATTGATCTCAAAAAATTCTTAATATAGTATCATCATCTATCCTTCTAGTAGCTCCGCTTATAGCATTAACAAAATATTTTATTCTAGAGGAATATTGAGCAACATTCTCACCTTCTTGTGTCCTTATATCATCAAATTTACCTCTAATACTTTTAGATTTGGATCTCAAAATATTTTCATCTCCTCCATAGATGGTGTGAAGAGCATCCCAATTATTCTTTTAACTATCACATACAATTCGTCAAGATAATCAAAATGACTAAAATGTCAATTGATTGGGCTATAGTTCTTAATGAGAATTTAGATGAACAACTGGTGGTAGTAACAAAACAACCTAAGGATTTATACAAAACCTTATTTGGTGTATTTATTAGCATCAAGAACCATAGATTATCCAGGATTGTTTAAGAGGGGAGGAGTTAAAGATGCTAATGCATGGCCTTATTTGGTATGCCCTTAGCTAGTAAATAAGAATCTCTTAGATCACAACAAAGAATACAAAATAGTGAATAATGCTTTCATTTTTGCAATAATATGGTTCATTGAGGGAGACTATGCAAAAATAAAGTCAGAAGAGGCAACAACAAGAATTACAAAAATAGGTGCCTACTACATCTAATTTAAGATATTCACTTACCTAAGGTTAGTGGATACAACTATAAATCCAAATAATCTCCCTAGGTATCGATGTGATAGACTCATTTTTTTGGAAATTGCATGACAACTCACATATGCATATGATAGAGTGAGAAAACAACATAAGAAGATCTAGGTATGGCCTATCACCATAGGCCTATTTGGATTCAACCAGAAGTAGGATATCATGACTTTTGAATTAGAATGGTATCAATATTCCATGGAGGACTATAACTCCCCTTGTCCATGTTTTGAAAAAATTGGGAGCTTTCAACACTTGATAGACAAACAATTTAAACATGAAGATGTTATAGAGGATCATTAGATGAATCCAATAGATGACTACGATATCTAGATAAGAGATTATTGTAGGATGGCTCTTTATTTGGAAGTAAGTGCTTTGAAAATAAAGGTCCTATTGAAGGTTGTTCAACAAGATAGTATAGATGTCTTGGATCCCCTATACAATCGAGATAAGATATGCAATCGATGAATCATAAATGGAAAAATTGATAGAGAAGAAAATGTAGATATCAATCATAGGGTGAGGCATATCATCCAATTGACCCAGGAATGAATTAAAAGATCATTCAAGTTGGACCTAATTCCTCAAATAATAGTCTTATAGGCCATAGCCTATAAAAACGGAAGATGGATGAAAGTTATAGTACCAACAATCATATCCCAATCTCCAATAAGGCTATAAATGGTGTATTAGGATGATAAGGAAGGTGGATACTCTAAATTAGAAAAGAGCAAGAATAAAAAGAAAACAAATTTATCCTTAGCAAGTTGAGCCCAAGAAGCAACTCAAGCACTTGAGAACCAAGGTCCCTACAATGTAGAAGTTGCTCAAACTTAGGATAATTTGCAAGTGACACCATTAGAACATGGACAAGGACCTGAAGAAAAAGCACAACAGGTGTCCATACATGTTCAAGAGGAAGAAGCCTCTCCATCTTCTCCTAAGAGAGCTAAGAATAAAACTCCTATCCAAAGAACTAGAAGATAGAAAACACAAAGAAAGGTTATTCCTATTCCTTTAGTTTTGCAAACCATTCCTAAAGAAGTGGATGAAGAAGATGAAGAGGATAACCTTCCCTTAAGTCAGATAACTCATCTGGCTAGGGCTAATGAGGAAAAATGGAGAAGGATTTCTGCTATAACTTTATTATCTCTTTCCCCACAACCTATTCAAGTTACAATTTCAGAGGATGAGCAACAACAATGGATTGATGAACAAGAGGGTCAAGACAATGATTTATTTAAAATGTCAAATTTCAATTTCATGACTATAGGTACTAAACTCATAGGCCAAGCTAGGAAAGAAGAAGATCCACAAAAAAGACCCATTGATGAAGTATCAAAAGAAGGGGAAATATATGAAGAACCTTAGCAAACTTTTAAAGATACAAAGGTAAGGAGTTTGGACTGAGCAGACACAAGGATGCTTATTGTAGATCTCTCATAGAAAGAGAAGACTCCGAAGAAGAGTGATAAGGGAATGGGCCTAGCAGTACAAAACCCCTTTTCATCTAAGCATATGTCTCCAATGGGAACTACTCCAAGTTGGTTGAAGAAAGAGGTGATAGTTAGGTGTAAAAGCCAACTGTATTGTAGTGAGGATGAGGGAACAAAAGAATTGGTTAAGGCTCACAAGAAACCTAAGCTACCTATGATTGATGTACAAATATTGGCCTTTATTATGAAGAAAAAAAATTAGGACTTGTTCTTTCATATTGCCATTCCTCATCTACATGCAGATACTGAAGATTTGACCCTAAATTTTTATCAAATTAAAGAAGTCTTGCTAGGAAAGCCCACGGCAGATGTGGCTAAATTGTTGGTTACTATAGGGATTAATGAAGTGTTTAACAACCTAGAAAAATATGAGTCTAAATTGCTGAGGATCAAAAAATAGAATGAGGTCTTGAGAGGCTATTTGCATGAAGTGATTTCTCCTTAGGATCTTGAGAATCCTAAGGAAACTCTAGGTGCCACACTTGATAGGAAGGAGAATGCAGGTATAAAATTGGATCCATTTTTTAAGGCATGTCAGTTATGGCGGGAAATTTTTGAGGAAAAGGAATGTTAGATGATACAGGGAAACCTTGAACTATTGCACTATATGAAAACTAGTTTAGATAAGTTGGTTTCTATACTAAATTTTTTTTTTTTGGATTAATGGACAAGTTACATACCTAGGGTAAAGACCTCCAAGCATTATATTCAATAAAAGGCCAAAGGTATTGTATTCTCATGGATGTATATACAAGTGATGAATTGGATTAAATAGATGATTGGATGAAGAAGATTGTTGTTGGTAATAAAGTAATGGAGGCATTACATGTGGATATTTATAAGCTCAAGGATCAAACCCAAGAGCAGATTTTAGAAGATGAAAAGTATTACAGTGATGCTTGCCTTGACATTTTTGAAAATTAGTTAAGGGATAAACTCATTCCTCTCCAAGAAATTATCAAATAGTATCAAAATAGCATTGAAGAAGCTTTGACTTATGAAGACATTAGATAAGCATTTAAGATGGAGGAGGCATTTCTAGAGTTGGATGCAAAGTTGGAAGACTTTGTGGAGACTCACATAGAAGTGGACAACTATAGACAAATAGTAAAGGATAAGTATGATTCTTTGTCTTTTTTGGATGCAACTCAAGTGATAAAGATCATAGATAAATTCAAGAGAAAAAATCTAGATATAGCTCTCATATGAAGGGGAAGAAAACCCAAAACCTAGAATTTCAGTTGACACTTGGGAAAATTTTGCATTTTTTGGACCTATCACTAAGGTGTGCAAGGTGCACAAGGCGTGCTTCTCCAAAGGTGTAGAAGAATTTTTTGAAGAAGTAAAAGGTGTACTAGTATTTAACTATCAATTCCAAATTTAGAGCTTTCCATGCACCAAAAATGCTTTTTGATGATAATTTAACTCCTGCAAACATCTAGAAAAGGTTGAGCTTCTATTTTGGCATCTTTAGAGACTCCTACATCATTTAGAAGCTTGCTTATTTTTATCTACATCTTCTTTCATTTTTTTATAAGTCATGTAAAGGCTCATACACCCATTAATTAATATAAACAAGGGTGGATTCCTACTTAGCACCTTTTAGAGAATCAATTTGTACATAATTAGATTCATTTTATTAGTTTTAAGTATACATTTGCATGAAGAAATCTCTCACTCTCAATACAAATTGAGGAATTAAATATGTATTCTAGATTATTATTTTGATGCAATAATATATTCTATTGGTGCTCTCATTTTAAGGGTAGTGATTCTTGTCAAAGTGTGTTATATTCTATGGATGTATGTTGATGAAGTGTAATGGATCCAATGGTTTTGTTGTGTTATTTTTATTTAGCAATTTTTAAATTTTGGTGTTTTCTGTGTGTTTACAAATTTCACTAACATAACTAGTTGGAGAAGAAATCACCTACTATTCATAAATAGATTTTTTTCTTACATAAGCATACTTTCTATGGCCTTTGATCTGATGAAAAGTGAAACATCTTACGGTTACTAAATTTCTATCAATGATTGCATTAGTAGAACTAAGGAAGTACTGATCCTATTTTCATTGGTTATTTACCGATCTTTTCAAAGGCTTAACTTGTAGATGTGTTGGTTGTATGGCTTATGTCCATTAGGGATTTACTTTTCAAGTCATTTTCTTAAACTTTTTGTTACCTTATCTTTTTTATTTATTTTTATAAACACTTGGTTAGTTTAGGAATTCATATAGTTGCATAGTTAAAATTGTATTTATTATAAGTAGAAAAATACAAAAATATATTTCTTTTTCTGTGGATACTAGTTTTGAGATAGCAAGAAGATTCAAAATCTTATCCAAAATTAATCAAACTAGCAAAGGCCTCCTCATGAACACTCACATTTATCTTCTACTGAAAAAATTCCAGTAGGTCACAAGATCCCCCAAAACCTTGAAGTTGATCCAAGACCATCTTTTCAAGAGAGGAGTTTGAAATAATTCCTGGCATTAAACATCATGAAAAAAAATAGCTGAGCACCTGGTTAGAGGACTTCAATCACACTGTTAGGAGTGAGCCTTATTAGTGGACTTTAGATCATTCACTTATAATATCACTCGATTATTGGATTTACAAATGACTATTAGGTCAATCTTAAGGGTATTTATAGGATCATGGTCAACCAAACTATGCTCTTAAATGGCAATAAATAATTAGAAAATAAGGTTTATGTCAACTTGATGTATAATTTTCTACTTGTTTTTAGCTTTATATCAAAAAGTTGAGAGAAAAGAATCTCTAGGAAATTGAATCTAGTTTCTAAACTATTGGGACTTATCTCAAAAAAATAAAAATTGATCGGTCAAAATTTTCAATTTTAATGCATTATTACAAAATTGCAGAATAAAAATAAGAAGTAGACGTATGTTTGACCATCTTAATCAAAATTAAATGATAATATTTTTAAATAATATTCTATATATAAGTAGTAGACTCATGCTTGGATGTGACACATATTTTTGGGTATTTTTATTCTAAGTAAATAATTAATAATTAATTTTTGACTTTAGTATTTTTTATATTAAAAAACCTCTTGTGTCTGACCAGTTTAACTAATTCATAAATCTATTAAATTTAATTTTTCATTTTTTTTCCTTATAGTGGAAGAAACATAGAATGTGATGCATCTTTTGGATTTAAAAAATGTTTTACCATTTGAAAGTTATAGTTGTTTTTCAAGTAGTGTGTCAATCAACACTTTATATGTAACTCCATTAGAAAATAAGTAATAATTACTTACTAAACTCATAATTTGGAAAACCTTACATTTATGGAAAGATAAGAACATTCTTAAGAAACCCTTCTCATTTCATCAAATTTTGGCAACAAAAAGTCGTCAGCTACATGTTTGAAGTAAAAATCACATAAAAAATAGGCCAAAAACACATTTTAAGAATTTGTAATAGATTTTGAAATGGTTTGAGGCATTTTAGAACTACATATTTTTTAGATTGCCACTTTTTGGCACACCATGATCTTGTACATACCCTTAATCCAAAGGATTTACCCTAGACTAGTAAAATGATTAGAAAGTAATAATAAGGCTTGCTCTGATAACAAATTACAACTAACTTTTAGATTACAGATCTCTGTTTCAGTCCTCCATTATGCTCGACTCCATTCTACATGGCTTTCATACACTTGAGCTTTGATGACTTGTTCACCCTTCAAGAATTCATGCTCTTAAGCCTTCTTTCTTTGATTTCCAATAGTAGTCTCGTATGTTCCATCACTAAATAAAGAAATGCCTTAGACCTCTTGTCTAAATTAGGTTCTCAAACATTACCAACCTTGCTTCTGACCATCAATCTCTATAAATAGAAAATTAAGATCTATTTTCATTCAACCTTTATCATCAATTTTAGGGTTAGGTAGGGTTAGGTATGATTCAATGAATCTATCATTTGAGTCCCTTCTAGAAAGTTCTTCTTCAACCCTCTTTGAATTCACCTCAAAATAGTTTACCATGAATTATGTAATGCCAACTCATCATAGTTATTTTCTACATGTTTCACAAAATTCAAGAAAACAAAATAGTCAACTCAAATTTGTCAAATCTATGATTTAAAATGAATACTAGCACTTGACATCAATATTTTCTTGACTTGGCTTCCAAATTTTTCTTCCACTCATCTTCAACTAGATCACTTAGAAAACATTAAAGTTTACCAGTGCTCGGCATCAACTAAATTTTACACAGCTTATACTATATCACTCGGCATACATTGAACTTTCACTTTTCTCAGTTCAATCTGATTTTTTGCTCAGCTTGCACTAATTTTTCTTGGCACCTACTATCCACTCAGTGAAACTTCACTGATTTAATTCTTCTTACTTGTTCTTCTAGACTTGGTCAATGTATCCAACCTCTGAATCCTTAAGTAGTTAATCAATACACTATAACATCATTGTCCTAACTGATCTTTATACTTTATTTTCTTACCGTACTCAACCTTTCCTCTAGGTGATTTTGTTATCTCATTTGATCAAAACCTCCTCATCAATCAAACAAATTATTGTACTCAAATCAACAAAGGAGTTTTCTTACTACGAAGTAGTAGTTTTGACATTAGTAAAAACATTAATTGAAACACATTCTCATACTTGTATCAATTTGTTTTCAACTATCCTTGATAGTCATCTCTCAGATCTCCTTCATTATTTTAATTTTTTCTTGAAAGGATGGCCATACTTTTGAGGTTCTCTTGTTAGGATTATCTTCATTTTTAATGATCCTAAAATAATTGCACTTTATGTTATTGTCCAAAATTGTAAGAATTTTCCTTAGGGAAAAATTCACCGAAGACCATGAAGCACAACAACTAGCATGAAAGACCAAATGAAGTATGATCAGAATAACAATATAATATTCAATTAATTGTAATTGATTTTAAAGTACACTAGAGGTACATTTATATAAAGGCCTCTAAGATGCATCTAGAATGTGTATAGAATTAACTAGGAGATAAGAATTACAACTAAGAGCACCTCCTCCATTGTGCATGAATATACATGCATCAATGATAGGATAAGTATGACAAGGTGTCTCTTGTATAGAGATGTCATAGACACCATGTGCTAAATTAGAGTTTTCTACTCTTATTTTGTCAAAATGACAACTCATATGAGTACGCAAACTCATAGGTGTCTAATCTAATATATAATAAAATAATTCATGTATCCTAAGTAAACTTAAGTAATGTATAAATAATAATTCTTTACACTAAGACCTCACCCCCCTTAAGTGCAACTTAGAGGAATGGACTTAAGCTCACAAAAGCTATGATGAAATGCATAATGGGTCTCACTTACAAGGCCATGTTAGGTACCCATGTACATAATGCAATGTTTTACAATGCAAGGAAATCTCTCTGCAAATGGAGAAAGAGGTAAAACCTCATGGGAAAAACCCTCCCCCAAAAAGAGAGATATGTATAATAAACAAAGAAGAATGAATGGATGGAGTAATCAAGACCCCCCATTATGACATATATCATGCATATATAATAGAGAATCCTTCAACAAAATTCCTCCATTAGTGAGCGATCTTGTGACGATGAGTGTGTGAAGAAAAAAGAAAATCAAATGTCGACAAACAACATTTCTCCTTTTAGGGAGAAGGAACATCATGTATATGTGCAAATATGCTTCCCACTATGGATAGGAAGATGAAAGAGGAGTATAGATGTAGTATGTTGTGGATGCTTCCTCTGAAGTCTACCCATATGGTGACAAGTCCTTGATGAATGTAGATGCCATGAACCAATCTGGTGAATTCCCACAAGAAGGTGGCAAACAAGGAATCATGTCCATATATGATGCTGAATCAAACTCCAAAGATGATAAAGCATCCTTATAGGAAAATGGAGGAAGAGAAGCAATGTAACCTCCTCTAATAATGTTGACACACCCATGCTAGAATCTCCTTGATGACTGAGGAAGTTGCACCATTAAATCTAAATGATAGTCCTCCTTATAGGAAGAAGTGGTGCCATAGGTGTAGTAGAGAATGCTCCACAACTAATAGAAAGAATCCTCAAAAAATATGATGTCTGAGGAAACAAATAGACAATCTCCAAAGACTTATATGAATCCTCATAAGTGAACTAGTCCTTCTCCATCTATTGTAAAGAAGCCACAAGCATGTCAGAACAATCAAGTAGTTGAGATTTAGAGTGTGCGCTCTTAACGAGCGAATAAGTCTCATCAACAAAGAGAAGATCGATGTCATTGATGATGTCTCCCACATATTCAATGTGAGACTCCACGAATATCCCTATAATGGCTAGAAGGAAGTCCTCCTACTACACTAAATTAGGAGCATCCATGGCTAGAACTAGATCAGTAGAATGAACAAGAGCATCAGGAGGTGGGAGCTTATCTAGAGTTGAAGGTACCATAATTGGAGTGACTAGAGGTAGAATGTCCTCTAGAAATGGAGGAACTATTGGTTCTCCATATGCTTCCCAAAGAGCCATCGAAATACCATAACGGTTAATGGGAATTTTAATGGTATGCCAACAATTAGAAGTGATATTGAATATAATGATGTCCAAAAGTCTGTTAACTAGTGGTTGTTGTTCAGTGGAAGAGATCAATTCATAGGAACATAAATAAAGAAATGCTTCCTTATGCTCTCTTCTTATATGATCAATGACTGAAGTACTGCATTTCGGATAGTTCCTTTCTGTCAATAGAGGTCTAAGTCGAAGGTGAAATGTGAAACTAGACTCCATGAGATTGATGTATGTATGCACCACCCAAAATGCAGAAAAAATAAATCATTCTCCCTAATGTAGGATTTGGCAGTTCATAGTTAGTGCGATTACAATAGCCAATTTAGGGCCTATTTATGAAAGTAGTATTTCAGTCCATAGAATCCTATAATCTAATTGTAGATCTAGAACATAGAAATACAAATATGAACTTTCAAAAAAATGGAACCTAATTATGTGTCCAGCTGAGCCTGTATTAAGCATTGGAACTGGCAAAAATTGGGATTTGCAATTTGCAAAAAAATTCAGGAACAAAGATCTCAAACATCTCGAATCCCTCTGAGATGACATGTTTGGTTATAAAGGTGGATAATAGTTGGTTATGGCATAGAAGGATTTTTCATATAAATTTTGATAACATTGTGAAAGATAACAATACATTTTGCAATCAGAGATTTACCTAAGATTGTGAAGCATACTAATGTTATTTTCAAAGAGTGTATCATGTCTAAGAAGAAGAAGATATCATTTACCAGTAAGAATTTTACCACTATAGAGAAGATGGAGATTTTTCATACAGGTCTAAGTGGCCCTACCTGAATAAGAGGATTCTGTGGAGATAGGTACTTTATGATTTTTGTCAATGATTTCACTAGAATGATGTGGGTAGCATTTCCTAAACAGAAATCTGAAGCATTTGAGAAGTTCAATATATTCAAGAATAGATTTGAGAATGAATTTGGTGTTAAGATTAAATGTTTGATATTATATAGAGGTGGATATTTTACTTGTAGAGAGTTTAACATGTTTTGTGAAGAAAATGGGATTAAGATACAGTTATTATCACCTAAGACCCCTGAGAAAAATGAGATGGTAGAAATCTAAGAAATATATCAATATCAGAGGTAGACATAGAAATGATATTTGAGAATGATGTATACAAGACATTTTGGAGAGATTCAATGAATAAAACATTATACACCATGAATAGAGTACAAATTAGAAAAATATATGAATAAGATTTTTTTTGAACTATGGTTTGGTCGTACACCTTCAATAAAGTATTTTAGAATTTTTGGAAGCAAAGTGTTACATAAAGAGAGATGATGATGTTGGCAAGTTTGTTCCAAGAAGTTATTTAAGTATGTTCCTCATTTGTTCATTAAAAAGAAAATATTACTGATATTTTAATCATAGAACTAAGACAATTACTAAGTGTGCAAATCTAAAAGTTGATGAAATGTTTGGAGTTGAAGAAAAGATGATGGATTATAATTTTGATAAAAAGAAGAAAATCCTACAATTATTAGAGAGAACATAGAATATTTCTTTGAGACTAACAATGATTTATAGAATGATGTATAAATTGTTGAGAAAAGAGTAGTATAGAAAAGTGAACCTAGACAATAGATAATAGTCTAGATAATATGAGCACATTTTTAGATTCTTCTTGGAGTTTCTAACACATTGTGGGTCTAGGCTTGGTAAAGTGTAGATATTACGTGATCTTGCAAATATTTTATTGTAATTGCCAATGTATCTAGCCACAACCCAAAATGCCTTATAGATAGGAATTTTGGATGTAAATCTTATGATTTTATTATGTGAATTAGCATTATTTCAGATCTAAATCTTTGTGTGTTTGTGTATTTTTTCCCCTTGCACTATGTGACATTAGTATGGCTAGAATACCATTTTTAAAAAAAGATGTTTACAAATCTGACGTATCTTCATGGAGCCAAATAATTTAATTATTTACTTCCTATGGCCATCTTTATAGGCCATTTTCAAGGTATTTCATATCCCAATTCCTTAACCTAGCTTTTCAATAGTCATTTTTCTAATGAATCTTTTCTTCCTCTAATTGACGATAAAAAGAATGCCAAGCTAGTGTTATAATGCTTTTCCAGGAATTTTTCTTAACATCTAGTTCAGTCATTTAATGATACTAGACTTGTTTTATTTATAGTCATTATTTCTAGCTACATAATTAATTTACTGCTCCTCATTTTGGTCTCATTCCAAAGAAACTTAAGACAAGCTTTAGTCACCTTTATGAGACTTTTAATTGGCATTTGATACTAAGAGACATGATTTTCACCTTATTTCCTAAGATTATTGTTGTCCCATGAATTTCCATGGGCTTGGACATCTTTTCACACATAAGAAAGGGTCAAAATTTTGTGTAAATTTGGTGATTCACTATGCTTTCCTGATGAAGCCCAAAAATCTCTTTCTCAATATTGTAATTCTGTTAGTATCCATTTTATTTCCCAACCTAGAGAAATGTTGGTTTTTAAAACCTCTTAGTCATTAGGGAACCAATTCAAATTGTAGAATCCTTTATTGTTAGGCGTATATGATTTTCCTAAGAAGTAGTAAAGCCATGGCTCCAATGGAATTATTCTAGTTTTGAAAGAGAGTATGTTGTTCAGCCATCAATACCATTGGTGAACACCTTTTACGTAAATGAAAGTGCTTTAATTTTCTTGTATTGTAGGAGTTTTTTCTCATTAGTTGCATGGGCACAATATTTTTATCAAAAGGATCTTTTTTGTAGATCAACAATGTCTGTCTACAATTGAAAGTTGGCATGAGTTCAATTTTATTTAACTAATCAAGATATAAATACTTTTGAGTTTCATATTTCCCTCTTACTAGGAGACATTTTGCATAAGATTAAGATAAAAAATCTTTCACAATTTCCAAAGTATTGAAGATACTACATAGATATTTTATTAGAAGGTTTAGCCCACATCAAGGATATCAATGGCTTTATTGCAACTTTTCTATGGAGAAGGTTTTGAACCTACATTAGCATTTTCAATCTCCTAATTCTACATGGAAATTATGTATTATTACTATTTGGTCTCATATTAAAAACTTGAAATTGTGTATTTTTCTTATATTCACCATTTTGGTAGCATAGATCCCCATTTTACTCCTTTTCATCCATTTTATACCTTTCTTTATCTCTATTTATTATGCCAATGAGCTCTAAATTAGTGGTAGACTTACATTATTTTTCCCACATTTCATCATGTCATGCTTTCTTGGAAAATTATTCTTCCATTGATAACCAGTCCATTTATTTCCCTTTCTTATAACTTTGGCACACTTTTAGAATGGATTTTCTCTTTGTAATTCTGAAAGATATAAATGTGCTAGTTCTATCAAATACTATTATCTGTATTAAGGTCTCCATTTGTGCTAAATATTATATTTGTAATGATGCTATGCTTTAGATATAGGTATAAGAAGGAAAGGTTTCCATTGAGGTGGAACATTTAAAAGAAAACCTCTAGCATTGGAGAAACTATATTGCATGATTTCTAAGATTCCTGCATAGGAATCTACTTGTGTAAACACCCTACTTTCCATGAGTGGTATTGTAGATGAAGTTCTTCGACTAGATAAATAGATTCTCAATCATAGCTACCTCTTCATTACTCTACTCATTGATAATTTTGATCATAATGTTCTATACTATCTTGCAACCCTTAGGGCTTCCCCTCAAGATGGGTTCCCACCACTGGTGATCTTTGCACTCTACCACTTCTATACATTGGTCTTCTCAAGCTATTTATTTGAGTTGGCATGGTTGTTCAAAAGTATTTTGCAAGATGGTGTTAAGAGTCTTCCCATGATAGTTAGGTTGGAAGAGGAAGAATGAACTAGACACTGCATGTTGTAATAACAAAAGTTGAATGGGATCATTAGAGTACCATTTCAAAAAATAGATATTTACAAAGATTAAGTATGCTCATGAAGATGAAAAATTCAAACTATATTTACTTCCTTTAGTCATCTTTATAGGCCATGTTTATGTTATTTCACATCCTAATTCTAGCAAGTAGCTTTTCAATTTTCCATTTTCTAATGAATATTTTTGTCCTTTGATTGACAATAAAGAGAATGCCAAGAATGCGTTACAATGCTTCAACACATTTTATTAACATATAGTTCATTCATTCAAGACATAAGACCCTTATTTATTGATAGTCATTCTTTCCATCTACATAATATATTTTATAATATGACTGATAATAAATTCACCATGGCTAGATATTTACCTTTTAGGGTATTCCTCTTTCTTTGGATGACAAGTTTCAAATTTGTTAAAATATTTTTTCAGACACACATGTTTACTACTCCTCCTATTAGTCTCATTCCAAAGCATCTTATGACAAGCATTTTATGAGACTTTTTTTAGGCATCTAATATCAAGAGTCATGAAGTTCACCATGTTTCCTAGGAGTACATTTTTTTCCTTGGAAATTTGGTGTAGTTAGACATCTTTTTGGACATAAATGAAGCCTAGAAATCACTTTTTCAATGTTACATTTATGCTAGTATCCTTGGCATTCCCCAACCTAGCGATATATTAGTTTTCAAAATCTCTTATTCATGAGGAAGCCAACTCAAATTGAATATTCCTTTATTAGTATAAGTATTTAGTTTTTGTAGGAAGAATTCAAGCCATGGCTCTGATGTAACAGTTCTAGTTTCAAAGAGAACATGTCTTTCAACCATCAATACCTTTGGTGAACACCTTTTACCTAAATGTAATGGCTTGCTCTTTCCTAGATTCTAGAAGCTCATTCTCTTTAATTTTATAGGCGCAAAATTTTAATTTAAAAAAGTCCCATTTTGTAGATCTACCATGTCTATCTATAATTAAGTAGGCATGAGCTCAATTTTCTTTGACACATTAGGATAGAAATATTTTTGAGTTTTTATTTTCCCTATTAGAATGAGAATTCTTACATAATATTAAGATGAAAAATCTCTCAGAACCATGGAAGTATTGAATATAATACATAGATATTTTATTTAAGTGTTATGCTTCATCAAGACTACAATATCTTTAGTGTAGGTTTCTTATGTGGAGGTTTTGAATGTACATTAGCATTTGTAATCTCCTAATATTGCATGGAAAATATGGGTTATTACTTATTGGTCTTACATTCAAAACTTGAAATTGTGTGTTTTGTTTATATTCACCATTTTGGTATCCTAGAGCCTTGTTTTACTCATTTTCATCTACCTCATTCCTTTCTTTATGTTGTTTTGATTTTGTTAATGAGCTCTAAATTAGTGGTAGAGATAAATGGTTTTTTATCCCCATTTCATCTTGTCAAATTTTTTTAAGAATCGTTCTTCTCAATGATAATCATTCCATTAATTTTCCTTTCCTATAGATTTGTGTCATGTCCCCTTTTCAAATAATTAAAAAATAATGACTTTTGCTAAGGTTGGCGGGCTCAAAAAGTGAAGCCTCAAGAAACGAGGTTAATCATTGAAAAAACAAATGGATTAATCAATGTAAATTACTATTAAAATATGTATTATTGACCCCTCTTGTTTGTGAGTTAGGGTTAGGGTTATGCCCTCTTTTAAAGATGTTTGGAGGCAGTTCGAGCTCATTCCAGAACTTGATTTTTTCTCATTGCTTTGTTGTTCTTTAGAGGCTGCCAAACCTATGGAGAGGAAGACCCAACGATGGGATTTTGAAGCCATTTAATGTGCAAGCTCATGCAAATTTTGCCTTTGGCTAAACAATGCAAATTTGTGAGTTGTCGGGTGTGTTTCTTATAAGAGCTTGGTGTTTCTGGTTTAGTATTTTCTAACAGGCTGGTTTGTTGCTATATTGTAGATATTTTGATGTTAAAATAGAGCTAGATACATGTTTTGGATAATGGTTATACTTTTGTGATAGATTATTAGGTTATTGTGGTGTTTTCCAGGCTATTTTGTGTTGTTTTCGGGAGTCCGATGGGCATTGTTTTTGTCCTCCATTTGGGAGCTATTGTATGAACTCTATACAGATCTAGAAATTTCATTTTGTGAGAAATTGTGCAGGAAAATTCTCTATACAAGGGTCTACTTTCAGATTTATTAATAATATGTGAAGCTATGAAGTTTTTGGCACTATTATGTGCATACCCAATTTAGGGTTTTATTAAGAAATTGATAGATCTTTGAAATATTGGTTGTTTGATTTTAAAATCTGATTAGAGGCCTTAAATATCATATAAAATCATAAGGGTACATTTCAGTGGTATCAGAGCCATGTTCTTGCTAGCCTGAGGATTTGTACAAGTTTGTATGCAACCAAGTGAAAGAGAAAAGAGATATTTGTAGTGAGGAAAGAATATAGAAATTTGGACCAAACCTTTAGTTAAAAATAAAAGTAAAAAATCCAAGGAAGGAATAGGTATGGCTGATTTAGATGAGATGGCAAAGAAATTCTTTGAGGATATCTATAATACTGAAAAGCAAATCGTGGATAGTTTGTCAGAAACTAGAGAGGCTTTGCGAATATTGACAGAAAAACTGCAAGGAGTTTTTTCTACTAATAAGAAAGGGAGCACTTTAGAGGAATCAAGAAATGTGAAACCAACACCCTCTAAATAAAAAATATATATTTTTCTGCCTATAAATGAGCCACCAGTGCCAAATCTAGCCCTTAGTCCTATGGAAGAGGTTACAGGTAACTTGATTGCATTAAGAGCTACTTACAATGGCTTAGATGATGACTTTCGCAGTTTAGTTCCATTTAGAGAATATGTAGATATGATGAACACTTTGATGCCCAAGAAAGAGTATAGGAGGGAGCATGACATGAGTGGAAGAGAGCTCAAAAATAAAATAAGCAAGTTTACAGCACCTACGTTTGATGGAACAAATAAATTTTTAGCTAGAGCATGGCTACAAAAATTATAGACTTTCTTCACACTTAACCCCATGAGGGAGAATGATGCCATTCAATTCACAAGTCTACACTTGGAAGATGTAGCCTATGATTGGTGGTATCATGGAATAACTACTCAAGGTCATGATTAGGTAACTACATTCGATAATTTCAGTCAAAGAGTGATAGATAGATTTGACCTAAAAGATGATAAAGAGTATTTTAAAGAATTGTCAAAGTTGAAGCAAACTAAATCAGTTAAGGAGTATATAGAAGAGTTTCAAAAAGTGGTTGTTATGGTACCTGATATGAGTGAAAAAAGGATTGTTTATGTTTTTCTTGATGGGTTGGAAGATTTTGTAAAGGGTTTGGTTAAGGCTTTCTCACCCTCAACCTTACAGGAAGCTATCAAAAGATGCTTGCAACTTGAAACTTGTGTTCCTATGAAACCAGCCACAAATCAAAAACCCCTAAATCTTTGGCAACATAAAGAGAATTTTTAGAAAAAAACTTTTGCAGCACTACCACCAAAGAATGTAATGAATGTAGCAAAAAAGAAGGTAGATGAAGAGACTAGGAGTGAATTACGAAGGAAAAATCTTTGTTTCACTTGTAGAGAACCATGGGTTCCAGTACATAGATGTTTGGGGAAAGGTCAAGTGCACTATATCAAAGCTGCTTCAGAATGTTATTCAAAAGACCATAAGGAATTTCATGACACTAAGGAGGAGTAGGAAGAAGAGAAAGAAAAAGTAATCAACAAGGATGGCACTTTAGTAGCATTATCAGGAGTCCCAAGATATCATCCCTTTTGAATTTGAGGGGTACTAGCAGGGAAAAGGTTGACAATTCTTCTTGATAGTGGGGCAACTCACAATTTTATTCATGAGGGATTTTTCATGAAAAGAGGGCTTAAGGTAGAAGATTTTGAGGGATTCAATGTTACTATAGTTGATAGATTCACTCTGTCTTGCACACAGGTGGTGAAACAACTCAAGATGACCTTAGGATATTATAAGTTATGTGATGGCTTCTATGTAGTTGGCATTGGGGAGACAGATCTTGTATTGGGTGTTCAATGGTTGCACTCTACTGGAGGCTACTACATGAACCATCAAGCTATGGAGTTCAAATTTTATTCTAATGGAAAAGAAGTTTTATTGAGAGGCTTATTGAATGGAGCACCTAAGGTAGTCTCTACAAAGAGGATGGAGAGGACTTTTCAAAGAGGACAGGTAGCATGGGCAGCAGGAGTCATAATCCATCCAAAAAGCTCTCCAAAGAATCAAGGTAATTTCCATTTTGAAATTCACAATATTCTTGATAGGCATAGTATAGTTTTCAATGATTTTCCTCTGGGATTACTAGTAGATAGAGGTTTTGAGCATGTTATAGAGCTAGAACAGGGTGCCAAACCAATTATAACAACTCCATACCACTATCCAAGAAGTTATAAGGAAGAAATAGAAAAAACCATTAAGGAACTCTTGGACATGGGATTCATAATGCCTAGTTCTAGTCCATTTGCATCATCTGTGGTACTTGTCAAGAAAAAAGATGGTACAATGAGAATTTGTATAGAATACAGGGCTCTAAACAAGAAGATCATAAAAAATAGGTATCCCATACCATGCATAGATGAACTCATTGATGAGTTACATGGTGTTGTACACTTGTCAAAAATTGACTTAAGATCAGGGTACAATTAAATTTGCATGAGAAGGGAAGATGTGGAAAAGACTACTTTCAAATGTCACTATGGGCATTTTGAATTTCTTGTTATGTCATTTGGCCTTACTAATGCACTAGAAATATTCCAATCTTGTATGAATAAGGTATTCAGCCAGTATCTTCAAAAATTAGTTTCGATATTTTTGGATGATATATTGATTTACAATAAAACATAGGAAGAGCTCATCTAAAGCACATAGACACTATTTTGGGAATCTTGGAGCAGCAATCCTTCTATGCTAAACTATCTAAATGTGAGCTTGGTTTAACAGAGATCCTATATTTGGGACATATTATATGTTCTAAAGGAATACAGGTTGATCAATAGAAAATCTTGGCAATTTTGGATTGGCCTCCACCAACTAATCTTACAGAGTTAAGAGGTTTCTTCGGGTTGTGTAGATACTATAGGAGATTTGCAAAGGGATTTTCTCAGTTTGTTGCCCCTTTGACTGATTTGACAAAGAAATGAGCTTTTATTTGGACAGAAGAGGCACAAAAAACATTTTATAAGCTTAAGGAGGTAATGAGTTCATGCCCTGTGCTAGCAATTCTAGATTTCTTTTTACCTTTTGTTGTTGAATGTGATGCTTCTAAAGAAGGTATAGGGGTTTTCCTAACTCAAAGGGGACATCCAATAGCATTTGAGAGTAGAAAATAAAATCAATCAGAGAAAGGTTACTCCATCTATGATAAGGAAATGTTGGCAATCATGTATGCACTTCATAAGTTTACACAATATTTGGTATGTGGGAGATTCATTATAAAGTCAAACCATAATAACCTCAGGTTCTTCTTGAACCAAAGGGATTTGAATGATCGTCAACAAAAATAGGTGATAAAATTGAAAGCTTATGATTTTGATATTGAATACATGAAAGGAAAGAATAATGCGGTTGTTGATGCTCTCTCAAGAAAGCCTACTTTGTGTTCCTTAACATCTATTTTTGTTGATTGGAAAGTCTCCATAATTTCAGAGTATGCTAAGGATTCCTTTGCCATCAAGATTTTGGATAAGTTAGTGGATGATAATAGGTACAAGGTTGTTGATGAATTTATTTATTACAAGAATAGGATCTTCTTAGTGCTAGGATCAAAAACTAAGGAGAGGATATTGAGGGTCTTTCATGACACACCTTTGGCTGGTCATCAAGGATACTTCAAGACACATAGACAACTTCAAGAGCGGTTTGCATGGAAGGGTATGAAGGAGGATGTCCTTAAACACATTAAGAAATGTATGGTATGCCAACAAAGCAAGAGTGAGCAAATTTTTTCTACAGGGTTCTTGTAGCCACTTCCTATTCCTGAACAAAAATGGGAAAGTATTTCCATGGACTTCATCACTAGGTTTCCCAAGGTTCAAGGTAAGGATTGCATATATGTGTTGGTAGATAGACTAACTAATTATGCACATTTCTTTCCCATAAAATCTGATTTCAAGGCATCACAAGTGGCTGAATTTTTCTTCAAGAAAATGTTTAGGTTACATGGCTTGCCTAAGAACATTGTCAATGACCGAGATAGTAGATTCCTCAGTTCTTTCTGGAAGGAGCTCTTTCATTTGGCAGGAACTGAACTCACTCCTAGTACTATTTATCACCCTCAAATAGATGGACAAACAGAGATAGTTAATAAATGGATAGAGGGATATTTGAGGAACTATGTCTCAAATCAACAACATGCTTGGGTAAAATGGTTGCACCTAGGAAAGTATTGTTACAATACATCTCATTACATGTCTATTAGTATGCCTCCTTTCCATGCTCTTTATGGTTATGATGCTCTTTCCTTTATTGATCTAGCACTTTTAGATAGCAGAGTACCTATAGTAAGTGATTTTTTCAAGCAAATCAAAGACATAATAAGGTCCCTAAAGGATAATCTACAACATGCATAGAATTAATAGAAGTTCTATGTTGATAGGAAAAGGACTGAAAGATCTTTTGAGGTAGAAAATTTGGTCTTCGTTAGGTTGCAACCATATAAGTAAAGCACATTGAAGAGGAGTAGGGAAGAGAAGCTCAAGCCAAGGTTTTATGGGCCTTATAAGGTCATCAAGAAGGTAGGAGAAGTAGCTTATGAATTGAAGCTCCCACCAAACAGAAAAATACATAATGTTTTCCATGTCTCTTTCTTGAAGAAGGTTTTAGGCCAGCAAACTATAGTATCTATAGAATTACCACCTCTTGATGATGAAAGAAAATTAGTTTTGATACCAGAAGAGGTTTTGGATACAAGAGAGAAAAGATTGAGAAATAGGAGCATCATAGAGAATTTGGTCAAATGGAAAGGATTACCACTGGAGGATGCAACCTAGGAAGGAGCACATATTCTTGAGCATCCCAACCTTCATTTCTTGAGGAAAAGCAATATTTTGGAGGGAGGACTTGTCATGTCCCCTTTTCAAATAATTAAAAAATAATGACTTTTACTAAGGTTGGCGGGCTCAAAAAGTGAAGTCTTGAGAAAGGGGGTTAATCTTTGGAAAAACCAATGGATTAATAAATGTAAATTGCTATTAAAATATTTATTATTGACTCATCTTGGTTTTGAGTTATGGTTAGGGTTATGCCCTCTTTTAAAGAGGTTTGGAGGCAATTCGACCTCATTCTAGAACTTGATTTTTGCTCATTGCTTTGTTGTTCTTCAGAGGCTGCCAAACCTATGGAGAAGGAGACCCAAGGATGAGAGTCTGTAGGTTTTCAAGAAGGCTAAGGATGGGATTTTGAGGCCATTCCATGTGCAAGCTCATGCAAAGTTTGCCTTTGGCTAAATAGTGCAAATTTGTGAGTTGTCGAGTGTGTTTCTTATAAGATCTTGGTATTTCCAATTGAGTATTTTTTGTTAGTTTGGTTTGCTGTTGTATTGCAGATATTTTGATGTTAAGATAGAGATAGATACATGTGATGGATCATGGTTATACTTCTAAGATAGATTATTAGGGTATCGTGATGTTTTCTAGGCTAATTTATGTTGTTTTCGAGAGTTCGATGGGCATTGTTTTTGTCTTCCATTTGGGAGCTATTGTGTGAACTCTATATAGATCTAGAAATTTCACTTTGTGAAAAATTGTGTTGGAAAATTCTCTATAAAAGGGTCTACTTTCAAATTTATTAATAATATGTGAAGCTATGAAGTTTTTGGCACTATTACAAGCATACCCGATTTAGGATTTTATTGAGAAATTGGTAGATCTTTGAAATATTGGTTGTTTGATTTTAAAATCTGATTAGAGGCTTTAAATAGCATATGAAATCATAAGGGGACATTTCAATTTGTCACACTTTTTGAATACACTTTCTCTTTGTAATTTTGAAAGATATAAATGTGATAGTTTTTTTAAATTATTTACATCAATCTCTCCATTTTTTTATAAAGCTTCTATTTGTAATAATGTTATGCTTCACATCAAGGTACATAAGAAGACCATTTTTTTGTTGAGGTGACATATTTACAAGAAAGTCTCTAGCATTAGGGAAACTATCTTGCATGGTCTCTAAAATTCATGCACATGAATCCACTAGTTGCATCCACTTTACATTCCATGAGTGGTATTGTAGATGAAGCTCTTCAGCTAGATGAGTATATTCTCAATCATAGCCAACTCATCACTACTCCCCTCATTCATAGCTTTGATCATGTTGTTCTATAGTATCTCCCCACCTTTAAGGCTCCCCCTGAAGATCGCCCCCCCAATAATCTTTGTACAATGTCACTTCTATAGGTTATTCTTCGCAAGTCACTTATTTGAGTTGGCATGCTTGATCCAAAGGATTTTTTAAGATGGTGTTGGCAATCTCCCCATGATAGTGAGGACAAGAAATTGGATTTATGATAGCACAATAGGTACATGGAAGCATCAACAAGTTAGGTGCTTGTCTATTAAATATTTTGTTGTCAACTGACTCTTCAGCACTGAATCTTGAAAATTTAACATTTATTTTCAATATTAAATAAATTTCACTCTTTACAAAATTATTGAAGTCATCTATTTATTTGTTCTACACTTTATCTTTGCCTCTAATTTATACTTTGTCTAATTTCTTTACATAAGGCAGGGACTCACAGCTCTTGTTTTTATATATTGGTGTTAGATTTAATGTGAGGTGTAGTTCGTACTGTTTTGAAAAAATATGGCTCATAGTTCTCTAATTACAATTAGTTAATTTTAATCTACTACTTTTCCGAGGTATTCGATGCTAGAGATTAAAAGTTTTTATAGTGAGCTTACCCAACGTCCCTTCAGATATCATAAGTATATTGTAATCTTTTATCACTGAATAAATTGATTTTGAATCTAAGTTTTTTCTTAGAAAACATTAGCTGCACTGCAGATCCGGCTACCACAATCATGAAAAAGCTTGAGCTTGAATCTAAAGAGAACGAACTAGCAGTTTTTGTTTGGGGTGAAGAGGAAACAGCTAAGGGAGATTTTGCTGATGAAGTGTGTTTATTAATTGATGAAGCAAAATGGATTCCTGTAACTATTGAAACCTCTGACAGCGACGATTACTTGGAAGGGTTAGCAGGAGTAACTCTTTGGCACTGGAAAATATCAAACGAAGTGTCATTGGACGGCGAAAGCAATAGAGGACAAACAGAGTTGTCGGCTATCTTATTAGGACTCGAAGGAAAAGAAAAGCTGCTCTCCTTACCCGGCCCTGGAATAAATGTACTATTAATCCTTGACAATGTCACCAATACTAAGATATTAAAGAGGCTTCTGCGAAAAATGCGCAGCCTGAAAAAGAAAATCAGACTGCTAGTTATTACCGATGATAATAGACACGTGATGTCTGTCCTGGGCAGCTACAATTTCACAAATCGCCATTATGTTGTGCAGCCTCTCAGTTATGAGGATATTGTGAACTATATGAATAAACACTTGGATACAGATGATAACGACAGGCGTCACCTGGGAAAGATTATTATGATATGCAAGGGTTACAAGAATAAACTGGAAATCATTTTAAATATTCTGTTTAGAATCAAGGATAAGGCTGAGTTGCCCAGGGATAAGGCTGGCTTCAGCATATTATTTGAATGGATAGACAAGAAGGATCGCAGTTTTGAGGAGCTGGAGAAGTATATTTCTTGTCACGAACAATACCTTGATCTTCCAGAACATATCAGAGAGGTATTTTTGGACATTTGTTCATTTTTCAACGATTGGGAATGGAGAAAAGTGGCTTGTATTCTCGGGAATGATCCACTCAAAAATCTGGAGGACTTAGATCTGGTGAAGAGAAAATCGTGCAATGTATTCGTCTCCAACACAGTCAAGGAATTTGGGCTTTCTCTCTCTAAAGGAAACAGAGTAAATAACGTTGCTGATCTTTATACCTGCTTATCAATGGAAGAGGTATTTACCCAAATCCCAGGGAAAAATTAGAATTGTTTTAGTAAGGCATTTATGTTCTTAATGTTTTCACTGACTCACTCTTTACCGTATTTTAAGGTTCCTGAAATGAAAGGCATCTGGTTGTTAGAAAACAAAATTCCCTTCTATCTATCTTCTCAGCAGCTGAATGATATGTGTCGCTCTTTGAGGGTCCTTGCATTAGGAGACCACACAATAATGAAAGGTGAATGTGGAGAGACATTTAAGGAGCTGAGATATTTTCAAGTTGGAAGAGTGCCAGATCATCCATTCAACGTGATCAAGTTAAATCAACCCAGTTTCTTTGAGAATATATCCGGCAAGGACATGGGACTCGTTTCCGAGAGGGTGAGTCATTTCTTTACTCCAATATTCTTTCATAATGTACACCAAATATGGAATTATTCTACCTTTTAATCAAAATTTCCCATACTTCAAAATTGCTACATGAGTACCTAAAATCAGTAGCCAAATTGTATTTTTTCCATAACCTCGTTAGTATATTTTGTAAAAGTATTTTATTAGTTGTTTCTAATGGCGAATTGGATTTTTATATAATGCATACATTAACAAATAAAGTGGGTAGATATCAATATGTGGTATAGTTCCTTGTTATCCAACTCACTTCATGTATGCAAGGTTCAAGGTGACAGCAAGGGGTCCCACCAATCAACATCTCTAATTTTATATTAGAGAAATGGGTATTGCTAGTTAAATAAATCATATTAAAGATTCACTAAATGGCCTCCTCGAGTCACAACTAGGGGAATATGAAGAGAAGGACTCTGAAAGAGATGCAAAGTAGGTCATCATTAAATAGGAAACAATATAATTTTCACCCTGATTGCATTGGCCAAAATTAGGTATAGGTTTGGACAAACAAACTTGATTATCCTGAACTAAGAGATTTCTATTTCTTAGACACCCTTGCGAAGTTGAGTGACATCAAGAGAGCGATAAGTACAATAAAATCTTCAAGAAATTCTTTGAGGTAAGCCACTTATGGAAAATTATTTGTAGCTTCCATATAGAATTGTAACAACACATTAGAAATAGATAAAATTATTTAAAATAGAGAAACACATTCTAGTCATTAGTTCAATAAACAAAAAAGTTTGCTTTCTCATTTTTAATGTTGAGATGATCTTCACTTTGAAAGCATGCCAAATGTAGTTAAATTTATGGAGAATGTGATGGTAATCCCATTAAAGTGCTATATGCCCCAAGTAAATATGCAAACTTAAAATTAAAAGAAGTCATGAATCTAATTCCAAATTGTATGCCTAAAATGTGAGCACACTTCTATGAGTAATTATATCCAAGATTGCTCAAGAATGAGGTCTCGAATGGGATTCATAGCTCTCTATTCATAGAGTGCAAGGGTTTCTAATGGAGGCCCTTGGTTTGAACTAGTTTGTGCCCGTGCAAGTACACCATAAAATGAGAGATTCAAGGATCAAAATATGAATGCAAATGAAGATGAAAACTAATCTATATGATAACAATGCAAACCAATGCAAGATCTAATCTAATATAAAAATGCAAATATAGATCATGATGATGGAAGCCATTGATGCATGAGAAAAGAAGACAAGAAGATAGAAGTTCTCCACAGAAAGCTTTAATGCTCAAACTCCTCCAAAATTCACTCTCCAAACCTACAACATAAAAATAGCCTAGAGTGTGTGTGTAAAATGAGGAGAAGGCTCTCCTTTATAAAGAAGATTGGACGATCAAGATTAAGAAGCAAAAAGATTTAATCAAAGGTGGAGAAAGAATGATCCGTGTGAAATAAAGATCCACCAATGAGAAAATAGGAAAAGAATTAAATGGAATCCACTTAGAAATATGTACATTTAAGTGTAGAGGAATTTTTAATTTTTAATTTATTTTAGTTCCTCTTTAAGTGGGGATTTATTTAATTAAGCGGGAGCAAATTATTTTAATTAAATAGGAAATATTTAATTTAATTGAAAGATGGATTTTTCTCTTAATTAATTAAATGTGGATGAATTATTTAATTAAAAGAGATGTTTTCTTTTAACTAAATAGAGACTTATTTTGTTTAATTAAAAGGGAGATTTTCTTTTAATTAAATAAGACTTGGTATAAAATGATCAACCTTAGAAAAATATTGAAATAATTAAATTGATTAAAATTTGATTAAAGAAATTGCTTTGAATTGATTTAATAAAATATTGCAAACATGAAATTTAATAAATTGAATAATGAGGTCCCATAGTCTAGGCGACCATTTCAGGGTGCATACACAAATATGTTGCCTTTTTTTCAATTGAAATTTATTGAAGTGTTACAAGATAATATAAAGTAAAAGACCTTAGGCCCACAAAAAAAATGTCAAAAATATTAAGAGCTCTTGAGGAAAATATTTTGGAGGGATAAATTGTATATTCCAGTAATATATAGTTGACTTTACCAATGTAATTGAATAATTTTGAGCCTTAAAAACCCACTTAGCAAATCAATCAACTACATTATTCCATTTCCTAGGATTAACCAAGGCCAAATCTAGAAAACTCTAGCCAATGAGTATTCATTCAACATATCAAACATAATATCTAAATAATATTCACAAAAAATTCCTAATCCAAGAGAGAGTCCTCTTTTAACACTGTGAAAAATAACTAGGGCCTCCATAAAATTATTCTAATTTTATCCTTTATAGATGAAAAAAAGGAACACAACAATACCATCACTACCCCTATGAATGCCACAAATTCCTTATTTTCCAAGATTACCTCTTGAATAACCATTAGTATTCACTTTTTTAACTTCCTTAGAGAAAGAATCCACCTCCCCTCTCTATGGATTTTCTTATTTGTCTATCTAAATCTCCTTTTAGTCTAAGAATTAATCCCATAACACCTAAATCTAGATTCTTTACTATATCCAAATTACTAGATTCTACAAGTATGGTCATATTAAACATTATTAAAAGAGTGTCTTGTACCCAACTAACAAACTTTGTCTACACAAGGAAACTGCCAATTTTTGAACCTTGAGATATTCTCTAGTCATTTTTATACCATAATTTTTTTATGGTAGAAGTTGGGCTAAAATACTAAAAAACTTAAAGAAAATATTTCTTACCTAAATGATGGCCCAAACTTTCTCAAAATGCAAACAAAGAAATGGTATAAAGACAAGAATTATTGAATTATCCACAACATAGATTTCAAATCTCCCTAATATTAGAATAGTTATTAAAGAAAATATGAGAAGTACCATCTTTATTGTTTCTACACAAAATGTAGATTGAAGGGCCGTGAAAGCCTCTCTTCCTTACATTATGCCAATTAATTCATCTATCATAAGAAACTAGCCAAGGAAAAAAGTTAATATAATACCTAGAAAAAAATTTCAAAAACTGACTTCCTTCATGACACACCTCCTTAAATATACAACTTATTATCCAAAGGTAGGTAACAAAATGAAACTTAAAATATTCCTCTTAGATTTGGACTCAAATGTAAAACATCCCTAGACCACTCAGGATGATTAAATATTTAACTAGACAAAATATATCATATAGTTCACATTACTTCTTCTTAATGCCCATTAGAGGTCATTAATGAGTATCATCATAGAAGTTTACTTTAATAAGAATGTTGATTATGATGGTTTTTAAACTGTCGCGTTGTTCCAACTAGCCTTAATATACTACAAAGGGATTGTGATGAGTGAAATAATTCAGGTATGCCCATGTTAGAATCCATAGACCAATTATATGGGGATGAATCGCTAATCAATAGAAAAAATATATTAGATAATACTCATGAGTCAATTCACAATGTTATGACTCTATTTATAACATTAACACATTTAAGTGAAACCAAAAAAGGTAGAAAATTATGTGCACATATAAGACATGTAATTTTGATAAGAAAACCCTTGAAGGGTGAAAAAAGACACTAAAAAACATCATTAAGAATCCTAGAAACCTCACTAGTTACAAGAAGTTTCCTACCAAAACTGTCTCATTAGAAACACAAGACTTAGAAGCCACATTTAATGCATCAATCTTAACACTAAACCCTTACAAAATTTTAGAATAATATTAATTTATATAGTTACTCTATTTGTATACAATTCACTCTACAAAATATCTCATAAAGAATTAGAATCCATATAATAACAAACACTGCTATTAAATCTACAAACTTAGTGTTAACATTTTTCCTTTACTCTATTCTGAATCCATAATATTTCTTTCCTGAACAATAGTATATAATTATATTGAATATTTATGACATATCACCTCTTTAAAAAATATTATGCTTCATTATTATAAGCATTAATAAAATTCATTTATATATTTCTCATACACTCTTTATATACATTTAATTTCAATAATTTATTTGGACATTCTTCACATTTTTCTCTATATCTCACACTAACATCTCTTTTATAATAAAATTCACATTAATAAAAATATATAAGTTACATGTCAACACTTATCCCTTCCTCCAACACATCCCAAAAAATTATTATTAGCAATGACTAATCAAAATTAGATCTCAACTAACTCTTTACTTTCACCATATTTATAATATAGATGTGTCTCTATGAACCAATGATATTTTTTTTATAGGATCATATTACATTCAACTATTTGTACAAGGGTTATCTAATAAAGCATATTTTGTTCAATTATTATATCCATTACATAATTTAAACATTTGAAAAATATCCCAAATGCTTCTATGATGAAAATATCATTCTAGCTCCTTTTCTTCTGTGTGAATCTTAATGAGTTATTAGGATTTAAGAATCAAGCTCAATATTTACACATTCATGTATGTAAATAGTTACATTCCAAATCTACTAATGATCTTAGATTTATATTTTAACTATTACTATAGAATTAAATGTATATTATATTGATTGATTCATTTTTTGTTGAGTGAAAATCTTGTATCACCAAATTCTAAGTTCTTGTTTCCAAGAAGATAGGATTGGATTTCTTAGGAACCTAATCCTACTGTATTGTTAAAAAAAATATATAATTAAACCTTCAAAATATTCCCGCAATTGATCCTTGACTACTCCCTCAATTCAATTTGACATTCCTCAACACACAAACTTTATCATTTAGTAAACCACAAAATTATAGCTAAAAATATAAAAAACACATAATATTACCCTTTCATGTTGATACATCCCCTCTACTGATATCATCAAACATTGGTAGATTCAACTCCAAAAATTCTTTTTTTCCTCTTAATTTCATTCTATTGCTCATATGAAAATCACATACAAAAATTTTAATCATTATTTTTATCTATCTCCACTAACCCTTGATTTTCCCTTTTATAACTCTTTGTAGGTTTTCACTATTTCACTTTATCCTTCCCCTTGACAACAAACTCAAAGGGTGTATAAAATTACAATACTATAAGTTAGTCTCCATGTATTAATTCACTAATCTTTGACAAATATTATCCTTTTTTTTTTTCTCAATGACCTCTAGTACTTCATAATTATATTAAAAATGTTCCAATCTAATAAAAAATTGTTTAGCATCCTACTCAATATTACACCACATTTATCACCCAAACTCAATTGACAGAGCTTGAAATGTGATATGAAACATTACAACACTAACAGTAGACAAAAAAATTCCTAGTGAAATCGTCTATTAAAATATTCACTAAATTATGTTCCAATTATCCACTATCATAGCTTTTCCTTTCCTACACTTATGCACTATGCATTCAATGCTCCTTGTAGCATGACCTATTACAACTACCATATCTTCAATGTTTGTATTTTTTACTTTTTCGCTAAGTATACAATAATCATATCCCATAAAATGTGGAAATTTTTCCTCTTAAACTATGTTTGGAATAATCTTTTTTCTTGTAATATTCTTATTATAGACAGTTGTTACACAATTATCTAAGCTTTATTAAAGTTCTTCAATTTCTTTTTTATCCTCATTTTTTCATCTCCATATTTTATATTGTCCAATCTAGATTTTAATTTAAACTTGTCAATCACAGATCCCAAATAATCCATGCTACAATAAATCAAATTATATACAACATCATTTGTACTACTACAAGAATGTTCAACATATATAAAACTTCAGAAAATTTATTCTATACTATTAAATATGAATATTGAACATCTTCTTGTAGAACATGCTTGTTGATCCATGACCATCTTGCGTCTTTGAGAAATCTTGCATCAACCAACAAAATATTTCTTGTTTCTTGTACTAGTTTATTCTTCGTGAAGTAGTCAGCATTGCTTTTGGATTCATGTATTGCATAGGTGTCATCGTTTTGAGGACCTATCCTTGATCACTTTCATAAGTGTGTGAGTTCTAATGTTCCTTATTTCTTGAGATTTGTGTCATTCTTTTCTATCCTTTTTCTATTGTTTTTCGCCTGCATAGCATTTTATTCAAATTGGTGCAATTTCTATTGATTATGTGGCATCTTGTGTAGTTGGTATATGAATCCTAACACACATGAAGAATTACCTTTAAGTGTTCATCATTTGATATTTTTGTTTGTGCATATTTTGGTTTACTCTTCCAAGTATGGACTTATACAATAATTAAATGCTTCACTAGCTAACTTGTGGCTTAGGTAGCTATAGAATAAGCTTGGTTAGATGTAGGAAAGTAGTAATAAAGAAATAATTAATGAAGCAAGTATTCTTATAGGGAATATGATAGAAGATATGAGCAAGGCTCTGATATTTAAAATTTCTTGTTTTGTATAAGGTTGCAACCTGGAAGCCCTCATAGTCAAGCATGTTGTGGTTTCTTTATATGCAAAGTTATATTACTACACTTACAAATATACTTCATCTATCCTCATATTCTCTTTGGTTTCTCTAGTCTATGTGTAGCTTTCATGTGCAACTTTGAGCGAGGAGTGTTTAATACTTTAAGTTAAGTTTATTCCACATGTTATGAAATCCATATACCTCCTTGCATCAGTTTTGCACTTGTGTCATGTGTAATTTATGGACTTCAACTAAAAAAATTCAAGTTTTTGAACCGTTCCTATAGTTATCTTTTAATTCATGTTGACCCAATACATCATTTTTTCTCTATATTATCATTTATAGTCACAGTCTCACTCAATTGTTACCTTATCTCACAATGACCAAGAATTATACATACTTTTTATTACAATAGTTTACCTTTCACTATAATAATACTAGCTCCTTAACATAACATGATTTAACATTTCTCCAATCTATTTATCGAACCTTTGATTTTGTATTCTTCTTGTGAATCAAGATTGTCACATTGTATATTCTTAGAACTATTATTCTATTGTATATTAGTATTATTATCATGTATACCTATATTATTTTGTTTTATAGGATATTCTAAAACATCTTCCTCCATTTATAAAAAAATCTTATCTTGTTATCTTTATGATCTTGTAAATATGGATAGATCCTTAATTATCTTTACATCTTATGTAATGCCCTGCCAAGGGATCCAAAGAATTAACCTAGAATTTCACTAAGGTTAGTAGCATTTTTTTTTTCATGAAAGTAAACACCACATATAACTTATGCACAATAACAGAAGCAATAGTAATGTCCATCTGAAAGTAAACATAACATACATAACAGATTACATTCTTTAAGATCCCTTAACATTAGATAACATACATGAATCCATCAAGTACAACATCCATATAAAACAATAATGATAAGTCCAATGTTTTTACATTACATTTCAAATACTCAATCATCCACTATACATGTCACAGGGTATGACAACCTCAAAGAATACACATACATAGAATAAGGTACATCATCCTATTCTAATCCATGATACATCAAAGTAAAGATAATCACATGATACATCATCATAGAAAACATATAAATCCATCATAAAGATCAAACATAATAAACTAAGTGCACGGTTCCTCCCAACCGTTAATAGAATCATTAGACCATCGTGAATCCTAGCCATCCCTCTGTGCATAACATTCCAAATCACCGAAGAGATCATCAATATTACATAGTAGGAATGTCACTTCTAATATATACAACATCATATGTAGAAAGTAATATAACATAAGATAACATCATCTAACATATGCTAATCATCAATGAAAAAGGATACATATCCACCATCATGAAGGATGCATCAGCCAATATGTCTCAATGAATCTCAAATGATAAGAGTGGAAAATATACTACCACCCGACTACGTGGTACATAAGTGGTCCACTCCCACCGTGTTGAGGAGATAATCTCAAGTCCCAAATAGGCTATCAAAATCACATAGCACAAATCTCTATAAGTCCAAGAATATTAAAAGTATACTACCTCAAAGGTTCCAAACACAAAATCTGACATCTAATCCTAGAGGCACACAATGACATGTAGGAACCTACTATGCAAGCAGGAAAGTGTCATCGCAATTATCACGTACAAGTTACCCTGGCAGTTAGCTAAACTGCACGGGTCCATACTGATTTCATGTAGCCACTAGTATCCTCTCATACTGACGAGGCATACTACAGAATGCAAGGTCGCAGCGATGCATCTCACTACTTCCATCCTAGCCTGTACAAGCACTCAAGGCATGGGCAAGAACAAAACACTTATCTTTTTAGGTTCATTCAGTTAGTATTAGGTGTGAATGTTATCACTTATTAATCCAACTTACAATGAGTTACCCTGGCAGCCTCTTAGGGCCTCGGCCCCCATTGCAAGCCACTTCCCATCACTACATGCAGATATCCTACCCTAATGCTCATGGACTCTTAAATCTCAAAATCACAAAAGATAATCCATAATAAAATCATCAAATATGCATAAAAGCATCAAATCTCCATGATCAAACATCCATAGAAAATCATGAACACAACAGCTCTCTATTGGCAACTGAAGTATCACTGATAATCAAAGTATCCAATGGTTCTCAATAACCAAAATATCTCAATCAAGCTTATCGAAGACTCCAAAAATGGTTGAGTCAAACATGTCACATCATGACATCATCAAGAATAAATCCACATTTAAGTCCCATCATGGCGACTAGAAAATAATCAAGGATAACTGATCGATGACCAAAAATAATGGTTAAGTCAAGTATCTCATACAAAAGAATCTCAACTATAACAATCAGTAATTACAAACAATGCATAGAGCATTCCATCACATAACCATGGTTGGGTTTATAAAGATCGAGATTAAAACATCATCATGTCACCACAATCAGATAACTCCCAAGCCTCTGGTAGACGTCCTATACTGGTCAACACTAGTCAACCCAAAACTCAAAACAATAGCATAAAAAATTCACAATGTAAACACATGCTTTGGTTTTGCCAAGTTTACAACTTAAATTTAAATATAGAGATCTCAGTTTAGGTTTCCAAGTTTGAAGAATGAATGGAGGAACACATATTTTGTTTTTGGAAAAAAGTTTTCCTTAATAGAACTAAAAATCCATTTTCCAATTATAATATTTGTTTGATAGATCCCCCACCAAACTATCAACTATTTATTTAAACAATTAAATCTAAATAGTTGAAAATTATTAAAAAGTCACCATTGTAGAAATAAACCTTCAATATAAATCATTTATCAAATAATATTAACTTAAATTTATTAATAACATATTTACATATTACATACATACGTACGTACGTACATACATACATACATACATACATACATACATACATACATACATACATACATACATACATACATATATATATATATATATATATATATATAAAAAAATATATATATATATATACATACATACATATGTAAATATATAAATAGTTATTACGTTTTATAAAATCGATTTAACAATTTCTATCGACACCATATATATCATATGAAATAACAATGAAAATCGATTTCATGTATATCGATTGTTTTAAACATTTTAACATAAATATTTTTGGTATAACATTATTATTAAATAACCCCCCCTTTCTCTTGCTACGGTACGCAGTACCTGCAGTCGCAGGCATTGCATTGACAACGGGTACATAGTACCCCTGTCGCTGCAGACCTGTGATGGCAGGCCTCTGCCTTCAGCAAGCATGGGGTACAATTCGTGCCCACGACATTCCATTATAAACATTTTCTTAAACATTGTTTCATGTGATTCAAATTGCGATGCAATTTAAATTTCCCACTGTGATTTATCAATCGCTCATTTGGTGTATTATATATAAATATACATGTGTGTGTATATATATATATTTATACACATACATATATATATATGTATGTACACATACATATGTATGTATGTATGTATGTATGTATGTGTATACATACATACATACATATATATATATATTAGTATATATATATATATATATATATATATATATATATGTATGTATGTATGCATGTATGTATGTATGTATGCATATATATATATATATATGCAGATCTGAATATATAACCATGTATTTTTTTTTCCACAAAGATTATATCTAAATTTAAGAATAAAATATTTATAGAATGCATATAAAATTCTCCAATAAATTAATCTACCCATATTGAGAATGCATATAAATATGAAACTTCTCAGAACACATATGGAAGACATGAAGAAGACAGGGAATGCGTAATGCGGAAATAGCATAAATAAAATTACAAGAATCTACCCGGATTCTGATGCTAAATCGCTCTTCCTCAGAAAATCCGTAGAGCAAGCTCCTCCCTTCTTCAGAATTCTTGAGTCCTCCAATGCTCCAATTGCACTCCCAACGCTATGTCTAAGCTTCTAAGAATGCCTGAATATAAAGAGCTTTTAGGAAACATCTAGAATGCTTCCAGAAATAGCTGGAAGGTGTCACCAACTAAGCATGGGTCTTTTCCAACCTTCAAGATGAGCCATAGGATTGTAGAAACCATGTGCTTAATTGATGCACTAACCCCCATGTTGTTGACACATGAGAAATAGAGAAATGCGTTAATTCCCATGCAAGCTTATAACTCCAATTTACTTTTTATATAATTTCTATTTAAATGTTTATAATTTCCATTTTAATCTTGATAACTTTCATTTTAATTTTTGTAACTTTTATTATTTTATTTACTTATTACTTTATTATTATTTTATAATTATTATTAATTTTAATTTCTAATTTTCCTTTTATTTATTTTCTTTTTCCTCAATAATTCAAAATATGAAATAACATGATATTTTATATTAATTTCCTCAAATAATTAATTTATTAATTATATCTATTTATCAAGACTTAATTAATAGAAAATTCACCATAGACCTCCAAAATAAAATATGAAAACTCATCATAGAGCAATTCACACAAAATCAATCTAAAGTGTTAAAAATCACGAATCATGTCATCCGACACATTCAGTGGATAAAATATCCAGATACTTGTCCTACCTCACTAGGACAATTGGTTTAAAGGTTTGAGATTTGGACTTGAGAATTTATCTCCCTTCTCTTATCATTGAGATAGTATAATAGGGTACGCTCATCCTGGCAATTTAGGGAAGTTGATACTCGGTACCTACAACCTACAGAAAAACCATGCATGTACATACAATATATAATGCTAAGCTAAATAGACAATGGCAGGAAGTGGTGCACTGTGTAGATCCCGACTAAGCAGGTGACTACGACTCCCTTCCTTAACCACATCAGAAACACCATACAATAAGAAAACACGTACACCATACACATGCAAGTATGGGGTAAGTATCCATAATAAAACACACAAGATAATAAACCATCCAACTAATCATCAATAATAACTGAAAACATTATAATGATCATCATGTATGCATGAAATGTAAAGTCTAAATGATCTCATCATATAACCACTAAATCCATAACATAATGTTTGATAGTGTCAAAACAATACCACTAATCCATCAACATAATACTATTCCATCAAAGTCTGATAATAATAGCAACAATAAGTCTAGAAAAGATGTGAACGAGGGTAGGCACTACATCTTATTTTAATCTTATATAACTAAATTTAACATTTTTTTATAATTTTCTATAGATAAAAAATATATTCATTCTTGCAAATGCTCTCACTATCTCATAAGTGTTAACACTTAGTCATATCCTCTCATTCATATATATATATATATATATATATATATATATAGACATTTTTATTCCACTTCATTTGGTCTTCAAACAAGTTTAATCATATATTGTTCTAGTATGATGTCCAATGATACTTCCCTTTTTTATTATATAGTTCTCATAACATATTTATAATATATATTATCTGAACTTTATGTAACCATGGTATTTCCCTTTTATAAAGCTCTCTCTATCATTGTGAACTATTATGTTCTTATGTCACAACATCCCTAATTAATACACCCTCCACCTTCTAATGTTACTACCTAAGATATTTTTATTGAATACCACCATATTCAAATCATGACTAAATATTTTAGTGTAATTAAATGTTGCTAATCATATTTTACTTAATTTTACTTATGATAATTTATTTCATACTAAATTTTTCATGCATATGAGTTTGCAAATTATATAAGTGCATGTTGTCTCACATATTATGTTGTGTGATACACCCTTTGTGTTTTTATCCTTCCATGCTTGCACACAATTTCATACACAATGGAGGATATTTTACCTTTGGTTGATATGTTCTTAGATATCATTCTTATTACTTGCATCACTTCTAATTATCTTGCATTACCTATATATACAAGCACATGTACATATATTGTATCTAAATATCTAATTTTGGAATCTATTTCCCATTATTATTTTGATCACCTATGAATCAAGTCAATTGAGGATCGTATAATTTGGCTCTCTTGTGCTATCAATTGATCTTCTAGATCATCATTTTAATTCTTTTCTTTAGAAAAAATCTTAAATGGCATCAGAGTAAAAGAAGTGTCATTTATTTAACCATCGAAGAGAATCATTGTCTCACATTTTGGAGGGCCATAATCTAAATCTAGAATATCAATAGTTTTTGAAGCATCTAGAGCAAGATCTAACTTCAATATTGCTTCTATGACTATTTCCAAGAATTTTGACTATAAACTTCCCTATAGTTTACAAAAATGAAAATTGAAGAAATTTTGTTTTGCAAACTAGACTTATTTAAAATATTCTATAACATTATTTTTTGATGTAAAATATAAATTTTACAATATTCAATTTATCAACAATATCATTTTGTCTGCAAAATATCATGCCACATTAGCCTTTATTAGTCATAGGTGTCATAGTAGAATAGGGTGGTCAAAATGAACCTTGTGACATCTCGGACAATGCGCATCTTAACATTGTGCTATTGAGATTTTATTTGTCGTATTGTTTATTTATAATTTTTTGCACACACAATTGGGAGCATATAGAATTAATCCCTTAGGCCTTGTCTAACTTGTGACACCTCTTTTGCATGTGAAGTCCATTTGACCCCTCATAGGAAGTGCAGACACATGGGTCTATATTACTCAGATCATCCCTATGCGTCCTACTATAATATGGCAATGAATATTCCCATTGGATCACAATGATATCAACATGTGCATCGAACATTCCACATTAGCCTCCACAAGAGCCGAATTTGAACTGCATCCAATTTTGTTAGCTCATCTGACACATAACATGATTTGCAATTTTCTTCAATATCATTGATCTAATTATCTATCAGCTATGTGATCTTTCCAACACCGACCAAGCTCATTCAATCATTGTCCAAGAATTGCATGTCCCTAATTTGACTTGGGCAATCTAATCCACCTTGCATCTGAAGCCGCATTGAATCTACATAATCAAAGAAATAATGATCTATTAGTGACATTGAGTTTCTCAAAAATAGGCAACCATGAGGGAATATTTAGTCTCTCAATAGTGAAATCCATTGCCATATGATCCTATCAACTTACACCAGGCAGCATATTTCTTGGAAATGTTCACTATCTCTATGACATCCATTGGTTTATGCCTTGCTAGACAAGAGCAGAGATATCAAACTTGCAAATATGTTTTTGTCCAACCTAGCTCATGATCTACATGGCAACCGCCTCATCCCTTGACTCTCATTGGATTTAGTGAATTGAAGCTTCGCTAGGGCTCATACAAACGTAATTTTTTGGTGCACTTTTTTTGAAAAATTGTGTGATTATTTTGTCTATTTCTTTGGAAATAGTATTGATTTGGAGAAATTGCAAGTGGACATTATACTATTAGCATTTGGTTATTTTTGGCCTATGTTAGCACTTGTAATGGATTAAATCCTTTACTGATCTAGTATCTTATAATTTTTCATTATTCTATAGTTTAATCTTTTCATAAGTAACCATCAAAATGAGAAGTCCTCTTTGGTCCATTTTGATAAGTGGCAAGTGTACACATACTAAGTATAAAGTGTCAAATCATTTTGGAGGGATTTTGATGAAGTGTGCTCCCCTTAATATCATAAATACATAATAGAAACAAGATATAATAACAATTTGTGAGAACAAAATACAAGCTTCTTGTTTTTTTGGTAGATGCAAAATTATACAAAATACAATATGCAAACCCCTATAGGTGCCTTCCTTACAATAATGGCAACATAGAACTACAAACTATCACCTAGAGCTATCCTAGACAATGTACAGACATTCCTTAAATATGCATTTTTACATCACCCATAAAGTTTCTAGATGTCAAAACCTAACCCTCAAGACTAACTAACCCTAAAATTATATATAGAGTAAGTTAAATGCACCTTTGGTACTTATTTTGGAAATTTTGGTTGGTGCAACTTTGGAAGGCTATAACTTTCAAATTGTTGCTCTAATTGGCTATTATAACCCCTTCTCAGAATCCTTGGCTTATGACCTCTATGGCTTGGGTTGTGCAAGCTCTAGCTGACCCATTTTGGAGACCATCCAAGACCTCTAAGGCCTTCAACATTAAACCTAAATTTTTCCTACCAAAATTACAGACCAAAAATCTGTAATAACATCATAAATACTCATGATATGGACTAAGCCCAAATTGGTATGATGATATATCTAAGATGAATACTAGGACATTCAAAGTCAGACTAACTTACTAAGTAGAATGCCTCCAAAAAAAATAACTCTACATTGAGATAGCCTTTATTCAAGAAACAAAAGGAAATATTTTTGGGTGATGTAAAATTGCTCTTGTACCTAACATGCTACTACATTAGACACCTGAGGCAATTTGCAGAGTAACCCTATCACATCTCACATATTTAGAGGAAAACCAAGAACATCAACCTCCTCCCTTCTATCCATGATGAATCTTCTAATGATCTCCCTTTCCACTTGAAAAAATATTGTTCATACATTTTTTTTCCATGTGCTCCTTCCAATAGGACTGTCCAATATCTCCTCAATCTCCTTCATAGCTACTAGCTGCTAAAATACTCCATTGTTCTTGTGCAACTTCATCTCCATCACCTCATTCATAATAGTATGTTAAATATGAAATTTTAATACTAGTGAAATAGTTAGTTCAATAGGTAACTCTATAGCATATGCATTTTGAAAATCATGAGTTTTCACTATCTTGCATGGTCAAAACTTCTTCATTTTTTAGCTTATTATATGTACCCACTGGAAAATAATTCTTTCTTAAATGAACCATGACTTCATCTCCAATCTAAAATTTCTTATACCTCCTTTTCAAATCTTCCTTAGCCTTGTACTACATATTTATCTTAATAATGTGCTTCATCATCTTCTCATATATTTTCTTAAAATATTCAACAAAATATTTCACTTTGACTCTACTTATTTCTCCGTTATCCAACTTCCCCAATTTAGAAGAATTTCTACGATATTTCGATGGTAATAAATTTTAAAGTGTTTCCTTATAAGATTATGCACATGATAAAAAGGGGTTGAGAGAGGATAGATAGGTGTATAAAATGAAAGAAAAGGATATTAAATTTGAATAAAATCTTGTGGGTCTTGCTAGGAGGTAAGATGAAAGGTGACTGATTAATTTAGTGAAATAAAAGGATATTAATTTTGAAGGAAATATTGTGCATCCTTTTGGGAGGTAAGTTGAAAGGTGATTGATTAATTTTCAAGCAATCAATTTGAACTTGTACATTTTTATTGTGTAGGTCTGTGTTGAGTTTTTGTTTAAAATGGAATGGTTCCTTCATATTATATAGTTCAAACCATATAGTGTAAGAAAAAATTTAATGAGTAAATGCCTATATAGTGAAATACAAAGGGCACAAGACATGAAGTGAAAATAATTCAAATTATGAAAGGAGCGGTCATATTATTTTGACTATGATTCTTTTTATACAACAAAATATTTTCAAGTGAAGGGGGATTTCACAAAAGGGTAACTATAGAAAATGAAGACAAAATATACAAGTATTATATATTTTTGGAAATGTATCAGCATGAGGACTTTGATTTGGTTGGTAAAACAAGTGCAAGTATAAATAAATGAGAATTATTCTTAGTTTTTGCAAAATAAGGGAGTTCTCAATAACTTTTCTTGGCTTTTCAATGACTATCTAAAATTAGTTTCTAGGGAAACTGTCAAGTGGGTTCATCCAAAGTTTTGCACAAATGCTCCCCACAATGCTATTTTACATTGTAAATCATTTAGTAGGCTTTTTGGAAATATTTTTAGTTGAATATTTTGCTTCTTTTTAGGAGTTGGCTTCTCCATCATTTGAAGATATTTGGATGAGTTTATTTCTCTAAATAATTTGGTTTGATCTCTAGTTCAAGGAGGAGAGATGAGAGAAGATTTACAGTAGTAGAAGATGAAAAATGGTACCAATAGATCATATATGACCCTCTTTCCTCTTATATATATATAGACACACACACACACACACACATACACTCTCTTTCTCAATATATAGGATTGGTTTCATTTGCTTGAGCAAGTTCATAGCCTATGATTCCATAATTCTTTTGGCATTTTCTAGTACTAAGCAAGATATTGTATATTTCATTGAGCATGTATATGCATTTATGTTGACTGCTTGGTAGTATTTGAGTTCATTGAGTCATGTATACATTGTAAGTAGGAATAAAAGAGTTTCAAAAAAAAGTATTTTAGATTTGGCTCTCTCCATTCTTGTAAAGTTATTGGGTTCTGAAATGAAATGAAGAAAAGTTATCTTTTAATTTTAGTGTCTTCTTCTAAGGTGCATATTAATCTTACATATATCAATTTCAAGGATTGGCTAAGTTCTTGATCAATATTATAGATCTCTTGGTATTATAGATAGATTCGATAAATAGGATGAATTTGAATAATTGATGGGAGGTTTTACAAGGCAATATTTTATAGATATGGGTTATTTAATTAGTTTCAATTACATTGCTAAATTTATTTTGTCATGTTTTCCCAATGGATAGGCCACTAAAATCAACTCTGAGATTTTATGTTCATGTTGTCTCATATATGGTTCTTGCTGAAGCTTCAAAAATGAATTCATGTGTCCCTTTATGTTTAACTCCTATAACTTATTTGCCAACTTCGTCCTCAACATTTGAAATGCGGGTTAAAAGTTTCTATCTCAAATTTGGCTTCCCTTTGATATGTTGTGGTTGAATAATGGAATTAACTTCTTAATACATGTGAAGAAGAGGTAAATGTATGAAAATTCTATGGAATCAATAGATCCCCTCCTAGGTCTTGTAAGGCCTTAAGTGTACAAGTTTTGTAAGAAACCTTGCTAGTTGGTCCATCCCCATTTTTTCACTCCTTATTATTGGATTTAGATAACTCATAGGGTTTCAACTAGGGCTTAGTGGCATCTTTATTGTAGTGTAAACCTAGGTGTTTTTAAGATCTAACAAATTGGAAGGATTACAAGAAACTTGTTACTCTAGATAGGAAAAGGTGGCTAGACTACCTAATCCAAGATAGCATTTTATTCAAAGGAAGTTAGACATGCACTACAAAGTGTTCCATGAGGGACAACTTGATTATAGAGAAACATAGTGAGGTAATCACAACACACTTTGGTCTAAATAAGAGCATTTCTATTGCCAATGAACAACTTTTTTTTCTTACTTTTCACCAAATGTCTTTAATGAGATACTGAGTGTGTTAGATAGCTAAGGGATTAAGTAAGAATATAAGATTCTATTGACCATTTTATATTCCATCCAGGCCCTAGAAAGACATAGTTATGGATTTTGTTCTTGGCTTGTTGAGGACACAAAGGGGTAATGATTCAATATTTGTGTTGGTTGACAAATTTTGGAAGATGACCCATTTCACTTCTCATCCTAAGTCCCATAATGTGGTTCAAATTGAAGAATAGTTTTTTGAAGAGTCGATAAGGTTACACAATCTTCCAAAGAGTATCTTTTCAATTTGAGATACAAAGTTTGTTTTTTGTTTTTCGAAAACCTTGTAGCAAAAATTAAAGATAGAGGTGATGTTCATATATATACAAATCACTCATAAGCTGATGGAAAAAATGAAGTAGTGAATGAAAGATTAGGTAATCTATTTAGGTGTTTAGTAGGTGATAAACCCAAGGGATAGGATTTGATTATACTATAAGAATAATTTACATACAAAAATTCTATGAGCAAGAGTATTGGTAGGTCACCATTTCAAATTATATATGGGAGTAATCTAAGGACTACACCAGATTGAGGAAGATAGAAAAAGGAGGTAGCACTAGTGTTGAAGAAAAGGATTTTGTTGAAGATGCCAAGAACCTACATGAGGTGGTGTGTAATCATGTCATCAAGATAAACATGCAGTATAAGGCTAGGGAAGATCAAAAGAGGGGGCATTAGGTTTTTAAATTTGGGGACTAGGTTATGATATACTTGAGAAAAGAACAATTTCTAGTGGGCACCTTCAAAAAGCTTAAGAAATATAAATTTGGTCCCTCTAAGATTTTGAGGAAACATGATTTAGGTAATGCATATGAGGTAGAGTTTCCAAATGGAATTCATAGCTCCCATGTTTTCAACATTGTAGAATTAACAAACTATCATGAAGATGGTATAATAGGGAGGAACTAATATTTGAACGATGCCCTATCCTTGCCTCTAAGAGGGAAGAGATAGGAGAAATCCTAATTAGCCATATGTAAAGGGGTACTAGAAATATGTAGTATGAGGAGTATCTTTTGAATTGGAGAGGAAAACCCATAGAAGACTCAACCTAGTTGTCTAAGGTAGAGGTCTATCACATGGTTTTTCCTCAATCAACTAAGATGTGACAAGAAAACTTCTTATATTACCTTGGGTGTCTAATGTAGGAATATCCAATGATGTAAGGAAAATCTTGTATTACCCATAAATGTGTTTAATGAAATTTTATTTGTGATCTCATTATATTTTTTGATACCCATTTGGGAAAAATAGATATTCAAGTTCTTAGAATTCCATTGTTACTCTGTTTGGTTAGTATTTAGGTAAACCTCGAGAAATGTGTGAATGTAGAAAATGAATTATGTTTCTAAAAAAAAATAACTATGATTAATTAGAGGGAGTGAAGTGAAGGGAAGATTTTGATTAAAATTCTAATAACTCTAAAAAGTGAGGTAGATCAAAATGTTTCACAATTTGGGAGTTATTATAGCTTTAAGTTGCCCAAAGACCTCTTATAGAGTCTGATTTAGGGCACTACATAGCCTTGTACAGCCCCAAAAAATGGGGAATGCCCAGAGGTAGCCCACAAGGCTATAGATACCTTAGAGAGATTTCTTAAAATATAAATAATTTATCAACCAAAGTTCCAAATCAAGAGTTATGCCTCTTGAAAGTTGGACAACCTTTTTGGGAACCTTCAATTTTTGCACTGACTAATAATTTGACTTGTATAACCTTTATTTAGGCATCAACCACCAAATGGAAAAAATTCAAATGTATTTCTAATCCAAGACTAAAGATATACTATTTAAGGCCCATCCTTGAGGTGCAAAGGTAGTTTTTTGTGGAGTTTGGGAGAAGGTACAATAAGAAGGTTTTTTTCTCTAGAATCTAATAATAGTTTAGCCCATAGGAAATGTTGTTTGATTTTTTTTTGTATTTCATGTTCTAACTTCTTATTTTAGATAATATAAGCTTCCTTTCTTGTTGTCTTCATTTTTTCTCAAGTAGTGCCTTCATTAGAAGAATATCAAAACCAAATGGGATAAATAGGCTATGATCTTGCCTAACATAAGAAAAATAGATGTAAGATTAGTTGCCAGTCTACATGGGTATAAAATCAACTAAAACACAAGACTAGACATAATATCAGCTATATTTACTCAATGCATATATGGTGGTGGATAGAGAGAATTTTGACATATGTGATATCGCAAGACAATAGTCAATTGAAAATTTGAGAAGTATTAAAAGTGAAAATATTAGCATTTTAGATTTTAACAAATGCTGCACTGGCTTTGCTCACCGATGCCGAAAAGACAACGCCATGATCTCTGTCAGTGTCGCCGAAACTGTTCAGCGCATGTCGAAAACCATAGCGAGCAGGCTAGAAACTAGCAAGGCCCCATCGTTAAATCGCAAGAATTGTTGCCAGATTTCACAATTATAAATCCCACATGCAATGTGGGTCGAGTGTTAAAATTGTTTAAATTGAAGGCAGCGCAGATTTAAAATCAACAAAGCCACAGGTGGAGCTAGAGACAGCTGGGTTTGTTCGCTGGTGAACGAATGTGTTGCCAAAAAATTTGATGTGTGCGCTGCGTATTGTATCAGGTACGACCTCTGTGCTGTGCAGAACCAATAAAATATGCCCTGCGAATACAAAATATATTCTCCAAATGGCAGAACCAATAAAATATGCCCTGCGAATACAAAATATATTCTCCAAATGGCAGAACCAATAAAATATGCCCTGCGAATACAAAATATATTCTCCAAATGGCAGATCTGAGGTGTCACTGTATTCTCCAAATGGCAGATCTGAGGTGTCACTGCTCCGGTTTATTAAAAAAATTTTTGCAAATTTTGGCAAATATTCTAATGGTAAATAGCAAAAAAAAATAATAAATGCTGATATGAAATAAATCAAATGAATCTACTAAAACTGACCATACCCATACTGTAAATCGGGGCCTCTGGGTTCTGATTTGCAAAAACATTTTGCCTCCCAGTCGACTTTGGGCCAAGGTAGCCAAGTTTATAGTCAAATTTCACTGATTCAACATTTTGGATGCAATGGTGAGTTCAAATTTGGCTCTAGACACTCCTAATTTCTATAGCACTCTAGATTCAGACTGAGGTGATGAAGCAAGCATAGTCTCGAATGGCTATGTGATGAGAAAGTCTCCAAGTTGCTCTAATACAATGTAAAAATTTTCCTAAGGAAAAAATTCACGCAGGAACTAAGAACTCAAACACAAGCACACAATAGACCAATGAGAGAGAGTATGATCAGAATGACAAATACATTCAATAACTGGTTGAGAGTACACTAGGAGTGCCTAAATATAAAGGCCTCAAAAGAGCTTCTAGAATGTTTCGTAATCAGCATCATGATGTGTCATACAACCAAGCACATGTCCACTAGATATGGGTTATCCTCCATTAAGCATGGAAGTAAGTGTGGTGATGAGAGGATAAGCCTACAAGGGTGTGACACACAAATCAGTATTGTAGACACCATGTGCTAAAATAGAGTTGCATACTCTTGTGTTGTCTACATGACAACTCAAAAAGGTGCGCAAACTCTTAAGTGTCTCACAAATAAAAATAATAAAATAATGCAAAATAATATTTTTGCAAATTTTGGCAAATATTCTAATGGTAAATAGCAAAAAAAAATAATAAATGCTGATATGAAATAAATCAAATGAATCTACTAAAACTGACCATACCCATACTGTAAATCGGGGCCTCTGGGTTCTGATTTGCAAAAACATTTTGCCTCCCAGTCGACTTTGGGCCAAGGTAGCCAAGTTTATAGTCAAATTTCACTGATTCAACATTTTGGATGCAATGGTGAGTTCAAATTTGGCTCTAGACACTCCTAATTTCTATAGCACTCTAGATTCAGGCTGAGGTGATGAAGCAAGCATAGTCTCGAATGGCTATGTGATGAGAAAGTCTCCAAGTTGCTCTAATACAATGTAAAAATTTTCCTAAGGAAAAAATTCACGCAGGAACTAAGAACTCAAACACAAGCACACAATAGACCAATGAGAGAGAGTATGATCAGAATGACAAATACATTCAATAACTGGTTGAGAGTACACTAGGAGTGCCTAAATATAAAGGCCTCAAAAGAGCTTCTAGAATGTTTCGTAATCAGCATCATGATGTGTCATACAACCAAGCACATGTCCACTAGATATGGGTTATCCTCCATTAAGCATGGAAGTAAGTGTGGTGATGAGAGGATAAGCCTACAAGGGTGTGACACACAAATCAGTATTGTAGACACCATGTGCTAAAATAGAGTTGCATACTCTTGTGTTGTCTACATGACAACTCAAAAAAGTGCGCAAACTCTTAAGTGTCTCACAAATAAAAATAATAAAATAATGCAAAATAATTAAATAATGCATAAACCTAAGTAAACTTAAGTAAGTGTAATAAGTAAATACTTATTTACACCAACAAGAACTATGTAGTCTAATATTTTTTAAATAATTGCTTTATATTCTTGATCATGTGAAACCTAAACTAAGAACAAAGATGATACATTTTAAGTTAAGAGTTGGATTGTATGATGAGGTCAAAATTGAGACAAAAAGGGAGCTCATAGAGGTACTTAATGATGCTAGTCTAAAGATATCACAACCAAAGAAAAGAAAAATAGTGATACCTATCAATGAGCCTAATATTAAAATAATAGAAGATGGTGATACAAACCAATTTATAAGCATTCTCAAAAAATCGTATTTCTCTATTAGTGGAGTATTTATGAGATTAGATACATCACTAGAGGAAGAGAAGAAAAACTAAGAGGATAACTTGTATGATATTGGTGACATAGGTAATATCATGCCAAAAGTTGTGAGGATGGAGAGTATCAGTGAAAGTGATAAAGAAAAAGATGAAACATATATTCAAATAGAAGAAAATGATAGAGGACAACATGATAATGATACAGATCAAATTGAGTTTCCATCTATGAAAAATGAAGATTAATATTTATTTTCCATAGAATAGGATACTAATAAAGTTGATCATCATATCACTATGGTTAAATAGAAGTCAGTTGTGGAGAAGAAAGATATTGCTACAAATTTTACACTAAGCACATCAATCATTTAATCATTGTTAGAAAGTAAGTGCATTAATTAGTGAAGATATTTCAAACTTTAATAAAGATGACATGGATGAAGATATATTTTGTTAGAATTCTTTAGATTAACTGAGAGGGGGAGATAATCAGTTATCCAAGATCTAGATGTATAAATAAAAGTTTTCATAGCTTAGTAAACCCATAAAACATTTATCATTAACCATGCATCCATAAGATTATGCAATCACTTAAAACTTGTAGGTTAATGTTAAATCAATTTGCAAAAATTTAAACATGAAACATAATAGATTCAACAACAAACTTCACACAATGATTTATGTGGAAACCTAATTTGGTAAAAACCACCAGTAACATGCTACTCTTTTTCACTCTTCTAAAGTGATGCCTTGTGAAAGGCCAATCATGTTAAAGGTTACAATACACATTGCTAAATGTGACCCCATTAAAGTATTTCAATCACCTTGTTAGGAGTAAGCCTTATTAGAGGAATTTAGACAATTCACTTGGAATGTCACCTAGTTAAAGGATTTAAAATGATTGTTAGGTCAACCTTAATCCAAAGGATTTACCATAGACTGATAAAATTATTATCAGAGTGATAGTAAGGCTTGATCTGATAAGAACTTACAACTCTATTTGTAGATAATAAATCTTTGTTTTAGTCCTCCATTCTGCTTGGCTTTCACATATTTCAACTCTAATTACTTGTTTACCCTTTAAGAATCTATACCCTTAAGCCTTCTTTCTTAACATGCCAATGTAGGCTCTCAATTATGTCACTCGATGAAGCAATACCCTTGACTCCTTGTCTTCCTTAGGTTCTCACACATAACAACCCTTGCTTCTAACTAGCCATCCCTATAAATAGAGAATTAATATCTTTTGTCATTCATTCCCCATTGTCCAATTTAGGGTTAGGACAAATTACATAAGATTCAATGAATCTACCCCTTGTTCCATATCACTTCTAGAAACTTATCCTTCAATCCTCTTTGAATTTGTCTCAAAATAGTTTACCATGAACTTTGTCCCACCAAATTATCAATCTTGGTTCACACAATCCAAGAAAATAAACTTGTCAGCTCAGATGCATCAAATTTATGATCTTTCTAATAATGTTGGCACTTGACATTAACTTATTTTTTATGCTTGGCACATACTACATTGCTCGACATCCTTTGCAAAATCACTCAGCATGAAGTAAAGTTTACTGGTGCTCAACATGAACTAAAATTTACTTGGCACCCACTATTTTACTTGGCATACACTAAAATGAAATTTTACTTGGCTCTAACTAATTTTTTGCTCAGCTTGCACTAACTTTTCTCTGCACCTACTATCCATTCTATCAAGATTGGCAAAAAAAATTTTTTTAACTTTTTCTTCTAAACTTGTTTAGTGTAACAAACCTTTGCAACTTTAAAAATATTCTCAATGCACTATGATATCACTACCTTAGTTGATTATTGTAATCCATTTTATATCATAACTCAACCTTTCCTCTAGGTGCTATTGTTACATTTTTTGATCAAATCTTCTTCATTAATCAAATAGCTAATAGTACTTAAATCATATAAGCAATCATCTTACTAGCCAAATTTCAAGCTTGACATCAGTGGCAAAACAATGATTGGAACACATTTATCATACTTGTATCAATCTAGTTTCAACAATCTCCCTCCTTGGCATTGATGGAAAACTAAACTGATCAACCAAACTAACTTGGTTCAAATATTAAGACCAACAAAATACCAAAAAGAAAATAATTACTTATATTAAAATCTCTCCTTCTATCAAAAACTTTCATCTTCTAAATAGGTTACAAAATTTTGTTCTTTCTTATCAACACACAATCAACATTCAATACAATCAATTCGTCATTATGACTCCCTCTAAATTACTTCTTCTTATATCTCCCTTCTACATTTATCTCCCTCTTACTAGGTAGATCTTCCTCATACTACGTGTTAGGATTTCTTCCTCTTTGTTCAATCTCCAATCTCTTGTATTTCACCCTTTAGGATCAATTTTTATCTTGTATTTCTCCCTCTTTAAAAAAAATGCCAAAGACTTGTCATCTTAATAAGAAGATATGAAATTATTTAGTTTCTCTTGTGTCACCTTACTTGTGACTAATTTTTAGTTTCATGTTTTTGATTACTTTAGGCGGTTCCTAAAGTAAGATCTACTACATCCATTTGTAACATATGGCAATCAACTTGTTTGATGAAAGGCACTCCTTTTGTTACTTAGATAGCCTCTGATAGGGCTATCACCCTTAGTTTATCTCTTAGATACTCATGAGCATCCTTACGTAATTTTTTGTGAAGATATCAAGAATTTTCTCTTTTTTGTTACCATATTCCATCTTCACCTCTTTATCTTGGACTATTTTTCTCAAGTAATGATATTTGATTGTAGTATGTTTAGTCTTTGTGCACATCACAGGATTATTTGATATATTTATAGCACTTATATTATCACAATAAAGTATCACTTGTTGAATGATCTCTTCCTTCATACCTTTGAGTAGTTATTTGATCCATATAATGTTTGTACAATTTATAGTAGCAGCAACATATTCAGCTTCAATAGTAGATTGTGAAGTGCAGTTTTGTTTCTTCCTAGTCCATGTGACCAGCCTATAGGCTCTTAATTCAATTTTTCTTTTCTTATATTATAGACCATATTCCTTTGTTCATTTCAAATATCTCATTATTCTCTTTACATCCATCAAATGATTCTTCCTAGGATTAGTAGATAATCTTGCAACTATCCCTACAAATAATGCAATATCAAGTCTTCTATGTACTACATATTGTAATTTTCTAACCATAGGCATATATAATGTTTGACTCACCTCGACTGAATCATCATTCTTTGAAAATTTATGTCTTGTCACCATAGGTGCGCTTACTAGTTTGGAATCCTCCAATCCAAAAAAAATCAATATCTCCTTGACATATTTTGACTAAGTGATGTATATACCATATTTCATTTGATTTACTTGCAAACCCACAAAGAATTTGATCTCTCTAGACATAGACATCTCAACTTCTTACTTATTTTCATTTGCAAAAGCCTTACATAAAGAATCTTGACCTCCAAATATGATATCATTGACAAAAATTCCAAATAACAAAATAGCTTTTCCTTACTCTATCTTCATGTATAGATTTTTGTTATTATCAGTCCTTTCAAATCCAATCTTCACAAGATAATTATGAAGTCTTTCATAGCATGCTCTTGGTGCTTTTTTCAAACCATATAGAGATTTGTGTAATCTACATACCATGTTCTTATTGTTAACATCAAAAAATCCTTCTTCCTATTCTATGTAAACTTCTTCCTCTAATATGCCATTCAAAAATGTAGATTTAACATCCATTTGATAAACTTTTAGACCTTTGTATGCAAAATAAGAAAGTAGAGTTCTTGCTCCTTGCAATCTAGCAACGGGAGCAAATGTTTCTCCATAGTCAATTCCTTCTTCTTATGCATATCCTTTGTAGACCAATATTGTCTTATTCCTTGTGACTTCACCATTTTCATCTAGCTTATTTCAGTATACCTACTTGGTGCCAATCACATTTTTGTCTCCTGATCTAGGAACTAGAGTCTAGATCATTTTGTTCTCGATTTGTTCAATCTCTTATTCCATGTCTTTACTCTAGTTCACATCTTCTAAGGCATCTTTTACTATTTTGGGTTCTTTCATGCTCAGCAAGCATGTATCATTTCTCAACTTGTTCCTTGTCACTAGTATAGAATTTTTATCTCCAATGATTTTTTTAGTAGGATGATGTCTCTTGACATATTTAGACAATCTTGCTTTACCACTGATTTCCTCATTTGGTCTATCTACTTCAAAGTCACTATGTACATATCTGTTAGGTAGTTCAACATCTCTCTCATGTACACTATTCTTAGAATTAGAATGTGCTTCAACTTTATTTTGTAACTTGACACCTGAATGCAACTCAACATTCATAGTATGTGTCTCAGTAGTCACTGAAATTTGTTGTTGGATTGTAGCTTGATTTGTAGGATCATCTTCAGTAGACATACCTTCATAAAACCATACAAATGATTTGTATTCTTCTAGTTTTTTCATAAGTTCAGCCTCATATACTTCTATATATTCATCAAATTTCACATTTTGACTTTTCACAACTTTGTTAGTGTTAGTATTTAAACACTTATAAGCTTCACTTCTTGCAAAATAACCTAGGAATATGCCTTCTTCACTTTTTGCATCTAGTTTACCATTCCTAAAATCTTTGAGAATAAAGCATTTTCTTCTAAATATCTTAAAATATTTTACATTGGGTGAGTGTCCATACCATAGTTCAAAAGGTTTTGAATCAATACCTTACTTGACTTGTACACAATTCAAGGTATAAACATTTGTACTTACATCTTCTCTCCAGTATTTCAAAGTAACATTTTCTCCATCATGGGTGTCCTAGCATAGTGCATTATAGACCTATTTCTCCTTTCAACAATTCCATTTTGTGTAGGTGTTCTAGGAGCACATATCTATCTTTTGATATCTCTACCATTAAAGAACATCCCAAAGTTATTTGATGTAAATTCTCCCCCTCTGTCAGATCTCAAATATTTTAGACTTTTACCTATTTCCTTCTTGACTCTTTCTAAGTACCATTTAAACAATTGGAAAGCATCAGATATTTGTTTTAGAAACATAACTATCATCATTCTAGAATAATCATCAACAAGTAGCATAATGTACTTATCTCTTTTGTAGCTTTTCACTTCAATTGGTCCACACAAGTCATTATGGAGAATCTCAAGCATTCCTTTAGAGATATAAATTTTAGTCTTAAAACTTGACTTAGACAGTTTTCCCAACTGACATTGTTTGCACATTATGTTATCAGGCTTCTTCAACTTAGGCAATCCTCTAACTTTTCTCATATTGTTGATGCTAACCAAGTTATCAAAATTAACATGACATAACCTTTTGTGCCATAGCCACACATCATCAAATTTTACAATTAGACAAGTATCATCCTCTATATCAACATATAATAGATTATTGCTAGTTTGATCACTCTTTCCAATTAGTTTTCCATCAATATCATATATCATAGAAATCTTATTTGCAAACTCAACCTTACATCCTAAATTATTCAATTGTGACATACTCAACAGATTATAGTTAAGCCCTTCAACATAGTGAGCATTGTCACATAAAATGTTTTATGTGATCTTGATAGAACCTTTTTCCTTTTATCAAGCATGGTGCATCATTACCAAATCTTACACTATTTCCATCATAACGATTGAAAGTAATGAATTACTTTTATCTCCAAAGATGTGATGTGAACATCCACTATTAATGATCCATTTGTCATTATTGTTCACACAAGACACAAGTCCATATGCATCATCTTCATCAAATTCATCCTTCACTGCAACATACACCACTTCATCATCATGTTCATCAGATTCATCTTTTATTTCCTCTTCAACAATGTAGCAAGACTTCTTGTCTTTGTCTTTGTAATCCTCGTTTTCTTCATCTCTTCTACCTACCAAGCCTTCATAGCTCAAAAGAAGTGAGTCTACCTACCAAGCCTTCAAGAGATAGATTATTCCTTGGTATACATCTCATTTCTTGTATTGTAAAAACTCTAAAAGCATATATAGGAAGAAGTGTTCTTAAAAAAATTCTTAGTACAATATCATCATCTATTGTACTAGTAGCTCCTCTTATTGCATTAACAACATCTTTTATCCTTGAGCAATATTTTCAACTTCTTGCATTCTCATATCATCAAACTTATCTCTGAAACTTTCAACTTTGGATCTTAAAACATTTGTCTCTCCTCCATAGATGGTGTGTAGAGAATTTCACGTTTTCTTTGCATTGTGAAGACTTCTGATACAATCAAATTCGGCATAGCTTAGAGTAGAGGAAATTTTCAGCATTGCCTGGTTATGTTCTTTTTTATTTTTCATGTCCTTAGTAGTTAGGGATCCAACAAGATCAACATGCTCAGTAGTAATGATAGATTGTGCATGGTCTCCAAGTCCTCCAAGGTGTAGCTTCATCAAAAAAATTCATGCAAGAAAGTTATCTCTATTAATCTTAGGTACATCTCTTTTTGACATCTTGATCTTTTTACTTCTAGTACCTTCAAACTAGTCCTCTTAAGTAGATGACTCTGATACTGATTGTTGGAATTCTTTAGAATAACTGAGGGGGGGTGAATTAGTTATCCAAGGATAAATAAAAGTTTTCATAAATTATTAAACCCATAAAAAATTTATCATTATGCATGCATCCATAAGATTATGCAATCACTTCAAACTTGTAGGTTACTATCAAATCAATTTGCATAAATGTAAGCATGAAACATAATAGATTCAGCAACACACTTGACATAATGATTTATGAGGAAACCCAATTTGAGAAAAACCACTAGTAACATGCTACTCTTTTTCACTCTTTTAAAGTGATGCCCTATGAAATGCCAACCCTATTAAAGGTTACAATATACACTATTAAATGTGACCCTGTTAAAGGATTTCAATCAGCCTATTAGGAGTGAGCCTTGTTAGAGGACTTTAGACCATTCATTTGGAATGTCACCACGTTAAAGGATACAAAATGAATATTACGTCAACCTTAATCCAAAGGATTGACCCTAGACTGATACAAATATTATCAGAGTAATAGTAAGGCTTGATCTAATAACAACTTACAACTCCATTTGAAAATTATAGATCCTTGTTTTAGTCCTCCATTCTACTTGGCTTTCACACATTTCAGCTTTGATAGCTTGTTCACCCTTCAAGCATCCATACCCTTAATCCCTCTTTCTTAACATGCTAATGCAAACTCTTAATCAAGTCACTTGATGAAGCAATACCCTTGACTCTTTGTCTTCCTTAGGTTCTCACACATGACAACCCTTTCTTCTAACCAACCATCCCCATAAATAAAGGATTAAGATATTTTTTCATTCATTCTCCATTGTCCAATTTAGGGTTAGGAAAGATTGGGTAGGATTCAATGAATGTACCCCTCATTCCATATCACTTCTAGAAACTTATCCTTCAATACTCTTCAAATTATCCTCAAAATAGTTTACCATGAATTATGTGTCACCAGATCATCAATCTTATCTTCCACCTGGTTCATACAATCCTAGAATATAAACTTGTTGGCTCGGATCCATCAAATTTATCATCTTCCTAATAATTATGGCACATGGCATTAACTTTTTTCTAATGCTCATCACATACTGTGTTGTTTGGCATCCTTTGAAAAATTATTCGGCACAAACTAAAGTTTACTGGTACCCAATATCAACTAAACTTTACTCAGCATCTATTGTTTTTCTTGACATACACTAAAATAAAATTTTACTCAGCTCCAACTAATATTCTACTCAGCTTGCATGGACTTTTCTCGACACCTACTATCAATTTGGTCAAGCTTTGTAGAAAAACTTTATTTAACTTGTTCTTCTGAACTTGTTTAGTATAACTAGCCTTTGCAACCTTAAGTAGATTTTCAATGCACTATGATATCATTGTCTTATTTGATTCTTGTACTCCTTTTCATATCATAACTCAACCTTTCCTCTGGGTGCTATTGTTACATCTTTTGGTCAAATCCTCATCATCAATCAAATAGGTAATTGTACTTAAATCATATAAGAAATTGTCTTACTAGAAAAATAGCAGTTTGACATCAGTGAGAAAACAATGATTGAATCACATATATCATACTTGTATCAATATGGTTTCAACAATCTCCTTCTTTAACAAGATTTATGCAAATATCATTACTTTCATTTTATAAAGTCAAAAAAGAAATTTAAAAGCAATAAGATGATACTGGAAAGGCATTGGAAAAATTGTAGAGAACATTGCCTACACCATCTCAATTGCAAGTTACCAATGTTGTAGATGACTTGAATTCAGTAATTGAAGAATTTGAATTGTATTTTACTACATTTATTGACACAAAAAAATAAGATCATAGAAAGAGTTTTAATTTTCATGATTCCAAAATATGTGTGTGAATACTAATAATAATGTTGAAGGGTAAAAGCATAAACCTGTGTCACTTTTTTATTAAGGAATCAAGTAAAACTGTTTAACTTAAATGACATAAAACTTCTATTATTATTTATAATTTCAAAATTAACTAAACTAATTATATGTCCAAAAATAGATAAAGTTCAAGATTATTATTTGTAATCATAATATTTAATAAGAATTGATATTTTCTATAATTGTAAAGGATGATCTTATAGTTGTTGAAAAACGATGAAAATGAGGGGTCTAGTTCCCATGACAAAACTATATGGAAATAAGTCATTTTATCTTTAAAATTAGATTATATTATAGAACACACATATATCAATATCACTCAAAAATAAAACTTGACTTTTGACATATATTTTCTCTTTTATAATAATTCAAATTTAAACTCATCTAATATCGATAGTTTTCATCTCCAAGCACATTTTTTAAAATAAATATATTCTAACCAAAAGAAAAATTATACATCTTGAAAGAGGAATATCTCAGCTAGAATGTCATCTACTATTTAATTTTTTTTAAATAAGATTTAGGTTTTTTTTAAATTCTCAAAATCAATATCATCCCAAGTGTTAAAAGAAATACTTCAAGTATTTTTTTAATTGTAATATAACTATATCTAAATAAAATACTATAAAGTCTATATGAGGATATTTTTAACTTTGAACTATATAAAATCATGTTTATATGTTATTAAACAATATCATTAAGAAGATAAGAGTTGTGGAAATGTCAGTTGTTTAAAATAATTCTAGTTATTGAGTAATTTTTGTATTAAGCATAGTAAGATCAAAAATCATACATAAAGTTTGAAGGAATATAGCTCAACAGAGGACAAGCCTCACAAAAAGAAAGGAGGAATTACATACAATTTGAGCAAAAGAGAGAGCACAAGAAGAAACTAATGAAGAACATCTACATAGGTATCCATCCATGCTGTCCAACCCATAGTGACTTCCATCCAAACTAGGTTCTTCTGATCTTGTATTTGCTTCAGCATATATATCATGTTGCTAGTGAAACTCCAGGGTGTCCTCTTGAGTTCCTTGTTGATGCATTTAACAGTTTGATTGAAGAGGTTAATATTATCCAAATAATGTCTCCATATCTGCCCATCTTTAATCTCGTTAGAAAAGAAGGTAGCATAACCATCTTTGAGTAGCCTTTTGAACTTTGACTTACTGGTTCTCATCATAACTTGGACCTGCAAAAATATTTTAAAATAAGTGAGACTTTGAAAAGACTCAGTAAGTAGCCTAGGTATATTTTGAAACCTTTCTTCATTTCTGCACTTCCAGATCTACCACAAAGTGTTAGCTGAGAGGATATCCCAAAAAATGTTAACATCTTTTTTAAAATTACAAATAAAACCAATAATAATTTCAAAAATGGAAAAAAAAAGTGGGAATAGATATACCAAACATAAGCCAAACCTCTTTGGCAAAACTACATTCAAATAAAATATGTCTTCCCTTTTTTGGGACTCTATAGATGCTACAATAATCAGTATTAGAGAAGGAGCTTCTAGTAGGAAGCTTGTTAAGAATAAGAAACCATTTAAAACATTTGATTTTAGGATCAATAGAACTTTTTCAAAGATAATCAAATTGTTTCATCCAAGCATGAATGTCCAAATTAGTATGCCAAATGTTATAAATATGGTTTATAATATCTTCATTGTGATTAATAACTTTGTAAATATCCTTAGCTTTGAGTTTAGAGATAATTATACCACTAGGCCATTTAATTTTTAGATAACTGTCAGAATCAACATGACATAAGGTAGCGATATCTTTACTACCCTTAACAATCATATTATAAGTCTTGTTATGAACATTGGGAAGGTTAAATTTATTCTTTAATTCATCCCACTAAATAAGGGCATCCTTCTCAAAGATATCAGCAAATTGTTTGATCCCGTGGTTAGCCCAGAACTTGGCAGAGTAGCATTGGGTAAGAGCAAGGGGTTTGTTACCCAGCTTAAGGTTCCACCAAATGGACCTTTCTCCATGGAGAGTATTCTTATCAATCAAATCCTTTTTCATTATTAAAAGAGTTAATGGATTGCTCAATCTCCTCAAGAGTTAAAGGTTTCTCAAGGAAGGAAGAATCATTATCTGAAATCCTTTTGGGAAAAAGACCTCTAATGATCAGATGGGCACTGATTTGGATTCCATTAATTAACTTTTTTCTAGTGCCCATCTAATCATTAATTAACAATTTATCAGTATTCTCTTTGGCCTATTTTTACTTAATAAGATTGAAAAGGAACTTACTACCCCTGTCCCCAAATTGGAGCTAATGGGCTCTTGATTGAACCCTAGCTCCCAAAGCTTTAAGATGTTGATGCTTCCTAAGAGAATTCTTAGCATTTGCCAGTTGAAAACATAGATAAGAATCATCAAAGTTATTTTCAATAGCCAACTCCGCATTATAGAGATTATTGTTCAGCCAAGACTCTTTATGTCTAAAGTCTTTAGCTCTCTTCTGACCCACAAATTTGAGTAACTTTTGCCAAGCAACAACATTCATCCTCCATTTATCATTATGAGATAGGGAAGGATAATACAAATCATTGATAAGCCTAATTATGGAAATAGTAGCAAAGGTTTCCTCATCTTTCAGAAGATTAGTATTGAGAATGAACTTATGGTAATCTTGATTATTGTAGACCAGGGAAGGGCCAAAACTGATAGATATGGAGATAGGATGATGATCCAAAAGGGTAGACGGCGAGATACTCACATGAATGTTATGCTTATCAAGAAGAATAGAAAAAAAATTACTATTAAGATAAAATCGGTCCAGCCTATAATAAATTCTGGCTTGGCCTTTCTAAATGTTGCACCACGTAAACCAAATCCCTAGGTTGGTATATCTATTCCCACTTAAGGGATCAAATAAAGATTTAGTATTTTAAAAATTTATTACAAGCATTTATTTCTTGCTCTTTCTAGGAGAAGGAAAGACCTCCCATTTTATCTTCCTCGCTTTCTATCATGTTAAAATCACCTTGAAAAAACAAAGGAATATTCAGAAGAAAGCTAGGCCAAGACCAAAAAGAAGCTCTTTCAATATATTCATTAGTAGCATAAACAACACATATGCCAAATTCCATATTATTATAGTTCAAAATCAACCAAATAGCTCTATTGCAGGGAGAGATCCCATAACTTTTAATCTAAGGACCCCATTTTGGGATAAGTAAGATAGCCACACCTCCTCTTCCCTGAGGGTGATTAGTGTGTATTTTAATCGCATGTTTCCAAATAAATTAAAGATTGGATTCCAAACAGAACGCAGTAGCTTTAATTTCTTGCAACATGATTAAATCAATACTACCCTTAGCACTAAGAAAATTCTTAACCACAAATTTCCTATCAAGACATTCAAGTCCTCTAATATTCCAAGAAATGCAATTCATTGAGACATAATTTTAGAATTGGATGCTTCAAAATCTAAATTATCCTCCATAGAAGGATTATTAATAGAAACTACATTGTTTTGAGCCTTATTACCTTTGCCTTAGTTTTTGGAACTAGGGGGTCTCCGTTTCCTCTTTGAAGTGGGAAGATTCTCACTTTTGAACATGGGAGGGGAGACATTATCCAATATTAAAGGTTGGCTTTTAATCATAGAGAAAGTAGCTAGTATGACTTCTACATAACAATCATCTGAAATTACATAGAAGCTTTTAATAGGAAGCTTCGGAATGGAGGGAGTATTAATAGCTGAAGAGATGGGAGTGGAAGGCTTGGAAGGCTTCTGCACATGAACAATCATATTACCCATAGGAGCTGATGGGAAAACTAGCTCGTTGGGGGCTCCAATGTTTTTACTCGACCAATTCTTCCTCTTTTTTGTAACAGATTGAAAGCCATTAGCATCTATGATGCTAGTAATAGACACATTTTTCAAGGATGGAGGTGTAATAGATGGGAGGGGGAGAGATTGCAAAGCAGAAAATGGAGGAGGCAAAGAGTTGAGTTTATTGGTAGTGGACACATTTATGTTGGAGGTAGAGGGGGTGTTCAAGGGTTTAGGATTTTTCAGAGTCTTGCTCTTAATGATAGGGCAATCTCTCCTAAGATGCCCTTCCTTTTTGCAAAGAAAACAAGCATTTAATCCACCCAGGGTTTTGACAGGGCAAGAGATTACTTCATTAGCAATAAAAATGGTAACTTCTTTAGGAAGATCAATACCAAGTTTAAGGGCTAAAAGAATCCTAGCATCAAGGTGAGGGACCAATCTTGCCAAGTCATCCATGCATAGGAATTTGCCAAGGGGTGCCACAAGCTAGGGGATGAATCTCCTTAGAAAAGGAGGAATGTTCTTGATAAGGACCCATCTAGGGGCTGAAAGAGCAATGATTTATTCTAAATTGGCTTCAGCATTCCAAGCTAGAGCTCAAAATGTGGTGCTACCCACATTCCAATACTCTTTTTTAAGAGCAACAAGCTGAGAATCAAGATTATTGATAAAAATAACAAATAAACCTCTTTGTATCTACCAGCAAAAAGAAATCTAGTAAGCAAGCTTCAAATTCCAATAGTTATAAAACCAATCATCTAAAAAAATTCTAGCAGGCACTTTATCAATTTCAACTGCAGAGAAGAATATGGTGGTATTTTTTAATCTCTCTTTTTCATTTCTCATCTCAGCCAACATTTCATGGTTAGGAATGACATGAAACATGAAAGGGTCCTCAGAGTACTTACCATTTGTGAGGTTTTTGTCATGAGGAGATTTGGTGAAGTGAGCACAAGAGACTACCGCAGGAACCAAACCTGAAACTACTTTCAAGAAGGATTTAGGCTTAATATTGGTAATGCCATTGTCTCTGGTAGCATTTCTACCATTGTTAATAGAAAAATCCAAAAATTTAATGGCATGGTTAATACCACTTGGTACAGATGGAGTAAATGAAGAAATAAATTCAAATTGCTTGGGAGAGGAGCGATTGCACCTTAAACTGTCCTTATCTACCAACGCATGTTCAGAGTTACCTCTTAATGCCACCACCATTCCATCTCCTTGGTCGTTGGAAAGGGAAATGTCACCAATAGGGATAGCCAGTGGTTCTTTGTTAGACATGGTGGGGATCGGTAAAAGTTTTTCCTACCAAATTTAGCAGCATTTTCTAAATGAAAACCTACCAAAGATTGCATAAAACTTGCTAAAAATTGCAAAAATTGTAGAGCCAAAAACTTGCAAAACCTACTATCAATTTCTTAGAATTCATATATATCAGTTAGAGCCAAAGAATGAGAACATATATAACTTAGCTAGAATGAACTTAGCTATATCATATGTTTGAACAAACTTGAATTTTAAATAGAAATACTCAAATTTAGTCATCCTAATTATTCATCCTAAAAGGTGACACAACTTTGTACTTTTACTATCAAGTTATTGATCAATTTGTTTAACGCATCAAATGGTGTATAAGGAAAGAAGATCTATATAACTTGGATCAGGTTAAGGACTATGTAGAAGATGTCACCCACTATATCAGATAAGATAAATATATACTAGAGAATCTATCAAAATATTTTTAACATGAGGTGAGTATTACTGAATTAGTCAAGGCAATAAGCAAGATTTATGATACAATAAGTATACTTCAAAAGGAAAAGGATAGAATATTGGGAATGATTTTAATATTGAATAATTACTTTAATCTAAAATTAGATATTCTAAAAAAGGATCTTGACACTTTGGAAGCCTCAAAAAGATCATATGAATCATTCATTCATATACATCTTAATGAAGCAAGGATAAAAGCCTATGATATTTGTATTTTTATTTATGTAGATGCATCAGTAAATAAGACTTGGAATATGGTATATGAAAAATTATGAAGAATATTTTTAGACATCTTAATCAATTTAATCTAGAGAGCTTTTAGGCACTAAAACTATAAATTGTATATAAGAAACTCACCATTATTATTGACGTTAAAGGAGGAGGGATAGACTGTGAAAAATATATAAGAAAGATGGAGTAGTAGCTAATGTGTATGTACATAGGGGGAGAAAGGATATAGTGAAAGATAAATTTGATTTATTTATGTATGAGGAAGATATATTTTTTGATGGCCACAATTTTGATGATTTTGAAATTTTGAAGTTTTGAAAACTTAGCCAATTTTTACTAAGTATTGCCATCAATGCCGAGGGGGGAAGATTCTATGAAAGTGTGAAAAGGTAAGTATTAGGATATAGTCAGTAATTGAAACACATTCATGGTTGAGGTCTCTTAGATTGAAGATATTAATTTGATATGATAATGGGAGAAATTCTGTAACTATAATAGAGGAAAACATGGTACTATGATATTGCTTCCATCAAGGAACTTCATTGGAAGAAGATATAGGGTTATAGTTTTTGAATGTGGTAGAACAAGGAGGATACATAATGTATCTTTTTCTCTTCTATGAGTTTTAGCATATATTTTGGATGTGAGAAGATATTTCATTATTATAGAGGAAGAGTATGCAAGATAAAATGATTATTTTGGCTACTTCATATTGAACTTACTTGTTAATTCAAGGGTTTGGGACTATAAAGAAAATATTCAAGATGTTATTACCTTACTTATAATATTTTAATAATATATTTTAAAATTTTTGAAGTCATTTATTTAAGCCAACCAAACAAAGAATTGAGAAAAATGGTATAAAGGAACAACTTTTTAATTAGCAAAGATAAAAATGATTATGCAATGCTTGTGATATGAATTCTTTATTTATTCTGGATAGGCTTTGTTTTGACGATCAGAGAAAAAAACAAGCATATGGGCATGATAAAATGATAGGAACAAAAAAGGACTAATCAGATATTTGATATATTAGTATAGTCACCTTTTGGTATTTCTCTATACTACTTGTAAAGTTGTATATTTTTGTAGAGTTGTAAGATCATTTTGTAATACAACTTCTAATAGGGTTGAGGCCACTAACAAGTTTAAGTTCTCTAACAAGGACATATATACTATATATGTATGTAATATACTCCTAACAAGGTCAAAACCTCTTACGACATACTTTTTATTAGTGGATCACTTTGTGGGTGTTATCCCCACCAATGTTCCCATTCATAATGGTTTTTCTAGTTTTAAAAATATGGTATTATCATTTACTTTGTGTGACTCTTGTTATCAATATTCAGTTTAGCTATTTATGCATGTCTATGATTTATTTACAAAATCCATTATTGGGGAAAAAGTATTATTATACTAATCCCCTTGTCGCCCCTATCTGTATTCCCTATTTTTAATAAATTTATTAGAGTACAATTATTAGACCTACATTTAGGAGAACTATTAATCCCCAATATTAAATCAATGAATAATTGCATTTCAAAAAGGTCATTAGGATTCACTTTTTTTTTTTGGACTACACTATTGTACAATATTATTTGCTCACAAATATCTTTTTGTGATAACTACAAAAAATGTTTGTATTGTAAAGATCATAAAAGAACCTTACAACATAAAATATAGGCCTTGAAGATAATAGAAGTTTAAAACTCCTTCTCATCAAGATCTCAAAAATGTGGAGACTATATTTTCTTTAGCCTCAACATTAATGAAATCCCAAGAAGTCAACTCACCCTTGTTCTAGCTCATGTCTACTACTATTTTGATGAGATACAATAATTAAGATAACTAGATTAATTAAATTTTTGTTTTAGTATATAAGTAAAATACTATGTAAATTACAAGAATTGAATCACATAAACAATGCTAATAAATTGAGATATTTTGACTATCAATAGAAAAGATCCATGTGTTGGCATAAATAATCATACTTTACAAATTCATTGCCTCGAATACAATCATGTAAGGTAAGGAAAGTAATGTAGATGTTGGAAATTCATGTAGAACACTTTAATTATGCATGGATAGGGTACATGAAATGAGGTATTCCATTTTAAATCTAACTGAACTACTTGAACTAAAACAATCATGGCAACAGTAGATAAATATATATGATTATATGATAGATATAACAAAAATGAGTTAAGAAAAGAGGAAAAACAAAAGTAAGAAGAAGATTCTTGTGACTTATTCCTTCTTGTTCTCCAAAACTAACACTTACTAAAAAAAAAATTGGGCTATTTGGAAACCAGCCTTAGAGAATTTTCGATTTTGGTGATTCCACCTCCCCATAAGCCAATTACAAAGACAATTAATGATGGATAACTAAGAAGACAATAGAAAAAATTGTTATTATAAAAATGTGATTATGACAGTATGATATACTGATATAAGTAAAATGAAAAGTACGAAAAGAATCCCTTATTAAGTCATGAAGCCATAGATCAATTGTGTAAAGGAAAGGTGAAAAATATCACAAAGTCAAGATCTTGTGAATATCAATAGGTTGTATAGAAACTTCCCAAATACAAGGATGAACTAAAAAAATTGTGAGAAAATTATGGAATAAGTTCCCAACTACTAAGAAGAGCCAAAGTCTTTAGAAGATTATTGAATGGATTTGAAAGATAAAGTTTTAAACTGCCAAAATGTTTTTCATCATTGGGGATTAGTGTTTAGAGTTATTACACAGCAAGGGTGGTAGTTATAATGTTTCAATGGCTCACAACACATTTGGAAATTCACAGGGAAAGAATTGATTACAAGGACATCTTCAAAGCATCCATGCATCTCATGTTAACTAAGCTACATGGTCAAGAACATTGATAAACAAAGACAAGGGAGATGGAGAAAGATGGAGGCTTATTTGGGTTTTAATTTTTTTCTTAGGTAGGAACATTTCATAATGGTAAATTCTACCATGTGCAATTTTACAGCACCATGGAGTGATCTTTTAATATTGTGACACTTTATGTCATTACATTTGGGCCTTATTTCAACAACCAACATGGACTTTTCTTGGGCAAGAGACTACAACACAATGGTTAATTGTGAGCCTCTTATCTATCAGGTTTTTTGTTCAAGTCTATTTGAGCTCAATAATTATTAATAATAATTAATCATGATAGATAATTAATCCTAGCTTCAGCCTCTTATAGATGAAAAGAAGGGGGAAAAAAAGGACTTTTCTTAGTGCATCAACTTTTACTATCATGAATAACTAACAGTTCAAACTATTATGTCATTTTCACTTCATTCATATATATTCCTTCTCTTTCCAACTCTTTATATGCTTATAATCTAGAAAGCTATGGTTATTTATTTGATCATGTGATTTCCCAAACTTTGGTTACTATGATGGCTCCTACTAATAATCCCAAATAGTTGTTTAGTGGTAATTTGGTTAGTGGTTTATTTCCTTTTCCTTAATTGAGAATGCAAATAGTTTAAGGTATACTCTTCATTACCTTCATAGTTTCTTTTACACCTATAGTTTGAGTATCCAATGGAAAAATAACTTGTGCTATAAGTAGTCATTTCTCCCTAAGTTATGTTCATTAATATATTCATTTTTTTGACTAATCATTCAAAGCATTTAGTTTTAAGGCATTCCCTTTCCTTTTTAATCTTCTCATTTTACCCTAGATACCAAGTTATTATAGACAACAACAACAACAATAACAACAATGACAAGAATAATAATAATAATAATAATAGGCACTATATTATTGACATGTCTTTTAATGCTTTTATTGTTTTTTCTTAGAGACTTGTTTTGTGCTTATAATGATAGGTATCGAGGATTTTATATAGTTTATCAAAAATATTGGTATCATATCAACAATCACTTCATGTTTGTCACAAGTTTTAGTGTCTTTCCAATAGTAATGAGGGCTTAGGATCGCTTCAAATATATCAAAAAGATAGTATGTTGAACATTAAGGGTTCGTTTGGCTATGGAAATAAGAATATGGGAATAGAAATAAGTATTCTGGAAAAAGTTATTCTAGAATAGAACATAAGAATATGTGATCGTATTATTGTTTTTTTTCAAATTTTGATGGGGAATTCATGGAGCCAACGATTAATGTTTTCTAAAATAAATAAAAATAGAATAGAAATACATATTTCAATTCCACCTATTTAGGTGAAATTGCAAATGCTCATTTTCAGCCCAAAATTGGAATGCATATTCCTATTCACAATTCCAATTTGGTGCACCCAAACGGAGAATTTGAAATTTTAAGAATTAACATTTGCCTATTCCACTCATATTATCACTACCAAATGGACTCTAAATGAATACATGTTGAGAATATAGAGTTGGAGGCTACACTATTTTTTTTTGTGAGCTTCACATAGCCTATATTATCCTAGTTAATTAACCCATGAGATCACAATATATTTGTGAGAAGTTATTATTGATATGAATTTCATGGCTCTAGAGCCACGAGAAGTAGAGATAATGTCATCCACAAATAGTACACACCTTCAATCTCTTATGATGAGTGTGGCTCCCCTTGTTGCCTAAGCCTTGGTAAGCCTCATTTGTTTGAGCTAGTCATTTCTATGTTTTATGCTGAAATACATTAAAATAATACTCAATAGCGAAAAGGGTCATATTAGGGAGTGAGAGCCATTAATGATAATTATGTATCTAATCATATTTGAGATAGAATTGATAAAAAAGAGTCTCCCTCCTAATAATGTTGTGTTGGCTACTTAATTTTTTTATATTTACAATTAAATCTTTAGAAAAGATTTTTTTAACGTTAATATGAATAAAATTTTAGATTATTTATATAAATTATTTTAAAGTATCATATATTCATAATTTAATTGACTATAAATTATTTATAGCTACAACTAATTGTGAACCTTAAGTTCGAGTCTAATCATACTGAACACACAATAACAATTACTCTATGATGTTTAAACCGTTAGCATAAGTCTTGTGTACAGTCACATATTTCTATGATATCGTTACCTGATTTTTGAGATATATCAGACATTATTTAATAGCAGCTGATCCTCTCTGCATAACGTACAGGTGCGGATTCCATCAACTCTCAGGATGGTGAATTTGAAGACAAAAATGGCTGAAGATTGCATTAAATTTCAGAGGCTTGTACCAAAATCATGCAAGATTGTAGAGGTGGATATGAGCGGCTCCGCTGTTCAGGATCTGGGCAAAGATTTTTGTGAATTACATGCTCTGGAAAGGCTAATTCTCCACAAATGTGATAAGATAGCGAGTTTACCAAAACGGTTTGGAAAATTCCGATTGTTGAAGATATTGGATCTAAGCTACTGTAATGAATTGACAAGCTTGCCATCAAATTTTGGCTGGTTGAGTGCTCTTGAGAAGGTCAACCTTTCCTTCTGCAAGCAATTACAATGTCTTCCAGACAGTATGGGTTTGCTAAGTTCTGTGAAGGAAATTAATTTGTCACATTGCAAGAAAATAGAGAATCTTCCTAAGAGCTTCGTGAATCTGTCCACATTGCGTGACCTCCAGATGAAGGCGTGTAGTCGCCTCCGAGAGCTGCCAGAAGGATTTGAAAAGTTAACCCTCAAGAAACTGTCTTTGGAGTCGTGTAAGCGACTAAATGTTCTTCCCAAAGTAGCTGGACAACAAATATTCTCGGAAACGACGGTGTCTCTTAGTTGTTGTTTGAGCATATCAGAAGTTTCAATAGGTTTCATGAACCTCATCAAGGCCAAGGTAGAGCATCTCATTTTAGCTGACTGCACCAGTTTGCAAACCCTTCCGGAGGAATTCGCCAGGGAACTGAGTCGTCTGAAAACCCTCAACTTGAGTGGCTGCAGAAGTCTTCTTCGCCTCCCAAAGGGTTTGAAGAACCTTCAATGCCTTGAAAAGTTGAATCTGAGCTCATGTGTGAAATTGGATGAGACCACTATTGTTCTTCGGCGCATGAAATCATTGATAGAAATTAATCTGTCAAACTGCCCGAATTTGACTGGGACCTGTTTGAAACGATTGAGTAAGCTAAAACGCCTGCAATTTCTCGACATTCATGAAAGCCCAAATCTGATCGAAGAGTGGGAGCTGATAACCGGACAAAACACAGACTGGAACTTCACAGTGGCGACTAGGCAGCTTGCTTGTGATTCTCCTCATCCACGTTCTCTTCGACAGTTTTCAGTATGTTTTCTTTTGCATTGTGTTATTGAATTTAAGCTAATAGTGTTCAAGAGTCAAAGTTGTGTCACTTTCCTTGTAAAACTGATGTAATCTACATACATGAATAAGGTGGCAGCTATCCTTGATAGAATGTACTGTTGACTCATTTTTAAAATAGAAAAAAATCTAACATAATTTTATCAAATTTTCAGTAAAATCTGAATAATTTCTAAATAAAGAATAAGAAATCTGAAAAAAAATCAATGCATTTCCACAGATATAAAAAAAAATTTAATATTTTTATTTTATTATGCATTATTTTAAGAGCTTAATCCATTCCAAATGAAAATTAGTCCTAATATCGAATTTTGTATGAGGACAAGGGTACTCCGTACTCAGGGTGCCTGTAGGTATGATTATTTTTCAAATTAAGGGTACTTGGGTGCCTTACATATTTTTAAATATTTATAGAAAATCTTAAAATATGAATGATGTCAAGGATTTTTCAAAATAAGAATAGTGATAAAGTTTGCAGATGTAATATATTGGTTTCAGTTTCAGATTTGAAATGTGTAATAATAATATATGATAAATGTTTAAAAACAGAAAAAAGAAGGTAAACTATAAATATGAACAAAAAATCATGAATCATGTAACAATGACATATTATAAATGATAAACTTTTGTAAGAACAATGATAAAGTTTATTGTTAATAAATATTGTATCAAAGTTCCAAACAGATTATTTATTGAATAAAACTTGATAAACAACTAGAACATGGATACACATCCTCCCAGGTGTGGGTACACATACCCATACCGCCTATAGCTAATATCTTATCCAGCATGGTAAAAGGTTGAAAATACCCATAATATATCGTGGAATTGACTATTACATATAAAGGCGCCATAATTCACTTCTGTGTGTATTTTCGTGCAGGAGTTGAGCGTTGCCAAAGTGAACAAACAGTCCCCATTTTTCATTGACAAATGGTTTTTCGCATATGTGAGCGGACAGCCATTTTGTCCGTCAACTCTCGAAGAGGGCAGTACGGTGGCTGTTCTTTTTTACCACTCTCATGACGATGAAGAGTTGGTTGCACTTGGAAACATTCTTGATAATCTGCAGATGACTTGCAGAAAGTTGCAAGTACTTCATGTGGGTAGCTTTGTAACCGCACTGCCAAGGGAGTTCGCTGGCCGGCAGCGCATCTGTAGCTGTGATAATTATGAAGCCGAGGTGTTCTTTCAAAGACAATTGTGCGCGACTGAGTCCTTCAATGAGAATGCTGACTATCTCATGATCTTAAGTGAGGTCGTGGTCTCAGACAAAGGAAAAGCCCTCTCACTCTGGAAAGGCATTACAAAGGATAGTTTAGATGACTTTAAAGCAGTGCCTCCTACAGAGGAATATTTCCGCTTCAAGGAGCTCGTTGAAGAAACTCAGAGCAGCAATGTCGAGTTGGTTAGAGCATTGTTACTCACAAAGGAAGCAAACTTCCTCATCGGGAAAGATGGTCAGGTATACATGTTCAAACAATTTAATCCTCTCCAATGATAAATCACTGATATGAATATGCAAGTTTGTCCCATTAATTCTTTCTTTGGTGAACCGCAGGTGGGAATCAAAAACCTTGAAAATAAATCTATTTTCTTGTTAATATCTTGGCTTGATAAGTTTGAAGACGAGCAGAAGACTTTCCAAAATGTGTATGAAAATTTGAAGAGAAAAATACAAGAAAAGCCTACAGGAAAAAGCGATGGCTTTGAAATGGTGTGGATTCCAATAGTAAGTCATGGCAGAGGCACGCCAGCTCTTTATGCAAATTTGGTACAAAAAATAGCATGGCCGTCCATTGCAAATCCGTGGTGCATGAATCCTTCAGCAAGCCGCTTTTTGCGGATGCAGTCCAGCCCGGATAAACTGCCCTTCTTCATTGCCATTTCTCCTGAAGGACAAATTCATTTCCAGAATTTCATTCCTGTCGATGACGACGATGAAATCCAGGCCTTGCACGATTATATAACCATGACAAAATAGTTGTGGGTTACATAAACAATGAATATTTCCCAAACAATTTGGACTAAGCGAATACCTTGCTGCGGCAGATTAGATTTCTTTTTCAGCTAGGAAAATAGTTTCAACATCAAACTACATTCTAGATAAAATATTGGATTTTAGAAATGGATATATCAATAGTGTCAACGTCTGGTTGGGGTCATGTTTGGTTTGACAGAAAACACTGATTTGAATGATCTGTCTCCACTATTTCAAATTTTAATTATTCTATAAATTGGGTATTCAAATTGTGGTTAAGAACTAGCTTATATATACCTCTATATATATTATGCCGAGAGTAATGAGGCGCCTATTTTCATTTAATCCCAAGGTTATTTTAATCACAGTCGGGATTATGAAAATGAAAATAGGCGCCTCGAGAACGATTACTCTCAGCGTAATATATATAGAGCTATGTATAAGCTAGTGGCAGTCGCGGTGCAATAGGAAAAATATTTACTTATTATTTTTTATTTTGATAAGGTTTCTATAAAATTGTTAATTAATTTTTAATTAGAGTTGTATGAAGTTACTATAAAATTATGCTTCAAAATATTTTTTAAAATTTAATATGAGGAGTTTAATATAGATTAAAAATATATTTTTTATTTTTGGGATATTGCAATGTAAAATGTTATAGTCATACATAGATATATGGTTAGGGACAAAGTTACCATTATAGTTAATGTTAACCTTAGTGATAGAATTAGGGTTAGGGTTAGCATTAGGGTTAGGGTTGGAGTTAGGGTTAGGGTTTGAGCTATAGTTAAGGTTAGGGATAGAGTTATGGTTATGGTTATTGTTAGAGTTATGGTTAAGGTTTAGATTAGAGTTATGTTTATGGTTAAGGTTAGGGTTAATGTTATGGTCATGGTTAAGGTTAGGGTTAGAGTTATGGTTATGGTCATGATTAGGGTTAGTGTTAGGGTTATAGTAAGGCTAATGTTAGGGTTAGGGTTAAGGTTTGAGTCAAGGTTAAGGTTAGAGTTTAAAGAGTTAGGGTTTGAGTTAGGATCAAAATTAAGGTTAGGGTTAAGGTTAGAGTCCAATTATGGTAGAGTCAAATCCAAAGTTAGAGTTATGCTCATGGTTAAGGCTAGGGTTAGAGTTATGCTTATAGTTAGTGTTAGGGATAGGGTTAGAATCCAATTATGGTAGAGGTAGAATTAGGGTTAGAGTTAGGGGTAGAGTTATGCTTATGGTTAATGTTACGTTTAGAGTAATGTTCATGGTTAAGGTTAGGGTTAGAGTCATCATTATGGTTATGGTTAGGGTTATAGTGGGGATAGGGTTAGGGTTAGGGTTTGAGTCAAATACATCTTTTAATTTAATATAAGGAATTTAATTTAGATAAAAAAAAAAATTGGGATATTGTAATGTAAAATGTTATAGTCATACGTAGATATATGGTTAGGGACAAAGTTAACATTATAGTTAATGTTAACCTTAGGGATAGAATTAGGGTTAGGGTTAGCATTAGGGTTAGGGTTGAAGTTAGGGTTAGGGTTTGAGCTATGGTTAAGGTCAAGGATAGAATTATGGTCATGGTTATCATTAGAGTTATGGTTAAGGTTTAGATTAGAGTTATGTTTATGGTTAAGGTTAGGGTTAGAGTTATGGTCATGGTTAAGGTTAGGGTTAGAGTTATGGTTATGGTTATGATTAGGGTTAGGGTTATAGTAAGGCTAGGGTTAGGGTTAGGGTTAAGGTTTGAATCAAGGTTAAGGTTAGAGTTAGGGTTAGGGTTTGAGTTAGGATCAAAATTAAGGTTAGGGTTAGGGTTAGTATCCAATTATGGTAGAGTAAGATCTAGAGTTAGAGTTATGCTCACGGTTAAGGCTAGGGTTAGAGTTATGCTTATAGTTAGGGTTAGGGATAGGATTAGAGTCCAATTATGTTAGAGTTAGAATTAGGGTTAGAGTTAGGCATAGAGTTATGTTTATGGTTAAGGTTAGGGTTAGAGTAATGCTCATGGTTAAGGTTAGGGTTTGAGTTATCATTATGGTTATAATTAGGGTTATAGTTGGGATAAGGTTAGGGTTAGGGTTAAGGTTTGAGTCAAATATTATTTTAAATTTAATATAAAGAGTTTAATTTAGATAAAAATATATATTTTATTTTTGGGATATTGTAATGTAAAATGTTATAGTCATACGTAGATATATGGTTAGGGACAAAGTTAGGGTAAGGGTTTGAGCTAGGGTTAAGGTTAGGGTTAGGGTTAGATTCTAATTATGGTAGAGTTAGATTTATGGTTAGAGTTACGGGTAGGGTTAAGGTTAGTGTTAGGATTAGAATTAGGGTTAAGATGAGGATTAGAGTTAGGGTTAGGGTTAGAGTTATAGATAGGGTTAGGGTTAGGGTTAGGGCTAGGGTCAGGTTTAGGGTTAGAGTATGAGTTAGGGTTAGAGTTTGAGTTAGGGTTAGGGTTATAGTTTGAGTTAGGGGTAGACAGAGCATTATAATTTGGGTTAGGATTAGGGTTAGGTTTAGGGTTTGAGTTTGAGTTATGGTTAGAGTTAGGGTTAGAGCTAGAGCTAGAGTTAGAGTTAGGATTAGAATTAGGGTTAGGTTTAGGGTTTGAGTTACCAATAGAGTTAATTTTATAGTTCGGTAAATGTTAGAGTTAGGGTTAGGGTTAGAGTTTTGAGTCAGGGTTAAGGTTAGAGTTAGGGTTAGGGTTAAAATTAAAATCCAATTATGGTAGAGTTAGATTTATAGTTAGAGTTATGGGTAGGGGTAGGGTTACACTTACAGTTAGGGTTTGAGTTAGATTTAGGTTTAGGGTTAGGGTTAGGGTTAGTTTTATATTTAGAGTTAGGGTTATATATAGACAGAGAGTTATATCAATGTTAAGGTTAGGGTAAGGGGATTGAGTCAAGGTTAAAGTTAGAGTTAGGGTTTTAGTCAGGATTAAAGTTAGGGTTAGGGTTAGAGTCTAATTATGGTAGAGTTAGATTTATAGCAAGAGTTAGATTTAGGGTTAGAGTTAGGGGTAGGGTTAGGGTTAGGGTTAGGGTTAGAGATAGGGGTAGACAAAGGGTTAGGCTTAGGCTTAGGGTTAGGGTTAGGGTCAAGGTTAGGGTTAGGTTTAGGGTTAGAATATGAGTTAGGGTTAGAGTTTGAGTTATAGTTAGGGCTATAGTTTGAGTTAGGGGTAGACAAAGTATTAGAATTCTAGCTAGGATTAGGGTTAGGTTTCGGGTTATGGTTATGGTTACGGTTAAGGTTAGAGTTAGGTTTAGGGTTACAGTTATAGTTAGGGTTAAAGTCCAATTATGGTAGAGTTAGATTCAAGGTTACAGTTAGTGGTAGGGATAGGGTTACAATTATAGTTAGGGTTAGGGTTAGGGTTAGAGTTAGAGGAAGGCTTATATTTAGGAGTTTTCTTATGGTCACAGTTATAGTTAGGAGGGGAGTAAGGGTTGGGATTTTAGATTATATTTATTATTATATAAGATGCCCTATATAATAATATGTATATTCTCACGCTCATGGATAAGGTTAGGGAAAGAAGTAGGACCATGGTTATTAGTGTTACATTTAGAATTTCATTTAGGAGGGCATTGTTGGCTTTTTTTTTCCCCTATTCAACCCATCACTGATGTCTGATCTTAGAGACCTTAAATGGGATAGGTTCTTTGTAGAGGGTTAACATCGCTAAAGTTGGCGGCTAACATTTTGTGTTGGCTTAATTTCTTCATTGACCAAGTTGAGTCATTTTTTCTCGGTCAAGTTGATTCATGCTGCGAGATTCAACAACTCTTGTTTCTTTGCGAGCTATCTTCCCATCTTCCCAAAAGTGCAAGATGTTGCCATACATTCCCATTTTAACATTTCTTTATATGCTAGTGTCTTCGAAACACTCTAAAGCCTAGAATTGCACAAGATGCTGCCATGCATCTCCATTCTGATGCATCGTCATGCTACCTTGTTTCTTCAATTCTTTGAAGCCTAGAATTGCATCATGCTACCATGCATTGCCTTTCCAACATTTCCTCACTCCAAAATGCTTTCATGAGCCTCTAAGACCCAAAATTGTGCCACATGGAGGGGGTTCGCACCTTTTGTGCTATCTTCTTCATTCGTTGGGAGGAATCTCTTCAGTACATCTTAGTCATCCATTGGAAATAAAGCCAATCTTGATCGATGAATGTGACTTAATCCTTCATTGGGAGGAGTTTCCTCGTTGCATCTTAGTCATCCTTTTTGAGGGGAGAATCTACATCAACGACTGCGACTTAATCCTTCATTGGTGAGGATTCACGATGCATCTATGCCGTCTATTTCGAGAGGAAGACCTTCATTGATGACCATCATTCATTTTTGGGGAAACCAAATTCTCCCCTATGGTCAACCTTGCATTTTTTGTGGGAGGTTAATGCATCATGTTATCCCTTTTCGCAGTTTTCTGCCAGCGACATGAAAGTCTTTCCTCTTCTTTCCACGCGTCTCCATTCTAGCACCTCCTTACGCTGCATTGTTTCTTCAATGCTCTAAAGCCCAGAATTGTGTCATGCTACCACATGTCACCTTTCTGACATTTCCTCACTCTGTAGTGCTTTCACGAGGCTCCAAGACCCATAATTGTGCCACGTAGCCGGGGTCCCCACCTTTCGTGCTATGGTTACAATTTAGATTTTAGGGTTATGGTTAGAATCAAGGTCAATTCTAGAGTTTATAGAATATTTAGATTTAAGATTAGGGATTAAATATACATGAGGGTTAGCATTGGGTTGTATGATAGTTATAGTTAGGATTATAGTTAGATATATCATTTAGATTAGGTTTTAGTCAGGGTTTAATTAGACTTAAGATTAGGGTGAGGATCAAGGTGAAGTCTATATTAGGGTTCATATCATGGTAGGATTGAAACTAATGTTAGGGTTAACATTGAAATTATGATTAGGGGTAAGGTGAAGATTTATATTTGGTCATGATTGTGGTTTGTGCTAGGATTAGGGTCTAAGCTATGATTAATTTTATGATTGTACCTTTAGGGTTAGGGTTTTGTTTAAGTTTATGATTATGGTTACAACTATGGTTTATGGTTCAAGTTTAAAGTTAGGAATGTGATTAGGATCAGGGATTAGTAAATTTTTTAAGAGTTTGGTTATAGGCTTACATCATGGTTAGGACCTTGGGACTGGATTTAGAGTTTAATATCATGGTTATCCCTATAGTTAGGTTTAGGATTTTGATCAATATTCTAGAGTTTGTTTTTACATTATGGTTAAGGGTTAGATTTTAGGGTTAGGACTATAGCCAATATTAGTGTGTAGGTTTTTGGTTTGGATTATGGTTTGGGATGAGATTTTTGTTATGATTAGAGTTTAGAATATCAATAGGGATATCTTTTAGTGTTATAATTATAGTTTAATGTTGGATTATAGTTAGATTGTACATCATTGTTGGGGCTAGGGCTAAGGTAGGGGTTGCTGTTAGGGTTAACTAAGGATGAAAATTAGGATGGCTTATGTTTTCAAGTAGAAAAAAAAACTCATATTGATTGAAAAACAAAGAAATTATACTTCAAAAATATTTTTCTATGTCATAATAGATTCATTTATTTTAATTATTCTATTAGTTAATTAGTTGTTTGATGTTTCAAAGTAAACATGGCTTATTTTATTTAAATTTAAATAATATTATTGTTTTGAACTAAATTTAGCTTAATTGTTAATGATCATATTTATATTTCTAATATTAACTCCAATTTGATCAAAGACCAAATATATTTTTGGCATTTTTGTAAACGAACTTGCATAAGACTTCCCTATTTCAAAGTTAATAAAATATCATTTCTATTGTCTTAGATTTGAGAGTAAGTATATTAAATAAGTAATAATAAATGAACATTATGATTAATATATTCCTAAAATAAAAATATATTACTTAAAAACTTGTTTACTTTAAATGAATAAATTACTCATTTACTTGTAAATTTTAAAAATAGAAATTAATCTACATATATATAAAATATTTATTCTTTTTCCTATTTGTATACAAATTAATTAAAATCTAAACTTTAAACTACATAAATATTTTTAAAATATATATCCATCAATAATTAGTTTAGAATAAAGTAAAATCTAAAAATTAGACACATATAGAATATTTTTAATTTCTATATACATCTTTTTCTAATTTATTTCTACAAACATGCAACTGATATTTCTATTATCCATTTTTTTCCATTCTAAAAAAATCTAGATGTAAATAGAATTTTTTTAGATGCATGCAATATTTCTAATTTTTTCTACATACATATATTAACATTTCTATTTTATATTTTGTTTTTACATTATGGTTATTTCAATCAAAATATCTAGATGTAAATAGAATTCTTTTCAAAAAATCTAGATGTATATAGAATTCTTTTAATTTTTTACATACATAAAATCTTTCTAATTTTTTTCTACATACATAAAAGAATAATTTCTATTTTCTATTTTTTATTTTCTATTTTTAAAAAAAAGCTATCTTAAAGATTGATAAAAAAATTGATTGCATATGCATTCTTTATTTTGTGCACTAAATGCATTAATTTTTTTCATTTATCTAATGGTTTTGAACAAACTTTGTCTCATCTTGGCATTGCATCTTCCAAAGATGAGTAAGCAATATCAAGATATAAAATATCAAAGTTGAAAATATTAGAATGAATGACTAAAATATCAAATGCTTAGGATGCAAGGCAGAAATAAACTGTGTTGAAGTGTATTTCATTGATTAAATGATGACTTTTATATTAAATTACTAAATTACCAAATCAACCCACCCCATTGTAACACTTAATTGCTCTATTTCAAATGTGATTAAATTAAAAATAGAAAATCTACACAACATAGATCTGTTCTGCATAATGTAGATTTTAAAACTATGTAAAAGATTTGTTGTTCTACATAATACTATAATACACGATTAGGAGGACAAGATCATCCTCATTGCACCATCAGAGCCTTGTTACTACTGAAATAAGACTTTGAATTGAAAGCACATCCAGACGATGAAGATTTCACAAGAATGCCACCTAAAAATTTGAATCTATTAATAATCTCCTCAAAATATTTTGAATCACAGGGAATTGTGGTAACATAATCAAAGCCAAACTCTTCCTTCGCCATGCACAGTAGATCTTTAAACACAGGCTGCTTCAAATAATCCACTGGAATAACAAACTGCCTCCCCTCACAATCCTCCTTTGTAGCATAAATTGCCAGGCGACCTCGCGGAACAAAATTTTCTGGCCGCCGTTTCCACTAGAGATCCTCTTTCACAGTGTAATCCACCATGAGAGCTCGCAGAACAGAACTTTTAGATCTGTACCTTTCAATCTGCTTCTCCTCCTCCTCCTCCTGGTCGAATCAGCAGCAGTGCAGCTTAAATGAAAGCGCATTCTTGAGGCTTCCAAGCTTCTGTAACTTCTTTGTGATCTGCCTGATCTTCTCAAGGCTTTGGCTTCTCTTCATCGCTGATCTACAAAGCTCTGAGAATATTTGTGATCTACGAGGGTTTCTATGATGGAGGAAAGGAGGAGTTAAAAAGGGGTATGAGGAGCCTTGGTTTTATAACTTCTGAGAGGCTCCTCATATCCCCCCACAGACGTCTCTTCACATTCCACAAATTTGTTTCAAATTCTCCCACTCCCCACAAAAAATAAGTATGAATGTGCATGCAAAATTGTATATAACAAAAAAAAAATCATATTGAAATTTTTTCGCCCCTACTTTTTCGGGCCCTACTTTTTCGGGCCCTATTATTTCGGGCCTATTATTTCGGCTTCCATTTGGCTTCTTATTATTTTGGCCAGCTATTATTTTGAGAATTCTTTTTTAATATTTAATTTGGAAGTTTGTAACTGCTCCCAATTCTTTTTTATTGAAAAGCAATCTTGGCATATTCCCATGCTAGGCATTTGTGCTGCCATTGTATAGAATGCCTCTCAGCGTACTCAAGAATTTAAATAATTAGGTTTATTATGATTTTTTGATTTTTTTAAGAACATTAATTCATTATCATGATGTTTTAATATTATTATTATAGTATTGGTGAATCATACTATATTTTATTTCGATTCAAAGGGACTTTTTTTGTTTTTGAATGCAAACTTTTTACAGAGTTAGTAATTTTTGTGTGAGGTGACAAGAATCTTCCCAATTATAATTCCTAAAAAGCATCCTTACAAACATGTTTGAATACACCTAGAGGGAAGAATGGATATAGTCACAAACATTGAATTTTACTCTTGTCCATGCTTAAAACTTTATGTTGATCAAACCTATTAGCTCCATGCTTTGATTATATAAAATAGTTTTTTTAAGGTATTATGTTAAACAATTCAGACCTAAAGTTTTGTCTATTTGATCCTTTAAAAAATATTGTTAGACAATCTCCATATGTCCCTAACCTAACCTTTTCCATGTACCTATAAAAAAATATATCAACCATATAAAAAATATGTTTCATTTTGTATATTTTGGTTGTACTCAAGTTGGACAGGCCTTAAGATATTATTAAGGTTTAATGTTTTAAATATTTTTTGTTTATTACTTTTTATCAATATATATCAAGCTCTTTTTAAATGTGATGATTTCAAATGTTTTCGGGCAACATCCTTTATTACCTCACCATGACACTTACACTAGCTATTATAATTATGAAATATAGTTAGCCCTTTTTTTAGTAATTAAACTTAGGTTCATCCTATTATGTAATAGATTTTTAGAATTTTTTGATCTATAACTTGTTGACATTTGAAAAGAGTTGTTTAATTATCAAAGGATTCAAAATAATATTAAAATTGGTACAAATACTTTTACTCTTTAAATTATTTTTATTTTTATTTTACTGTATATTTTTTTCAAGTGAAATAAATACAAAAAATTAATATTTTTAAAAATGTTCCTAAAGGGGTAGATTCTTAATGATAGTACAATAAAATATTAAAAATAGCATAAAAACATAGTATATTAGAAAGATCATTCAACCTCATTGAACTCAAAAAAAAAATCTCTAGCTAAATTATGGGAAAAAAAATTTCATTTTCAACCAAAAAAGTGTTGACAACTTCCATTTTATATTTGACAACACTTGTCTTGGAAATCCATGCTCTCTCTCTCTCTCTCTCTCTCTCACACACACACACACACACACACACACACACACACACACATCTCTTGGTCTACTAGTGATGTTGAATGGCTTACAAAGAGCCCACCAGGGATCAAGTCTTGCTGAGTGCAAGGCCCATAGACATCATAAGGGATGAGGCCGGGATCATGCCCCAGGCGAATTTGGCAGCGTGGATGCTCCTCAATCCTTATCTCTTAGCCGAAGAGGTTTTCAGGCATGCGGGGGCCCGTATCAAGTACCTAAAATGTGAATGGTGACCTGTACTAGTTGGTAGTTCGTAGGCTTCGTGCCTCACTGGACTGCCTCCCAGGTCTGAACCCTCCATCAAAAAAAATAAAAAAATAGAGGCAACCTCTATATTATGTGCCTTAACTTGCACATGATAAATATCTTGATTTATAGCTTCACAAGCTACCAATGTTGAAAGTGTTCTCTTAACACTCAACCACAAAAATTGCCACTCAATGTCCTATAGAATTGAACACTATGTAATAAAAATCAATGAGTGTAGAAAATTACAAAGAAAATAAAACACATATAATATGGAATTTAAGTGAAAAATCTTAGTAAAAGCATATTAATTTAAAAAAAAAGGCCAATGTCTCTCAATTGATTTCTCACAAAATTTCATAGTTAAATTAATGTACAAAAACTTATTAACAATCTTAATTCTAAGATTCATATAATAACTAAGTTGTAAATTTAGAATTATATTCTACTTACTAAATTTAGTAAATATGACTCATATAACTACATATAAAACACTTGCAAAATGACTTACTATTATGTCTCATCCTCATTTATGTTAAAGTCACGAAAATGACTTACTATTATGTCTCATCCCCATTTGATGACTCACCAACAACTAAACGACATCTATGAAAAATTCACATTCCAACACAAACTTGCATAGATTTCCCCATCGTGTAGATGTTCGTCCTCTTGATACGACACCATGTCTCGAGTACCTTGATTACTCCCTCCTGTATTGGAGGATCATACAAACAATACAATATTCATGTAGAAGGCCCTTCCCAATGATCCTCTAAACAATTGAAAAGCTCATTGAAATTTATTATTTTCACTTTTATTAGATATGAGTGTAACAAGAAGGAAATAGAGAGGAAGAAATTCATCATTTAGGGATTTTTCTATTTAATACACCTTTTTTTATTGTGGTTTATTTGCTATGAAAAGTTGACATTCTCGAGATAATGCTTGCATATATTTTTCTTTTCTTTTCATGTATTTGAAATAATATAATTATTAAATAATTTTTTTTTTTTTTTTTTTTGGGATAACGGGTTTTAAGATAGTTATATTAGTTTTATTTATATTGTCTGCTTTATATTAAATTAAGAGGTGACTTTTATTTATTTTTATTCTATTATAATTTTAAATTTACTTAAATATTTTTTATCCAAAACTAATTTATGTCAATAGATCTTTTTTCAACTATTGAGTGTTAATTTTTCTTAATGACTTTTTCACAAATAATGTCTTACATCATAATAGATGAGTTTGTAATCATTTAGGTATCAATAAAAGGAATTTTGATTTGTACATTTCAATACTTATTTTTGTTTATTTACATTCATACAAGTTAATCATAAAGAAACAAGTGCTACATAGTGGCTTAGTTCTTGCCTTTAGTTTTTATATAAATATAGTTTTAATTTAATAAATTTATTATAGCTTATAAGATATTTTAATTAATAAAAATATTGTATATTTATAGTTTTCTATAATGATATTAATAATTATAATTATAATTATAATTTTATTTATTAATATAATTATTGATATATGTTTTATGGTATCTATCTATTTATCTATCTATCTATCATGTAATACTATTATATTATAAATAGATAATAATATATAATAATATTTCTTAAACGATTATATAATATAAGAAATATCATTGTTTTAGTATTTTTAATTGAATGACAAAAGTTATATATTATGAAAAATGCAATATTAAAATATAAAAATCTAAACCAACCCGCTTACATTCAAAAAACTATTAAAAAAAAACCAAGTTCACCTTAATAAAAATAACTATACAATCCATCAATCCCAACCAATATAAGAGCTAAATGAATTCACCCAATCAAATCTTAGAAATATATTTCATAAAAATTGTAAAGTTAAACATCTTGCATCTATGCTATGCAACATATTAATTTGATAACAAAAGTTAAAATCAATTAATTTGACTCATAAAAACCAAAAAAATAATTCACTATTTAAAGCATAAAATCAAAATGTGTCACAATAGTACTTATCCTATTAGCAAGTACTAATAATGAGAAATTACTTATGAACCTATTATTTTTTGTACCATATATTTAATAGTAGATAAATTGAGGGAAGAAAAAGACAATTTTTATTCTAAAAATGTCCTTTCTATAAATTTTTTTAATATAAAGTCTATATTGACAATAATATTTAAAGTGATAAAGGGTCACCCACAAAAGTCATATAGATAGAGGTGAGAATAACTATTAACTAACTATTCATATAAAAAATTAGGGGAAGAGCCCAAATAAAGCCACCTTAGGTGACTAAAGTTGTGCTAGTGGACAAGAGGAGGGATTGAGGAAATCATATTTACTCCAAACATTAGTGAGGTTAGTGTTTGGGTGGAGAAGAGTCCATTCATCTTCATTTTTATTATCTTTATCTCCTCCTTCCTGCCTCATTAGAGATCAAATTTTCAAAGAAAGGAGAGAAAACAACCTAGAAGGGGTTGTGGTAGGAAAATTAGACCTATTTCTGACATCAAGATACTCTAAGACAATAGTAGTAGAGTGGAAAGAAGTAGTCATGGACCAAACTTATAGAGAATTAGACAAGTTATTTCACACATCACCACTACTGCAAGTAAAGTGGCAACAAGTAAGAGACATTGTCGTATGGGATCATCAAGTAGAAGAGTTATACCCATTATAGTGGTCACAAGGCAGAATGTGGTCATTAAAGATACAATATAGTTGTACTTTGGCAACCATACAAGGGTAATTTCCAAAATACTATAGTAAACCATGCAAGTGACCCACCTCTAAGGCTACCTTATTGGCTTGAACTTGAATCCACATTAGAATGTTTTTTTTTATTAAGAAAAGTAGCAATTAATGGGTGTTGACTTGAAGTAAAAAGAAAATACTAGACACCAAGAGCATACCAATACTTAGTAAAGAAAGATCGTGATAAGTCAGATCTCCCTCTATCAAAGACAGAGGTCCACAAGGGAATGACCTACCAACCATAGTCAATGCTGACAATGAAAGAATTGGGACAAGCCCCCATAATAGCTATAGACTTAAACCAAAAAAATTAACAAAGCACCTAAATCTGCCCTTTAAAACTTCCAGCAATCACTCAATCACAAGGAAAAGAAAAACTAAGACATGTAAAATCACCATAAGAACAAGTGAACAAACTTAGGCCATCAGTGCCTTCTAGAACATTAAGAAAAGAAATAGGACCGAACAAGTCTATATCTCTAGCCTTGTCAAACACAATGCATATCATTCAATCATAGATCCAAGAAAGGCTCCAGCCTTGGAAAATGTAGTCAAAAGTCTTTTAGCCCCACACAAACTCCCAAAACACCATACTAATAGGTGTAGGAAGGAGGAAGACCAAACCCAAAAGGTAAGAGCAACTCCCCCTTCCTCCACTAACAAATCTACTAAAAGTAGTGCAAGTATTCAATATTTCAATAGGAGTCTCCTCTTCTTCCAAAAACCAAAATATGATCTCCACCTCAATAAGAGATTGCTCCCCTCCATAGGAGCGGTGAAGTTAGAAGCTAAGATTAAGACCTAACCCATCTCCGTAGGACATAATACACACCTCCACACTAAAGTGTTTAGCTCTAAAGTCATCCTTTTCTTCACCACTTGAAGTACACTATCAATAAATACTCTCACTAGCCAGATCTCTTACAATAAGAAAGAGACACTCACAAAATATGGGAGAGTACCCACTAAACACATTCACAACCACTTTCCTCTAGCAATTAGCTACCTCCATAATCTTAGCCTCCACCTCAATAGGGTCCTTTGCCTCAATAGGAAGCAAGAAAGTGAAAGAACATAACAAAGGAAACCTCCACCTCACATGTATCGAAAGCTCTAAAATGAATGCCTTAACCAAATTTGAGTCCCAAATAGAGGAAGCATTCACCTTAGAGCATGAGCAACCAAAGGAATCCCCAAAGCAATAAATACCAAGAGGCAAGAGAATCCCCAAATGATAAAAAAAATTCCCAGCAAAGGGGAGCTGTCAATCATAAAACCCCAGAAAATGAAAACCTGTCTAGGGAAAACACCCTCGTCAATGGCACTAGCACCAAGGATAGGGACCATATTTCCCCTATAGACTAGTACATCAACATCCAAGCCCCTACAAACCATGGGGTTTATATGGGCCCAACAAGCTATAACAAAAGGCACCAAGGAAAAGTGCTACCAATGAAGCCACTGCACATAGCCCTCCAAACCAAACCCATCAATATCTTCATCTCTGAAAAACTCCAAATACAAGAGAGCCCACTAGAGGCAAAGAGAAAAAACACACCTAGGAAAAAAGACCCCATACATCCAATACCCAAAGTGGGAATAGGGGAGCCAGGAAAAACAACCTCCACCCACAAACTCCAACCCCTTATATAGGTCCAACCACTACACAACCCAACAACACCCCAAGAACCAACACGGGACCTTCCATCTCCAATCAGCACTCATAAGAGAAAAAACCCTCTAGAGTGTGGAGAAGAGACACTAGAATAAAACCATCCTTCAGCAACAAAAACCCACTAAATCGCATAAAAACCACTCCACCGTACACCAGTGAGATCCATCCTCAAAACATGAAAACACCCAACAATGCTAGAGGGAACTAGCACAAAGAGGACCCCCCATCCATCATCCTCATCCACTTCAAACTTTGTGCCCTCACCATTGCAAGAATCTACTGAGCTAGAAACCCTAGCTCCCTTGTTGCTCTCTCTCCCACTCATTGTTAGTCTCACATTAGAATGTTGTTACACATGTATAAGTTTTTTTAATATATAGAGACAATTATATATAGAAATCTACAATTAAAGGGAACACCATTCCTATTCTTTCAAAGAGTGAATAAAATATTTATCCTAAAAGCATTTAAAACCTAAAAGAATGTCATGCCCAATAATTAGGGCAAAAGAACACCAACAATTTGTTTAAAACACTTAAATGCTTGCTTAGTTAACTATCAAAATATTTCAAAAATATAGTTTTTATGAGTTGTAACAGTTGAAACATTATATTTTGACTTTATATTCTAAGAGGCATCATGACTAATCATCACTTGTGTGGTTATCGCACCATCACAACTGATTTATTTAACCTCCCTCTAGGATTTGGCCAAATCACTATGCATAATATAAATAAGTTATAGGCTAACCAAAATAACAATCCAACCTTAACGATTGATTACATTTAATCTAACAATATGTAAATGTACATTCTTTAATGATTCATTAGATTTTGATGTCTAGGTTAATAACTTGGGTTTCAAAAACTAACCTAAAAGTTCACTTGATGAAATAATAATTAGTAACACTAAATTAATTGTTAACATTATTATTTTTTCAACTATTTTGTATGAATTTCAATTAAAAAGTATTAATGCTTTAGAAAATACTATTATGAGCTAAGTTAAGTTCATTTAGTCTATGAGTAGCTTAAATTGTTTTTTTTTATGGTCTTTTTGTTTACATGTGATATATTCTTTAGTCTTTATTTTTTATTCGCATAGAAATTGTGATGCTTCTCTTTGGATTTTTCTTTAGTTCTTTCTTGACATAACAGGATGTGTTAAATCACCACTACAATATCTTTAATAAATATTGTGCATGTTTATTTTCTTTTATGTATTTGCTTCTTGCTAAATTCATTTCCAAATATTTTAAATAAACTACTTGGACATGTGTAAGTTAGCACATCCAGATTTTGAGCAATGGAGCTTTCATATGAGAAACAAATGTTGGATCTTGTGAACTTGAAATATATTTTCAATACAATATTGTAGAATTGATAATTTTAGTAACTTTTTTTTTTTGCAACCTTCTTTAATTTCTTAATACATAATTTGATGAATTAATTATATTTGTCAATTTTACAAGTCTTGAAATTAGATATCTCTCGGCTTATTTTATAAAAAATAATTAATTAAATTTTTAGATATGCTAGTCTTTAACAAACATTGTGCATGTTTATCAAAACAAGTAGTTTCATTAATGGTGTATGACGAATTATTTACAATCACGAAATTGAACCCTCTATTTTTTCATTTTTTTTTTATTAGTTTTTTTTAATATACATTTATTATATGAAATGAGTGGTAATCTTTGAATGGTATATAAAAAATACTTTTACACTTTATATTATATATATTTTACATTAAAGGTATTATATTTTTATACTTAAGGCAAGTTCATAATTATAAAGTGTCAAAATAAATAAATAAATTATATTTTTCAAAATGTTTCTTAAGGAGTAGATCCTTAGTTTTCTAATTTCTAATGTTCAAAGTGTAGAGCAAAGTTACATGAAATTAGAGAATGATCTGATAACAAAGAGATGAGACATGTAATTAAGTATTATAGTGCTAACTAAAGGATCTAGTAATGATACATTTTAAGTAGAGTGAATTGGGGAAAATATTTTCAAAGAGTTGTCCTAATGTGCCTATTTAAATCTCCTAATAGAGTGCTTACTTTGTTGTAACTTTTAAATCATTCAATCATGGTACACTAAATAAGTCTTCTAATCTCTTAATATGAGAGATGCCTCATAGGGTAGATCATCAAAGGTGATGAAAATTGTAGCCCTAATAGGTGAACTTTGTTATTGTAGTAGTGGATATTTGTGTGTCTCATCCTCACCCCATTTTTACCTTTGCCTTGGAGGGTTTTTGGGTAACCAAATTATGTGTTCTGTGTTGTTTATTTACTTTTATGTTTATAGTTTTGATCAGTAGATTATATTTTTTAAATCATTGAAAGACATGTTTATGTGATTTGTGATATTGATAAGATAAGGGTTAGTGATGAAAGGAAATGTTTACATTTTGGAGGCTCTAGTACTAGTTTAAAGGGTTATGTTGAGTTTGATTTTGGAAGGGTGTCAAGTTAACAACATCACTACAAGATATGTATTTACTATTGGTGGGACAACAGTAAGTAAGTTTGATTTCTCAATTATAGGAGGTGAATTATCTTTGTATTCCAAAGGTAGAGTGTATCATTGCTATAGAGCCATCGAAGGAGATGATATGGCTTATATTTTTCACAAAAAAATTGGGAAACTCATGGACTAGAAATAATTAGTACATAAATAGCCAAAGTCTCATTCATTTTTCCAATAACTATTATTTACATTCAAAGACAAAACAAATATAATTGTAGTATCATTTTATTCGGTCAATTTTGGATGATGGATAATTAAACCTATAAAATATACATACATATAAAATCTAACATATATGTTTATAAAGGCATTTTCAAGGGATAAGTTAGACTAATACAAGGGAATCCTAGGTCACCTTGTTATCCTTCTCATCTTTGTTTATTTTTCCTTTTAGTGCCAAGTTCTAGTCATTGTCGAGTAACAGTTGTTGCTAAGTTATTTGGTCTAAACTAGTTTATTTTGTGTTAGCCGAGTTGCTTAGTGTTGGTTGAGTTGGCCAGTATTAACCAAGTGATTTGATCACTGAGTTCTCCTTTACACATAGAATGAACTTGATATTTATTGATGCTTGATTCCTTCTTTGACTGAGTTATATGTGATTAGTTCTTAGTGTGAATCAACTTCTATATTTAATTTAGGTTATAAATTTAAAGTGAGGATCTTATCATGGGATCTGTGTAGACTACATTGAGGTCAGCATTGTATTATGTAATTTTCTAGAATCTTTTGTAATCCATTTTGGAAATTATAAATAGGGGTGTTTAGGTTAGGTTAAAATTTCTTAAAGATAGAGGGTGAAGTATAAGAGCTAAAATTTCAAATTAAGGATCTATGAAAATTCTATTCCTAGAATTTTGTAAATCTTGTGGCTATAACCTAGAATGCCTCATAACCAGGCATGTATGAGGATAATTTTATGATGTATTAAAATATTTAGCGTTCCTTCTCTCCTTGGTGTTGTTCTCTGTGTTTCTTTCTTCTATTGTGTTTAATCAACAAGGTGGTTGAACAAATAGGTGTTCCTTTGGCCCTAGCTTTTCAAGTCCCTCCTTGCATCATAAACATGGCATCAATTTAAGTTGCTCTTCTAGAATGAACATAATAAAAGAACAACAAATTCTAAGGTGCATTAATCTAGTGGGAGCTTCAAGTGTAGTTGTATGACTATAGGGCCAGTCTCCAGGTGGGAGGTGGTTTAGTGTGGAGCTTGATCAATCTTTGTTGGATTTTTGAGTTGTGGGGATTAATCAAGAAAGTATTGTACACTTTTCATAAGTTGTTGGGTTTAGAGAATCAAACCTGAAAAAAATTGGTTAACTCATCAAGCATTTTTAGTTGACTCGTCGATCATTTCCTAAGGTTGATCGATCAAGTATGTGTTGGAAATGTTGATTCGAACAATTTCTATGTTCTCGTTGATGTCCAACTTTACTGGGAAAACATTCTTTAATAGTATATAGTTTTATATCAATTGATTGGTGAAAAGGATTTGAAAAGAGAGAAAACTAGTTGAATTAGTAAAGATATTTAATAACAAGGAGTAAGTATGATGAAATTACAATAGGCACTTGATCAATTAGTATTTGAAAAGATAATATATTATTTAATCATTATATGAAGTAAAGAAGTCAATTGAGTTGAATGGTGGAAGAGATTTTTGGTGAAAGATAAGAAATTGATTAAAACACTAAGCTTAATGGATAACCATTTTTACTAGGTTAATTAAGGAGATGAAACAAATGATTAATTAACATAAGAGATAGTTGAGAATAAAAATATTAGATGAGTGATAATTATGGCTAAGAAAATGAAAGGAAAAACATAGTAGCAACTGAGTGACAGTAAAGACTAAGAAAGTCAGTGTAAGTCGATCAAGACAGAATACTAGAGAACAAACTACCTAGTGATGACCCAGTAGAAGAACGCAATGATGACCAAGAAGAAGAATTTTAATAGTTTCAAAATGAATCAAGATTTGAGGCTAACTTTGTTGAATTTTCATATTGGTCAAAATGCATGAAAGATAAGGATTGATGAAATGGTGTATTTAATGCATGAATCAAGTTTGTTAAGTGATCTATGGTGAATGTTCAAAGAGAAGTTTCTATAAGTTACAAGAAAGAAAAATAATGACAAAATAATTGGTAGATTTGATGAATTTGATCAAACCCTAAGATCCATGATGATGTTTAAGCTAAAAAAGATCAAATATCCCTATTTAAGGAGGGATAAGAGATGTTTTATCATTTTTGGTTCATTGTTAATTTAAAAATTTGTGAAGGACAAGCGATAATTTTTAGGCTCTGACATGGCATGAGATTCCTGTTCAGACATAACATGGATTCAATATTTGCTAGCGTGGTGAAATCTCTAGTAGTAGGTGATTCATTATCTTTGATCTTTTCGAAAGCATCATTGAAGCTTTTTGTTAATGTTTTAGAATCCATGTTTCCATCATCAAATTGTAGAATTCCTATATATGGTTTACTATATTCATGTCCTTAAGAAGCTCCTCATGCATCCCAACAATTTTGTTCTCAATGGCTTGCATCTCTTTGATTGTTTTTTTATAAATTGATTCTTTCCAACCCATGTCATTTTTCATGATGAACAACATACAGGGATCCACATTTTTCATCAAATTTTCATTTAGAAACTTAAGCACTCCAAAATTTTCAACTTTAGTCACCTGAAACATAACTGCTTAGCACCGGTTCTATTCAATTTCTCATACTGAAATCAAAGTTTGAATCTCTCCCAAGAGCATTTCTCCTTCAGCATACATAGTGGTGAATTCTAGGATAAACTTGTTACCTTCGTTGATAATAGCATTCACCCAATCCTGCATTTCCTCTGACACCAGCTGCCCTTTTTGCATTTGTTTACTAGTTGTTGGTTGTCTACAGAATTAGGGTCAAAGGATTGAGGAGCTTGAACAACTGATAAGGCTCTAAGATTCATCAAAAAATCAATATAAGAAGCCATAGTCATCACTAAACCCTTGAGTTCCTTTTTCTCCCTGCTATCCTTTTGAGACTAGGTTAACATATGATCAGTAGAAAACTTAAAGAAATTATTGCCTATATTTCTATTGATGGTTCCTAGTTCAACTGAAGTAATCTTGAAACCTTCATTGTCGATTTCTCCAAACTCTATTTTCTATTTATACGTGGCCACTTTAGCCATTATTTTCCCAATCACTGGGTCTTTAGTCAGATGAGCACAAGTCTTCAATTTCTTAACCTTCGAACCTTGAGCAACATACTTGATTAAAATATCTTTTACAAGTGTTGAAACTGGCTACAAATTTCTTTTCTTACTGACTGAATTAGATAACTAGGATGGGACAATAGGACTAATAGAGATTGCATGAGTATCCCTGGTGGGGGTCATGAACTTAGGTTGATCCACTTTAGGGGCTTCAATAAACTGCACATCACCATCGATATTATCTAAGGAATTAAGAACATCATTTGAATCTGGTCCTTGGGTTAGCATCTTTTCTTTTTGAACTTCTTGTTACATAAGGGCGTTAGACTTGGTTTTAGACTTTGTCTGAGGAGTTGTATTTTGTATATGAATTGGCATCATTTTCTACTTACCTGGAGACAACACACCACTTGCAATAGAAGATGAAACTTGGATGTCAGAGGTCAATGGTTCAGAAAAAGAAACCATCCTTGGGGATGGTTCATTGACAACTTTCATGCTCTGTCTCTTTAACCAATCATCTGTATAGGTGAGGATAGATCTAGTCCTTAGATTTATATAATCTTCTTCTTCCTGGTTCCAATCTACTTCTAGTAATTTTGACTCACTGGCCTCCTACTAGCCTGGTTCAACAATGTTTGAACTATCTTCAATTATCCCTTCTATTTTAAATTTTAGTTTTAGAGAATTAATTTGTTGCAATGTCAATCTTGAATGATATCTCTTCAATACTTCTTCTTTATCTTTACAGTCCTGCCATAAGTCCTCTAATTTTGGAGTTGTTGACAATGACCTTTGAGACCAAGGACTTGAATTGTAAAGCCTTTACTGTCAAAATTTCTTCTACCTTGGTAAGAGCCAAAACCATACCTGAGTAGATTACTCCCTATAACAGAGGCATTGATCATACTACTACAAACTAGAGAACAAAGTTTGATATGGAACACCAACTCCCAATTCTCCTAAGGTAAGTTATCTTTAATAACAAAAAATAATTGCCTACAAATTTTAGCTAAAATGAAATAATCCAATGTATATCATGGAAGTTTCATTGGTTCATCTTTGGATCCACCTATTCTCAAATAGGTGAATTTGGGCAATTGTATGAAATAGCTTTCATATTGTTGAGCCAATTTCTAGGCTTTAGAGGACAATCTGGGCATGGGTTCTTTCTTCAAAGATAAATGTACATTTTCTATCAATACATCATTAACCTTCCTAAAAATTTCTAACACTTTTTCCTTTTACAGAAGGGGGCAATATTGATAAATTTTTATCTCTTCACTCCAAACTTCACGAGGGAGTGGAGTAAGATTACTAACACAAGAAATGCAATATGTCAAATATGAGGCCATGTAGAAGCTTTCTTTGGACTCCTTGGCATGTTTAAGTTGCATCCTCAATGAACTAGCTATTATTTTAGCCCAATCCATCCATTTTTCTCCTTTCAAAATGATTTCTATATAGCGATACACCAATCCTCAAAGAGGAAGATGTTAGCTGAACCCTTGACTCGGTGTAACAACACTAAAAGGTTATGAATATGGGGCTTAAGATGATCCTTGGTGACTATCTTAGGTAACCTTGAACCTCCACCATAATTAGTTTCAATCCATTTCCTAGCTAGGATATTACGATATTTTCTTGGAGTTTCTTGGTATTTAGCTAGGGATTGAATGGGATAAAATATAGCAAATGTACTTTCTAGTGGATGCATCATAGAGGCAATGGTTTCTCTAGAAATTGATAGCACGGGTTCCCCATCTTTATTTATGATACTCTTACTCCTTACATCATAATGGTCAATGTAGAATTGAAGCAACTCAGGACTTAATAGCGCAGGGGGAAAAGCTATGCTTCAACTAGACCACTGGTCAAAATCTCCATACACCCATTTAATTCATCAGCATGCTCAAGGAAGTTTGTTTGCAATTTCTCCAGTCTAACACCTTCTAAATTGGTATCACATATAACATGCCTTTTTCTTTCCAAACTCAAAATGTTCCCAAAGAAATGCAACACACATTTCATCTTTAAACAAATAAAGCAAGGCTTCAAACTGATTTATCTTGAAATATACACATATTGTAGAACAAAAAGATGGATTTTTGTGTTCTCACCTGTGACTTGCCAAGAAAATGGTTTTCCTTTCCTTTCTCCTTAATAGCTTCTCCTTCAGACTCTTGATTTTTTGCACAACAAACAAAAAGGGAAAGCCAAGCTCATTTTAAAAGGAAAGAGTACTTGTGTGTAAAAGTACAACCTCATAATGAGGCATTCATGACAAATAATAATGATACAATTGTTCAATTTCTATCCATTTAATAATAATGATACATAGAATGGATTGGGATTTTTCTCTTCCATTTCTCTTTCAATAGAGTTAACAACTGATTCTTTGTAAGGAGCATCTGTTCTACATCTTTCAGATACAAAGACAAGTTCACTTGTAGCCTTTGAGTTTTCAATCATACTATCAGTAAACTGAACATTAGTAGCAGGGCCTCCTTTTACATATTGGACTAACTTGTCTAATTCCTTAGGATTTATTCTTAAATATTCGGCTGGGGAAATAGATATAGAAGAAGATTTGTAGAATTCTGCAATATCAAAAGCTGATCTACTAGCCACTAACTCTGCTCTACATAATATTCTAGGTTCTGTAGTTTTTTTGAACCAACTTGTACATGTTCCTTCCCTTTAATAGTTGACAAGGTCGAGCTAGCTCCTGTATAAGGTATTTGATTTCTTTGACTTCTATTCATTACTATGCAAGTAGTATCTTGGAGTGTCATGAAAACATTACCTCCCCTTTCTAAATCAGTTCATATTTAAGAAAATAGGCACTTGCAGTTTCATTTTCTACCTTTTTCATTTTCAAGTGACTATTCTACTGCAAGAGCATTTTTTACTAATTGAACACAATTTAACCAATTAGGACAAGTTCATTCATCATGATCTGAAGTCATATGAAAAGAACACATTATCTCATTAGGAGCTTCTTCAATTTGTAGTTTTGTTTGAGGGACAATCAATGTGAGATTTTTACCAAAATTTTGAGGTTGTTGATGTCCATGAATGTCATGATAAGGAGATTGATAAGGGCCATGGGTTTTATTTGGTTGTCTCTTCATCATTGCTACATCATTCATCAACTCTTGCATAATAGGGTATATAGGACCAGAGGATGAAGTGGTTCTAGATGTTTGAACTTCTCTCCTCCATTTGCCAGCATTGATAATAGCATCTTCTAATTGAATAGCTAGCCTCTGGGCAGCAGCAAAATCAATAACCACATCCTTAATGAGATGAAAACTTACATTTGGAGGAACAACATTGATAAATAATATTTTTTGGTTTTCTTCATTAGGTTTAGATGTTGCACAAATTCTTTGAATCAATCTATTAAATTTAGTAACAAATTCTCTCATAGGTTCATGCATTTCCTTTTTCATTTGACTAAGTTGAATTAACAGAGAGCATTCATTTTCAAGAGCTTTGAATCTATCTTCAAATGCATTTTTCATGTCATTCCAACTAGTGATGGAATGATGGGGTAGGTAATTGAACCAATCAGCGGTAGTATTAGTTAATGTTCGGATAAATAATCTCACAACAATTTCTTGAGTAGAGACACTTATGATACCACAAGCTATATGAAAGGCACTCAAATGATCATCTATTGAAACTTTTCCATCTCTGCTAAAATTTGGTAAAATTTCAGTGGCCCCTTTAGGTAGTGCTACAGGGTTAACACCTAGATTTAATGGCCCTATGTTTTGCCCCCATGGTTGGTTGACAGCCTTGTTTGGTAGTACGACTTGCAAAGGTTGGATATTTAAATGAACAGGGATGAGAGATGTTAATGGAAGCAAGGATTGTACTAATGGTGAGAAAGAGAATTATTTTGGTGGTGAACTAGGTCTACTATAGGACTTAGTCTTCTTCTTTTTGGGATTATTGAAATTTGGTAAGAAACTTAAATTCTTTAGTGGCTCAAAATTTTCATCTAGAATCCCCTTTTCTCTTTCTCCCCTTGTATATCTTCAAGAAGCTAGAGCTCTATTTCTCACTTCTTCATTCAAGGTCTTACAGGTCCTTGAGAAAGTCTATTAACAACTGCCTCCTCTTGAACTTCGGGTACCCCTCTCAATAGCTCAACTCTTTCCTCTTCTCTTTCAAAAAAATTCAACACTTGTTGAAACTATTGGTTACTTTAGCACAATGTTCAAGTAGCTGAAGTTAAGTTTGAGATTATAGCTTACTGTGTATCTTCAAATCTAAGATTAGATTGTAGCACAAGGAATACATCATTATTTGGAAGAACCATTGTTATTCATAATTTAAAAAATTAAAAAAAAATACGTTCTTTTTCAAAAGGGACTCTCCCCAGGGGAGTCACCAAAAATTTTTTAGTGAACAGATTGTCTTTGCAATTACATGATAAATTCACTCTATGCCCAAGATGTTAGAAAACCCTACAATGTTCATAACAATTGAGAAAACTTCATATTATTTGGTTTTCTCTCTGTATTTTAAAGGTACAACTTCCTTTATAAAATTTATCAATGAATTCAAAATATCAACTTCACACTTTTACCAGAAAGTGCATAAGGTTCTCTCACATACTCTTAGGTAGTGAGGTGAAAGTTTATTCAAACAATAAAGAGGAAATAACTTACAATCTTCCTCTGAAAACACTTATTCAAAGAAAGAAATAATACCACAACTTAATAATAACTAATCAAGGATTTTAACTAAAATAAACTTATAGTAGAAACAAAAACAGATATCTTCAATCAATAAATCAAAGTTCACAAAGTAATAATGATTTAAACACCTCGAACACCAAGTTTCAAAGAAGGATCCAAGATGATATATATATATATATATATATATATATATATATATATATATATATATATATATATATATATATATATATATACTTTCTTCATGTGCATAGTCATTCAAAAGAAAACATATATATGCTATCTGTCAATTGCTATTAAAGTATCTACTTATCAAAAATTTATTTTCTAACTATATGTTCTAACACTTAATTAGTTCAATGCCCTAGCATTTATAGTTTCATTACAAATCCAAAAGGCCTCCATTAAAGCCTAGCTATTTTGGTTCAAATAGTTAAGATATGAACAAAAAATAGTTATTTAAAACGATTGCCAAAACATGACTGAAAATAACTATCCTGATCAAACTTCGTCATTGCTCTTTTCTTCTTTGCCCATGGTTTGCATTACCAATTTCCAGCTTATGAAGGTGTTCATGAACTCTTGCATCGCATGGGAATGGGGGTTCTTCGAACTCAGCAACTTAGCCCTACACATGTCTTTTTGCCATTTAAATTCCTTGATTTTCAGGCTCTGACGTGGCATGAGATTCCTGTCTAGACATAACATGGATTTGATATTTGCTAGCATGGTGAAATCACTAGTAGTAGGTGATTCATTATCTTTGATCTTTTCGACAGCATCATTGAATCTTTTCGTTAATGATTCAAAATCCATGTTTCCATCATCAAATTGTAGAATTTTTGTAGAGTTTACTATATCCATGTCCTTAAGAAGTGAGCCTCATGCATCCCAACAATTTTGTTCTCAATGGCTTGCATCTGTTTGATTGCTTCTTTATAAATCGATTCTTTCCAACCCATGTTATTTTTTATGATGAACAATAGACAGGGATCCACATTTTTCATTGGATTTTCATTTAGAAACTTAAGCACTCCAAATTTTTCAACTTCGGTCACCTAAAACACAACTACCTCACAGCAGCTCTATTTAATTTCCCATCCTAGAATCAGAGTTTAAATCTCTCCCAAGAGCATTTCTCCTTCAGGATACACAATGGTGAATTCTAGGATAAACTTGTTACCTTCTTTGATAATAGCATTCAGCCAATCTTGCATTGTGTCTGATAGCAACTTCCCTTTTTGCATTTCTTTTACTAGTTGTTGGTTGTCTACAAAATAAGGGTCGAAGGAATAAGGAGCTTGAACAATCGGTAAGACTTCAAGATTCATCAAAGAATCAATAGAAGCATCCATAGTCATCACTAAACCCTTGAGTTCCTTTTTCTCCTTGCTATCCTTTTCAGACTGGGTTAACATATGATCAGTGGAAAGCTTAAAGAAATTATTGCCTATATTTCTATTGATGGTTCCCAATTCAACTAAAGTGATCTTGAAACCTTCACTGTCAATTTCTCTAGACTCTATTTTCTATTTATATGTGATCACTTTAGCCATTATTTTCCTACTCATTGGTTCTTTAGTCAAATGAGCATTAGTCTTCAATTTCTTAACCTTTGAACCTCAAGCAACATACTTGGTTACAATATCTATTATAGGTGTTGAAACTGGCTGCAAATTTCTTTTCTTAATGATTGAATTAGATAACTAGGAATGGACAATAGGATTGACAGAGATTGCATGAGCATCCCTAGTGGGGGTCATGAACTTAGGTTGATCCACTTTAGGGGATTCAATAAACTACACATCACCATCATGATTATCTGAGAAATTAAGACCATCGTTTGAATCTTATCCCTGGGTCAGCATCTTTTCTTTTTGAACTTCTTACTGCATAAGGGCTTCAAACTTGGTTTTAGATGTGGTCCAAGGAGTCGTATTCTATATATGAATTGGCATCCTTTTCTGCTTACTAGAGCCAACACACCACCTGCAATAGGAGATGAAACTTGGATGTCAGTGGTTAATGATTCAGAAAAAAGCCATCCTTGGGGATGGTTCATTGACAACTTTCATGCTTTGTCTCTTTAACCAATCATCTATATAGCTGAGGATAGATCTAGTCCTTAGATTTATATCATCTTCTTCTTCCTAGTTCCAATCTACTTCTAGTAATTTTGACTCACTCGCCTCCTCCTAACTTGGTTCAACAATGTTTGAATTGTCTTCAATTATCCCTTCTGTTTGAAATTTTAGTTTAAGGGAATTAATTTGTTGTAATGTCAATCTTGAATGATCTCTCTTCAATACTTCTTCTTCATCTTTATACTCGTACCATAAGTCCTCTAATTGTGGAGTTGTTGACAAATGGCCTTTGAGACCAAGGACTTGAACTACAAAGCCTTTACTATCAAAATTTCTTCTACCTTGGTAAGAGCCAAAACCAAACCCAAGTAGATTAATCCCTATAACAAAGGCATTGATCATACTACCACAAACCAAAGAACTAGGTTTGATAGGGAACACCAACTCTTAATTCTCCTAATGTAAGTTATCTTTAATAATAGAAAATAATTTCCTGCAAAGTTTAGCTAAAACGAAACAATCCAATGCATATCATGGAAATTTCATTGGTTCATCTTCAAATCCACCTATTCTCAAATAGGTGAATTTTGGAAATTGTATGAAATAGCTTTTGTATTGTTGAATCAATTTTTGCGCTTTAGAGGACAATCTGGCCATGGGTGATTTCTTCAAAGATAAATGCACATTTTCTATCAATACATCATGAACTTTCCTAAAAAATTCCAACACTTTGTCCTTTTGTAGCAGGGGGCAATATTGATAAACTGTTATGTCTTCACTCTAGACCTAATAAGGGAGGGAAGTAAGATTACTAACACAAGAAATGCAGTATGTCAAATATGACACCATGTAGAAGCTTTCTCTAGACTCCTTGGCATGTTTAAGCTACGTCCTCAATGAACTAGCAATTATTTCAGCCCAATCCATCCATTGTTCTCCTTTCAAAATGATTTCTATATAACGGTACATCCAATTCTCGAAGAGAAAGATGTCAGCTGAACCGTTGGCTCAGTGTAACATTACTACAAGGTCATGAATATGGGGCCTAAGATGATCCTTGGTGACTATCTTAGGTAACCTTGAACCTCCACCATAAATTTTTTTAGTCCATTTCTTGGCTACAATATTACAATATTTGCTTGGAGTTTCTTGGTATTCAAATAGGGATTGAATGGAAGAAAATGTACCAAATGTACTTTTTGGTAGACGCAGCATAGAGGCAATGGTTTCTTTAGAAATTGATAGCATGGGTTCCCCATCTTTATTTATGATACTCTTACTCCTTACATCAAAATGGTCAATGCAGAATTAAAGAAACTCGTGACTTAATAGGGTATGGGGAAAAGTTGTGGCTTCAACTAGACCATTGGTCAAAATTTCCATACACTCATTTAATTCATCAGCACACTCAAGGAAATGTGTTTGCAATTTCTCTAATCTAACACCTTCTAAATTGGTATCACATATAACAAGCCTTTTGCATTCCAAACTTGAAATGTTCCCAAAGAAATGCAACATGGATTTCATCTTTAAACAAATAAAGCAAGACTTCAAACTAATTTATCTTTAAATATAGACAGATTGTAGAACAAAAAGAAGGATTTCTATGTTCTCACTTGTGACTTGCCCAGAAAATTGTTTTCCTTTCATTTCTCCTTAATAGATTCTCCTTCAAACTCTTTATTTTTTGCACAACAAACAAAAAGGGAAAGCCAAGCTCATTTTAAAAGGAAAGAGTACTTACATGTGAAAGTACAACCTCATAACAAGTTATTCATGAAAAATAAATCATGACAAGGTTCACATGTTCGAAAGCCTTCTAGCATGACCTTCTTATTAAATAAATTTATTTGTGATTGTACTAACAATGATTAGCCTCAACTAACATCCAATCCTCTTTTCAGCGAAAGATCTTCCACTTTTGATCATAATGATGATTCTTCATATTTGGAATTAAAGCACCTTTTTAATTATTATCCCCTAACATAGCAATTAATGCCTTGTGAAATAGCAGTCCATTTGCAAAACATGATCCATTTTCACCAAAAAGTCTCCATTGTAGAACAGCTTTGAATTACTTTGAACCAAGATTCAAATAGGTTCAAAGTGGTTCACAAGAATAGTTCATTGTTTTGGTGCGCATTAACTGTAAGAAAGACGTTAGTATAAAATCCTTTGATTGAACTACTTTGAACTGCTTTGAACTGAAGTTCAAAATGGTTCAAAGAGGTTCAAATGAACAAAAAATGACAGGGATTGTTAAGCAAACTTTGTGCAACACTTCAAATGACTGTGAAAACATGGAATGACGAAAGAATACTTCGACAACTAGGTGGGAAAAGTTTAAGAAAAGGTTTTTAAATATGGCAACTCATAGGATAACTAACAAAAGGTAAACTTCATATTATCTATTTACATGTAACAAATTGGTCATATTGAAGCAAGTTGTCCTAACAAAGATGAAAATGAGGAAAGGAAAGATAACAAATACCGAGGAAGAAGAGATAACTGATATAATAATGACTACAAGGGAAAAGGTAAGAAATCTTGTTATATTATTGAAGAAGATGGTTTTTGGAAATGATTTTGATGAAAATTATAAAGAAGTTGTTTATGTTACAATGAAAGATCGATTTGGTGAATATGAGAAAACTACTTTAATATCACATATGAGTAAGAATGTGGATGGATAATTGATAGTGATTAATCACATCATATGACTCCTAATACAAGTAAGTTTGAAAAGCTAAAACATTATAATAGAAGTAGTGTTAAGTTTAGAAATGATGCACCGTGTATTTGACAGGTAAAGGATCAATTATACTGAATGATAAGATCATATGTGACAATGTATATTGGGTTTATGGATTGAAATATAACTTATTGAGTGTAATTTAGTTGAACAGTTCAAGCTACCCAGTTGAATTCAAAAACAAGAAGGAAAAAATCATTGATGCTAAGAGTAAACTGATTGGAAGTGAAGAGAAAATAAGTTGTAACTTTTCCTATCTAGACCTATTTGAAGATAGTTGTCTTTTTGTATAATTTGAAGATGTTTGGTTATGGAATAAGGCGCTATGTCATGTGAATTTTAATAGTTTAGCAAATAGTAGTAAGATGAAAAGAGTAAGAGGGTTGCCAAGATTGAGCAAACTAGATAAAGTGATGTACAAATGATGTCAAATGGAAAAAAAAAATGACATGATCTAGTTTCAAACAAAGACCTACTCATATGATGATATTTTAAAATTGGTTCATACAAATTTATGTGGTCCTATTACAGTACAAATCTATTATGGTGACAAATAATTTATTTTATTTGTTGATGATTTCTCTAGATTGATGAATGCGATATTTCTAAAAGAAAAATATGATGGTATTCAAATGTTTAAGTTGTTGTTGGCTAGAGTTGAGAATAAAATAGAAAAGAGTATGGAATGCCTAAGATCAGATAGAGGTGGTGAATTCATGTTAGGGAAATTCAATATATTTTACAATGATTAAGGAAAGAAAATAAAAATGAGTACAACAAAGATTCCACCACAAAAAGGGATAGTTGAAAGAAGGAATAGAACAATCATGGACTATGCAAGAACACTGATGATGGAGAAGAATATTTCACAAAAGTATTAGAGATAAATTGCAAGTACTGCTTTTTACATACTAAACTGAGTTCAAGTCAAGAAAGGTACAAAATAAAACCCTTTTGAACTTTGGTATGCATATGCACGTAATGTCAATTATTTCAAAGTTTTTTGGAAGAAAGTGTTACATATTGAAAGACACAAGAAAAGGAAAACTTGATGCAAAAAGTGATGAAGGTATATTTCTAGGATATTCCATTAAAAGAAGGGCATGCAAGTGTTTGAATCCTAACACTAAAAAATTGTGAAAAGTGAAAATCTCAGAGTTAATATATTTGTAGAAAGGAATGAAGAAAAATGCAAGAAAGAACGTGGAGATTACAATTTTTTTTTCTAAATATATGAAGGAAAACCAAGTACATTAAGTAAACCAGAGAAATAGGTTGTCCAGCATCAACATCCAGGCACTACTAAGATTTTGCAAAAGAGCTCTACCAAGCATCAAGCTATAGGATCTAAGTTACACAATGAAGAAGCCAAATGTTTGAGAGAGGAGGTTGAACACTAGGTAGACAATGTCAAGTGACACCTGGAGATTCCTGAAGAAGATGAGCATGTTGGACCTAATGGAATACAATAAGAAGAAAGAAGATGTGAACCTATCTTAAAAAAATATGTAAGGAGTCCAACAATACACTTGATCGAATCATTAGAGAAAAAAATTCAAGAGTTGTGAAAGAAGCAAATTTAAGAATGATACATGTCTACTATGTGAGTTTGAGATTAAAGATGCATTAGAAAATGAGGATTACATTAAGAAATTGAATGAGGAAAGTAACCAAACAGAGAAGAAAAAGACATAAAAATTGGTACCAAGGCAAAGGAAAATAATCTAATTGGAACCAAGTGGGTTTTAGAAACAGGTAGAATGAGAAAGGTGAAGTCACAAGAACAGATCAAGATTTGTCTATAAGAGATATGTGCAAGAGGAATGAGTTAATTATGGAGAGACATTTGCCCCATTTACAATGTTAGAAGGAGTGAGAAATTTTCTTTCATATATTGCTTACAAAGGATTCAAAGTATCCCAACTGGATGTCAAATATGTTTTTTTGAATGGATTCTTGGAGGAAGATGTTTAGATTTAACAACCAAAAGGATTTGTTAATCCAAACAAGAAGGATATGGTATGCAAGTTGTACAAAGTATTATATGGATTTAAAAAAGATCCTAGGGAATGGTATGAAAGGTTACACACTTATTTGATAAATATTAGTTTTTCATCTTGAACTAATGACAATAGCAATCTATACTTGAAAAGTTAATATGATATCATATTTGGAGGACATTATATGTTGTGAAAACTATTTGCTAATGAATGAAGAAATAATTTGAAGTGTCATTGTTTGGAGAGATTAAATTATTTATTTGTTTGCAAGTTTATCAAATGAAGAAAGGTATTTACACTACACAATCAAAATAAATCAAGGAGATATTGAAATTTTTTTGAATGGAAGATTCAAGACTAGTTGTAACTAGACATAAAATCTCAAAGAATGACGATTCTATTGAAGTAAATCAAATATTGTATAGGTCAATGATTGGAAAATTTTTAATATGTTGTACATAAAAGGAAAAAAAAATTATTTTTATAGTTGTTGTTGCAATATTTTCTACTAATCCTAGAGAAAATCACATTATGGCTATGAAAATAATATTGAAATATCTAAAAGGAAAAAAAGACTATGGTTTATGATATAAGAAGAGTGATAAATTTGAAAAGAAAGTTTACATAGATGTTGATTGGGCTGGCAACATTGATGATAGAAAGAGTACAAGTAGGGGTTCTTTCAATATAGATAGTAGATTGATTTCATTGACAAGAAAGAAGCAAAATTATATTTCTCAATCTATAGAAGAGGCTGAATATAATGCTATAGAAGTTGATTCTTTAAATATTGTGTGGATCAAGCAAATTTTGAAAGGTATGATGGAATAGATTACTGAACCTATGGTTATATATTGTGATAACATAAGTTCTACAAACATATCTAAGAATCATATTATGCATCCAAAGACAAAACACATTTCTATCAAGTATTAGTATTTAAGAGAGTTAGTACAAGACAAAGAAGTCAAACTAGAATATGTGGACATGAAGGAGTAGATAGAGGATATATTCACAAAGGAGGTTCCTAAGGATACATATGTGTATCTAAGAGGTAAACTAGGGTTCATTCCCATATTTGAAGAAAATGAAGTGGAGATATACCATTGCATAAATTGTTATAATCAAAATATCTTGCAAATTAATGTAGGAGGTCACACTTTAAGTGTTGCATAAAGCTATGACAACAAAGACCAATGCATAAGAAATCATGAAGAAAGTTGATAGAGGGAGTGATATTGCAAGATTACTCAGAATATTGATCAGAAGATGATGTGTAGAATGAATTTTTTCTTTGGCATTGTCGTCAAAGAAGGAGATGTATGATAGTTATCATACAAGTTAAATTTAAAGAGGGAAATGTTTTTTTACCATCCAATTACAAGTGTTAATGATGAATCTATAATTGGTATCATAGAGGGAGATGGGTAAAGAAGCAAGAGGAATCATATTGGAGGTTGCATGAATGAGAATTAGAATGAAACTAAGGATATTAATGAAGATCTTATACAAAATCTAGAGGGAGTTGATAGTGACAAATCAAATAAAGTTTTTGTATTTGTATGGTAAATTGAGGTGTTTTCATCGTGCCAAAGAGGGAGAATATTGGAAACTACAATTGGAATAATTGTTATGTTATCATTGATGTCAAACCTTATTAGTACTTAAGACATTTTCTAAGAGTGAAGAGTACCATATCAACTGATTAATGAAGAGGATTTGGAAAGAGATATAACTAGATGAACTAGTGAATTTATTGAGTAAAGAGGAGTAAGTATGATGGAATTACAATGGGCACTTGATCAGTTAGTATCTAACAAGATAATGTGTTTTTTAACCATTATATAAAGTAAAGAAGTCAGTTGAGTTGAAGTGTGGAAGAGATGTTTGATGCAAGACAAGAACTTGAACAAAATGTTAAGCTTGATTGAGTACCAATTTTACTAGGTCTATGAAGGAGATAAGAAAAAGATTAAGGAATGTAAGAGATAGTCAAGAAGAATAGTATTAGACGAGTGATAGTTAAGAGAAAATAAGATGAAAGGAAAAATATAGTAGTGATCGAGTGATAGTAAAGGCCAAACAAGTTAGTTTAAACTGAGCAAGACAGAATAGTAGAGACCAAGCTACCCAGTGAAGACTGAGTAGAAGAACATAGTGATAACCACATGTCATCATTTAATAGTTTGAGAAAGAATCAAAATTAGAGGCCAACATAGTTGAATTTTCAAATTGGTCAAAATGTGTGAAAGATAAGGATTGATGAGTTCACATGTGTAATGAACAAATTGAGATTGTAGAGTGATCTATGGTGAATATTCAAAGAAAAGTTTCAAGAAAGAAGAACAAGGACAAAACCATGGGTATATTCAATGAATCTTATCAAACCCTAAGATATGTGGTGATGTTTAAGTAGAAAAAGATCAAAGCTACTTATTTAAGGAGGAATGAGATATGTTTTATTGTTGGTTGGTGCATTGTTGATTGGAAGATTTCTGAAGGAAAAGTGAAGAATAGAGTAGTAGAGGAAAAGTGAGAAGATTGGTGAAGTGTGGTTGCTTGAAGGGTTTCCAAGAAGATCAAAGATGGGGAATGTGATGAAGCCCAGTTAATGAACTAGCATGAGATGAATGGAAATCTAAATATTGCAAAGTGAGTTGTTCCTTTACAGATGAACCTATCTATTACTTTCTAAGCACTTTAACAGTAAGATACTTTAATCAATGTTAACTTAACAGTCATATTGTAAAATCCTTTAATCAAGGTGATATTATAATAGATTGATATAAAGACCTCTAACTAAGCCACTCCTAACAGGGTTATTAAAATCCTTAAAAGAGTCACATCCAATGGTGTATTTTATAACCCTTAACAGGGTTGGATCTTGATTGAGCTGATTTCAGAAGAGTGAAAATGTGGTAGCATACCACTTGATCATTTTTCCCAAATTAGTTTTCCATGTTAAATCCTAGTGCCATACATGTGTAAATTTTATGTTTTGATACATGTTATTTACTGTTGTTAATTTTTGTTACTTATTGATGAGCTAAATACGTTAAGTTGTTGATGAGTTGCTATATTGGCCAAGTGAATCAATGAGTAAAAATAAGTAGTTTGAAGTTGTTGAAAGTTGAATTGATACATGTAGAATTGAGGATAATTGAATCTCCCAACCCCCACCCCCCCCCCCCCTTCCCTTTTAGTTATTCTAATAATTCATACAATGTGTTTAGGGATAATTTGTTAAGCCACTAGAAGTCATGTATTATTGGCATAGGGTTAAGGTTTTCTCCTAATGTAAATATATATCTTCTTGTAGTGGTATTGAAGGGTAAGGGAGGTTGAAGATTGTAATAGGTTGTAGTTACTAGATAATTATATTGGACTCACTATTTGGTGGACATATCCCAAGAATTGGGCGAACCGTATTAAATATTTGTGCCTTATTTGATTTATGTGTTCTTTATTCCTTTGTGATTTTTTTTTTCATTATAAAAGGAAGCAAGAGGGTACATAATCATGCTACAAATAGTAGACACTGGAAACTATAAAATAGCATATTAATAGCACCTGATGCAAGACTCCCGATAAAAACAACAACTAAGGTCTACCTCTATCAAAAAACAACCTCCAAATGCAACAAACCCACCAAACTCAGTCCCCATTTCTAAATATTAGCATGGAACAAGCCCCCATACTAGTTGCATTCTCAAAAAGAAAATACCAAAGGACCCATGTCAACCCTTTAAAATAACAATAACCACCCAATCACATAAAGAAAAGAAATAAAGAGGTGGAGAAAAACTTGTCCTTAGAAGGCCCAGTAACCAACCTCTCAGGAAACAGATAATCTATTCTCCTTTCACCATTATAGCTAAAGGTTGACAACCAAAAAGACCACTATTTAGATCAATGTTCCCAAAAATCTTATGCCTCATAGCATACTCCCTTCTCACCACAATAACGAAGGGATCCAACTCAATAGATATAGGAGGATGAAAGATCACAAAATAAATATTGGGAAAGAGAAACTTCCAAGCATATGTGCTATCACTAATGGAAAGACCCAACTAACTTACCCTTTAATATAGATTACCCCACTACCAAAATCACAAGATTGAACTCCACCTCTATAGGAGACAATCTCACCATAACAAAAATCATGTAAGAAGTAACCCAAAAACTCCAAGTCCAAAACCTAGGTAAGCTCTAAAACTCGCTTGGCCACTCCTCCACACCAAACCACCTAAAATAGAGAGTCATTAAGACACCCAAGCACATTAGGGTTTTACCAACCAACAAAATAGGGGAAACAACATCACATCTAGTCCCATCAAACTTAGTTGTCAATAAATAATCCACCTTAATAAGGGCAAGCAAGGTATTTTTTAGTGGCTAATATTCGTCAATTGGATAATTTTAGAAATTCTTGCCTAGTAATTTTGCTAATAATTTAAGCTTTAATGCAACCTAAATTGCCACCTTTTTATAAAGTTTAGCCTGAAAATATTTTAAATAGCTCAATAATTTATTTTATTAAAAAACTTAAACTCAAAGATTTGCCACAATATTTGATATATTATTAGATTTGATTCACTTAAATATTATATATTATTGGGGAAATTAAAATTAATTCACCAATACTTATCATAATTATTAGTTACTTTAGGGATATATCACCAATATTTAGTTTTCACTATTGATTTAAAATATAATGTAATGATCCTTATAATATTCCATGAGGTAAAAAATATTTAATTTCTATTTGTAATATTCCATGGTGATTAATGAACTTCCTATTGTTATTGAGATTCACTAATATTTTATATTAAAAACTTATTATTCCAAAATAATCGCCAATATAAATAATATTTAAAATTAAAAAAATTGAGAGATTCACCAATAGAAATATTTAATTATTTTTAAAATAATAAAATATTTGCCCATATTTTATATCTCTTTCTAGAGGGGGTTTCTTAAATATTACCTTGGGGGCAAGTTTTGCCTCCATCAAATCCAAATAGGGGGAATTGTAACCTTGGACTAAATAGGTCCAAAAAATTAATAGGTAGAGAGGATCCCTTCACAAAAATCTAAACAAACAAACCCAAGAGAAAGAGCACAAAAAAATCAAGATAATAAAAAATAGGACCAAATCAAAGAGGTTGACCTTTGAAAGGTCCTCAAAAGAAGAATCCCCTGCATCAATAGAGGGTAAGACCCCCTCCTCTCAAAAACCCTTAAGTAATGTGGGTCCTACACTACCAAGGGTAAATCCTCCCTATATTACTTAATAAACCCCAATGAAGCAAAGAAGGGGCCTCCAAAATCCCTTTGAATAAAAGGAAACACACTCCCAATATTAACTACCAACTAAGAACCACAAACCCTCTATAAACAAACAATCGTCATAGGTTTAATCTGAGAGAGGCAAACCAAATCGCCCACAAAAAAAGGGCCCAAAATCTCCAGCAACACATAGAGTTGAGAAAATAACACCCACCATTAGTAGAGACATCTTCTATCTCTCTGCTAAACAAAGCCATATCAAGAGACCATAACCCACTCTTGAGAAGAGAACTAAGATACCTAGACAGAGGATCAAAGGATTGCCTCCCTAAGTTGTGCCTCTCTACACGATCAATAAAGAAAAACAACCACATTACTCTAGGGGAATGATGCCCACAACAACCACTAGTCCATGCTTCATTCAAACATAAGCACAAGCTAAAGGAAAGAGAGACCTATATCTCCCAAAAAAATCATCCAATATCCCCAACAAACTAAGGCCCAATGTAGATCCTTTCAAAAGAATCATTAGCAACCTTCGTAGCTACACAAGGGAAAGAAATAATCCCCTTGATAGGAAATCCACAAAAGCTTTAATCCCCTGCATATCTCTGTCCAGCATAGCCAAAGTCCATATTCACATCATATATATGCCTAGTATAGATCTGTCCAGCATAGAAAAAGTCCAAAATTTCATCACAGATCTGCCCAACATCGATCTTCCCAACACAGTCCATGATTGCAAGAGGGAGATCAAAAATTTCCTCATCATCATCATCATAATTATCCTCACCTTGCCACCATCATAGTCATCTACAACACTGACACCACTCACCATCCCAATTTTGATCATTTATAATAAAAAATCTGGTCTTTATTATATTTGCATTTAACAATTAGTTTCTATCTATTTAATCTTAACAATATTGATAGAATAGGAGCCCAAAAGTCTATGTTTATTATAGGTGAAATTGTAATTACTTGAATTTTAAAATTTTAAAGTTTGTTGCACTCTCAGCCACAAAAGTGGAGTACATTTTTCTAGCAACACTAGTAAGGAGATGATTTGGTTACAAAGGTTTATGGAGATTGGGCAAACAAAAAGAAAATATTAGGTTCTATAATTTGGTAAGTGCACTAAGTTGTGGTGCCAAAAGGGGGGTATAAGTGGACACCTTTTTCTAAAATCAATAATTTCTTAACTTCAACAAGAGTTTGAAGATAGTTACACTCTAAACTACTAATTTTTAAAAAAAAATGGTTTAGTTTTAGGTCCTCAAAAAAGTGTTAGGTTTCTTTAGAATAACTAAGAGGGGGGTGAATCAATTATTCAAGGTCCAATAATGTCCAATTCAACTTTTTAACGATACTATAGTAGGCACATGCATTCTACTATTCATCCAGGCTTTAACCTTTATCTTAGCAAGCTACTATAAATCAACTATGAAATACAAATAATCAACACATAACACAAGGATTTACATGGAAACCTAATTTGGGAAAACCACCAGTAACATGCTACCTTCTTTTCTCACCCTTTTGAAGTGATGCCCTGTTAAAGGCCTGCCCTATTAAAGGCTACAACACACTGTCAAATGTGACCTTGTCAAAGGATTTCAATACCCTTTTAGTAGTGTGCCTTGTTAGAGGACTTAAGAACATTCAACTTGGAATGCCACCCTATTAAAGGATTTACATAAGGCTATTAAACCCACCCAAATCCATGGGACTTTCAATCACCTTCTCAAGGCTTCTCCACCTAGCTATTAAGCTAACCTAGCAATGTAGGATTTCAATATCTAATACAATGGTAAGAAAGTATTAGAAAGCTTTTGACTTAATGCAGATTGCAACTCAAACCTTGCAAATTTCAGATCACTCTTCAATTCTTCTTCCTCGCTTGGCTTTTCTTCCTTGTAGTTCAGACAACTTGTTCACCCTTCAAGATCTGTCTCCTTGAGTTCATCAACTTGTTATACTAATGCACACTATGGCCACTTGATCAACTTAGGGTCACAATTCTCTGTTCTTACTGTGTCTTTCTCTTAACACTTCACACTTTCCTTCTCTTGGCTTCTTCATGTTGAGATAATGGGTGTTGCACACATTGCATAATATTGTTATTTTATTATTTTATTTTATTATGTAATGTTGTACCTAGATGGACGTGCAACATGTAAAGATTCCCATGGAATATTCTTGATGAGTTGTATTGTAACATTGTGAAAATATTTCATGTAATTATTTAATATTGGAGAAAAGAATTAAATGCCCAATATTAAATGTGGGGTCAGTGAGTTAGGTAGCACATGGTTTTAGCACATGGTTTATGTAATACCACTTAGTGGTTTTATAGGACTTGCTACTATATAAGTAGCCACAAGGGTAGTTGTTGTAGAGAGAGAGTGACAAGGAGAAAACAAAAGGTAAGAGTCGAGGGGGACAAGGCTTGACAGGTTAGCCAAGGGAGCATTTGTGAAGGTTGAAAGCATGGCATGGGATGTGTGGATTCATGCTTGTTCACATAGTTTGCTCGGTTGTGGCTATGGCCATGAAGGCTTCCATGGTTGTATGGCAATGGTATTTTTTGCTGAATAATACATGGTGATGGATGCTTTTGGAGGTTGGGTTTTTCCCTCAATGAGGGTTTCCTAGGGTATATCTTGTGTCACAATTTTGTGGGTATGTTGTCTATTCTCTTGCATGCGGATTTTAATTTCGTGTTTATTTCAGATCTATTATGGGTTATGTGGAAACGGTTATATTGGATTTGATGTTATGATGGGATGTTAAAATATTTGGGCATGTGAAATTGTTGGACAAAATTTTTTTTTCGCATGTTTCATTTAAATGAGGGTTTTGGGGGGTAGCTTGCAGAAATGACCTCTTGGGTAAAAACAGACCTCACCATTGGATCCGGGTCGACATTTCCATAAATTTTGATATATAATATGCCCTAGTTTGGCCATGTTCAAAGGAAATGGAAGAGTTTTTTGGTTTCAGCCCATGATGGCCGTCAAATTTAATCCCGTCGGAATTTTCGTCACTGAAAAAATAAAAAAAATAAAAAATCGTACTAAAAATGGTAAAAAGACTGTCTTAGTAAAATGGCCATAACTTTCTCTAAGAATATCGAATTTCAGAGTTCTTATAGGCGTTGGAAAGCTAATTCAGAGCACTACAACATGGTGTAGGTTTGGTTCTATAATTTCAAAATTTTGTCAGGTTTTAAGAGCCCTAAAGTCAGATGTTGTTTATTTTGAGCACGGATTAGGGCATAACTTGGGCATACGGAGTCGGATTTTGGACTTTGAGTAGTCAACGGAAAGCTCTTGGAGAGCTCTACACATTGGTTCAGATTTGGTGTAGGTTTGGCATGATTTATTTGGTGATATATTGATCTGAACAGTTTATTAATATATTTTGACTATGGTAATATTGTGAGTTTATGGCATTGGAGATTTAAGTTTTGATGTCATTGCATACTCAGTTCATATTTCAGATTGGTCTCATGATGATATGGTTATCAGTGTTTGGTTTGGATATGCATGATGACTTGTTTGATCTACAAGTTGTGCAGTGTTGTAAGTGGTCTATACTTACAGGTTGCATTTATAGCTTGGTTATGGGTTGTCTTTGCCCATTGATCTTTCATTATTGATGCATATTCAGATTGGTGGCTTGGATTTGGATTGTCTATGCCCTAAGTCACATGATTTTATCTTCATGTTGAAGGGATGAGATGTTGTTACCAAGTACAGTCATGGTGGAGGATTGTGGTTGACTATGTTGATAGGTTGGACATATTGAGAGCCAGATGCTCAGTTCACGGATGTGATCATGGTGTCATGGATTTTGACATGACATGATTACTACATCTTTGATGTTCATTAGCTTGGATTTCTGATTCAGTTATGGTGGTATATCTTCTTGGTTGAGGATCATAGTTTTTTAGTTTCTTTTGAAGAGCTCATGATGTGCACTTTGAGTTCTTTGATAGTTTGATGCCTTGGTTGATTATCATGGTTAGAGGATGGTTATTTTTCATCATGATGTCATGGATAGCTTGGATACACAGTTTAGTGGGAGCTTGTGACAGTGATGAGGTGACAGTGTAGGATTAGTTCCTGGTTTGATTTGGATCTTCATATAGGAGATGGATTTTATGATGCCATAGGTGACTTGGTACCACAGTTGAGTGGGAGTTGTTGGCATTGATATATTTATTGAGTGTTTGCAGATGTTGGATGTTTGTCTTAGATCCTGTTGCTGTAGAAGTGTCTTTGACATTTGCATGGTGCACTTGTTATCTTCATGGTGTTTGAAAATGGTTAGATCTTGAGGACTCATGGAGTTCTTGGTTATCTTCATGGTATGTGGAGATGGTTCTTCTTGGTATGTGGAGATGGTTTTCTTCATGGTGTGTAGAGATGGTTGCATCTTGAGGACTCACAGGGTTCTTGGAAAAGGTGTGGTTTATGCTTTTATTTGGCATGTTATCCTTCGTATGAGGATGGTTTCATTATTATGTCATGGTATACTCTTGATACGTGTTTAGAGTTGTGACATGTTATGGTGTGTTCATATGGAGCATGTTATCTCTTTAGTTGAGATGGTAAGATCATGTTGTCATGTTTATGTTCCTGAGGCCATGGTTGGAACTTTGACATTGATCTTGGTTTAGTTTCTTGGTATTGAGTGCACTGATCATAAGCTGGATACTTCATGATATTTCTATGTTGCATTTGGAGTTGGCATGGATTGATTGGTTACAGGTGCTCATGGATACATAAAGACGGTGGTGACGCTGATTTCTCTTAGATTAGAGAAGTATTTGTTGGGATGGTTGATGGTTTCAGCAGGAAGTCTGAGGGGTAGTCACCTGATATGGACTTGAGAGGAGATTGTTCTTAGATGAGTCTTGGTTGAAGACTTGGGTATCTTGATGAGCATTCTCATTCCCCACTCTTGGTCTACTCGGCAGTTTACTACTGGAGAGGTATAGCCCATTGTTTCTCTCAGTTGCATTATATTTATGCTTGTCTTTCATGGATATGGATCTTGAACTATGGTACATGAGTTAGTTCTGGTGGGTTCATTTGAGAGATGGTTTTAGCATTGGTTATCTCCATGTGCATATGTTGTTATGCTAGTTGAGTTTGGGAGATGGTTTTATATTGGGCATTTTCCTTGGATTAGGAATGGTTATTCCTTGGTTTAGGAATGGTTTTATTGAGTTTGATCTTCTTGTGAGAGGCTTACATCCATGATTAGTTATATGGTATGGTTTGGGTGTTGTTGAGGCTTCTTGTTGGGGTTTTATGGAGGAGATTTAACTTGCACAGTTCACATCTAGAGGTGTGTGTAGAAGGACATGATACAGGTTATGATTTGCATAGTTTCTTTTGGTCTTGGTTATCTTCTTGGATGTTTAGTTTTGCCTACATTCGATTTGAGATTGGTTAGAGATTGTGATCACTGATTTGTGCTCATGTTTGTCATGTGAGAGATGACATGGTTATTTTTTTATCTCTTTCCTTTGTTGGTTGTGGAGAACTTGGGAGACTATTGGAGACTTGTTATGAGTTTTGTTCTTGCAGGATATTGGATTATGTATTATGGATGTCCTTGATACTACATGGATTCACTTCTTTGAGATGTGTTGAGTGGATTGGTTATAGTTTTGACATTATCTTTTGCGATGGGAGCTTCTTGGTATATATGTGGCAGGTATTGCTCTTGAGGCTTATGATTGCAAGTTATAGATTGGATATGTTGGTGATATAAGATTCACTTGTTATACCTTTGAGGTATGGATAGTTGGATGGGTTTGGCACTTTGCTATGGGTGCTATTTCAGCTATGGATATTTTGACAACTACGGATACATGTGATTACCTTTGGATCAATTTTTGTGCTTGGCATTTTAGTTGGTATAGGATTTTATGATCTTCTAATGTGATAGGTTGGGCGGTTTTCTCTTTGGATGGCTTCTATGTATGTCCAGTGGGAGTGGCATAATAGGAGGTGAGATCATTCATGTTCGAGATGCTAGATACTTTGATTTTGTTGTGGGTACCAAGATGGAGCACTTGGTGTATTTTGATCCATGATGGTGGATGTGCTGGGAGGGATTGTTCCCTTGTTCATTTATGTGGCTACAGATTGACCCTATGCAATGTATACAACAAGTGAGAGATTGTTGAGATAATGGGTGTTGCACACATTGCATAATATTGTTATTTTATTATGTAATGTTGTACCTAGATGGACGTGCAACATGTAAAGATTCCCATAGAATATTCTTGATGAGTTGTATTGTAACATTGTGAAAATATTTCATGTAATTATTTAATATTGGGGAAAAGAATTAAATGCCCAATATTAAATGTGGGGTCAGTGAGTTAGGTATCACATGGTTTTAGCACATGGTTTATGTAATACCACTTAGTGGTTTTATGGGACTTGCTACTATATAACCAGCCACAAGGGTAGTTGTTATAGAGAGAGAGTGACAAGGAGAAAACAAAAGGCAAGAGTCGAGCAGGACAAGGCTTGACAGGTTAGCCAAGGGAGCATTTGTGAAGGTTGAAAGCATGGCATGGGATGTGTGGATTCATGCTTGTTCACATAGTTTGCTCGGTTGTGGCTATGGCCATGAAGGCTTCGATGGTTGTATGGCAATGGTATTTTTTGCTGAATAATACATGGTGATGGATGCTTTTGGAGGCTGGGTTTTTCCCTCAATGAGGGTTTTCCCGGGTATATCTAGTGTCACAATTTTGTGGGTATGTTGTCTATTCTCTTGCATGTGGATTTTAATTTTGTGTTTATTTCAGATCTATTATGGGTTATGTGGAAACGGTTATATTCTTTATTGCCAAGTTTCCTTACACTTCACACTCTTCACTTGTGACCACACTCATCTCTCTTTGATCTCTGGCCTATAACTCCTTATAAAGAAGTTATGTTCTTCATTTCCTGCTCAATTCTTCCCGCTCATCAACTTGAATTGATTTGAGAAAACGATATTGTTTCCCCTCAAAAATGTTTCCTCTAGAAACATAAGATAAATCTATTTGTATTCACCTAGAATTGGTTGGCATGAAACTCTGTAATACCAACTCATCATCCTTATCATCTTGCTAGATCACAAAAATCAAGGGAACAAACTTATCGTTATAGATCTAGCGAATCTTTTGACTTTTCAATAATGTAGCAACTTGACATCATTGGATTACTAATGCTTGGCACTTACTGCGTTACTCGGCTCCAACTATATTTTACTAGTGCTCGGCACTCGAATAGTTTTGCTAGACATCCACTACATTTTTTGATGCTCAACACATGAAGACTTTTCACTTGGCACACACTGATTTCTAGATTTGTTTGGCTTGACTTGGGAATTTTCTCGGCTTCAACTAGCTTGCTCGACACTCACATATGAACTTAGTTAAACTTTACAAATTGACCTAGTTAAACCTTACACTTCTAATTTATCTAAGTGTGTCCAACCTTTGTGTCTTAGAATATGTCATCAATACACTATTTCATCAATGTCTTAGTTGATCCTTATACTTCATTACAATAACATAACTTCAACCTTTCTTTAGGTGCTCTAGTTACATCTTATTGATTAACTCCTTCCTTGTCAATCAACTAAGTGACAATACTTGGATCACTTAAGCAATTGTCATCCCTACAAATAGCAAGTTTGACATCAATGACAAAACAATGATTGGAAAAAATTCTTTATCATACTTCAATTAATGATCTTTTCAATCATTTCCAACAAAAAGGGGGCCACAGAAACTGGTATTGTTTATTCAGAAAAAACCAAACACAGTGCAAAGTATGACCCCCCTAAAATTTTAATTTTTTTTTGAAATTACTTTAATCACTCTAGTCAAAAGTTACCTAACACTATGTAGTTTATCCCAATTTTTTGGGTAAATTTATAATATGCATTTTTTTTAATGAATATTTTAATTAGACACATCCCAAAAACATGAAATATATGTGTGCTCCCACTAGAAATGATTGAAAACTAATCAAAAATCAAAACTTCTTTTTTTCGAATTGTGTAGAATAGAGTCTAGTTTCTAAAAACCTAGGTTGTTGCAAAATTCGATGAACGAGCTAAAATCTACAAACCAATTAGTACATGTTGGTTTTTTAACAAAAAATGGAGATACATTCAAAAGAGATTATAGTTGAAAGGCTTGAAATTTTTAAAATAAAAAATAAATTATATGGTTATATAGCTAACATAGAGACCTATAATGTCATGTAACCTGATTTTATTGATGTTCAAGCACGAGGAAACTTGATGAAGAGAATAGAAGAAAAATTAACTATTTTTTGTATGCTTGCAGCAAAACATATATTTTTTGTATGCTTGCAGCAAAACATATCTCAGATCAGTTTAGAGCCTCCAAACCTTTGGGTTGGATACCCAAGGCAAATACAAGCTCTAGGCTTGGTGGTATCCAATGCTTTATATAGTGCATGCACGCAATAGTGCCTATGTGCTATAGTGCGTGCACGCTATTTAAAGCTTTTTAAATTCAAAGCTAAATAGTGGCACACAAGCGCTTTGTAAGCCTTGTCTTTCAAAGAGAGGATGGATAGGGGAGAGATGGAAGGAGAGAGGTAGAGAGGGAGAGAGGGTAGAGATTGAGAGAGACTAGAGGATGGGGGAGAGAGTAGGGGATAGGATGTAGAGTGTGAGAGGGGATCGAGAATAAGGGAATGGAGAAAGAGAGAGGGATTAAGGTTAAGTGAAAGAGTATGAGAGTAGGGATGGAGAGGGAGAAAGAGAGTAGAGTGAAATAAATAGAGATGGAGAGAGAGTGTGGGGGGAGAGAGAGAGAGAGAGAGAGAGAGAGAGAGAGAGAGGAGAGAGAGAGAGAGAGAGAGATGGAGGGAGATAGACAAATAGAGGAGGGAGGGAAAAGGATGAGGGAGGGAGGGAGGAAGAGAGAGGGAGGGATGGAGAGAGGTGAGAGCAAGAAGGGGATAGGAGAGGAGGGGGAGAGAGAGAGAGAGAGAGAGAGAGAGAGAGAGAGAGAGAGAGTAGGAGAGATTGATAGGGAGTACGAGATGGGGTTTCAAGAGTACATTGGGATGGATTTATAGAAAGAGAGAGGGACACAAATTAGGGGAGGGAGGGAAGGAGGGAGAGAGAGAGAGAGAGAGAGAGAGAGAGAGAGAGAGAGAGAGAGAGAATAAGGTAAAGAGTTCAAGATAGGATGCAAAGAAAGAGAGAGGGGATGGAGGTAGGGAGACAGGTAGAGAGAGGAGGGGGAGTTCAAAAAGTACATGGGATAGGATAAATAGAAATAGAGAGATGGACATAGAGTAGCGAATGGGGGGGGGGGGGAGAGAGAGAGAGAGAGAGAGAGAGAGAGTAGGGGATGGAAGAAAGAGTATAGGATAAGATGTAGAGAGAGAGAGATATGAAGAGGAGGGATGGAGAGAGGGAGAGAGATGAGGTAAAGAGTATGGGATATGAGGAAGAGAGAGAGAGAGAGAGAGAGAGAGAGAGAGAGAGAGAGAGAGAGAGAAGAGAGAGAGAGAGAGATGGGGGGAGTGTAGGTTGGGGGTTCAAAGAGTACATGGAATATGATGCATAGAAAGAGAGAAGAAAATAAAGTAGGGGATGGCGGAGTGTGTGTGTGTGCGTGAGAGATGGAGAGAGAGGGAGGGAGGGGGGGGGGGGGAGAGAGAGAGAGAGATAGAGAGAGTGAGAGAGAGAGAGAGAGAGAGAGAGAGAGAGAGAGAGAGATGAGGTAAAGATTACATGATACGAGGAAAAGAAAGAGAGAGGATGGGGTAGGGAGAGAGGTAGAGATAGAAAGAGAGAGGGGGGAATACATAGAGAAATAGAGAAGGAGGGAGGGAGAGGGGGGGAGGGTGGAAGAGAGAGAGAGAAGGATAGAGAGGGGAGAGAAGTGAGAAGGGGATAGGAGAGAGAGAGTGGGAGAGATTGATAGGGAGCAGGGGATGGGGGTTCAAAGAGTACATTGGATGGGTTCCATAGAAAGAGAGAGAGGGACATAGAGTAGGGGATGGGAGGGAGGGAGGGAGGGATGGAGAGAGAGAGAGAGAGAGAGAGAGAGAGAGAGAGAGAGAGAGAGAGAGTACGGGATAAGGTAAAGAGTACAAGAGAGGATGCAAGAAAGAGAAACGCGATGGGGTAGGGAGAGAGGTAGAGAGAGAGAGAGTGAGAGAGAGGGGCGGTAGGGGATGGGGGTTCAAAGAGTACATGGGGTAGGATACATAGAAAGAGAGAGAGGACATAGAGTAGGTGATGGGGAGAGGGTGGGTACGAAGGGGGATAGAGAGAGAGAGAGAGAGAGAGAGAGAGGAGAGAGAGAGAGAGAGAGAAGGGATAGGAGAGAGATTGGGAGAGATTGATTGGGAGTAGGGGATGTTTAATACATGGGATAGGATGCATAGAAAGAGAGAGAGGAACATAAAGTAGGGGATGGGGTGAGCATTGTGGGAGAGAGAGAGAGAGGGGGGGATGGGGTAGGGAGAGAGGGAGGGAGAGATAGAGAGAGAGGGAGGGAGAGGGGAGAGGGGGGGAAGAGTATGGATAATATTTAGAGAGAGGGGGGGGAAATGAGGTAAAAAGTATGGTATAAGATGCAAAGAAAGAGAGAGGGGATGGGGTAGGAGAGAGGTAAGGTAGAGAGAGAGGGAGGGGTAGAGAGAGAGAGAGAGAGAGAGAGATAGAGAGAGAGAGAGAGAGAGAGAGAGAGAGAGAGAGAGAGAGAGAGAGAGGAGGGAGGGGAGAGAGAGGGAGAGAGAGTAGGTGGTGTTTTTTTATGTGATTTCCAAATAGCGCGTACATGCTATAGCATGCATGCGCTATGGAGAATCCCATAGTGCATGCACACTATGGTGCACATGCACTATGGCCTGGTCTACACAAGCCTAAAGCCTAGGCCCAATAGCATGTGCGCACTATAGTGTGTGCACACTATTGGATATTTTGGAGAAAGAAAAAAAGGTGTCATCTTTTTGGCACCACAACTTGGTGCACTCGCCCAATGATATTTGAAATGTCATTCATCCCATTAAGAAATTGATCCTTCTCTCTAAGGACAAAAAATAGATATCTTCTACTATTTTATTGGTTTAGTTTTAGAGGACAAACAATTGGAGTTGGAGAAGTTACAAGATAGCAATAATCCTACAAATATATTGATCCAAATATTATCTCAGGAGAAATTGACTTTCCAATTAGTTTATGATTGTCTTTGAGCATGATACCAATTAGTGGAAATAAGAAACAAGTAAAATTTTGTATGTGTCAATGTAGTGTACACTATAAGTATAGAATTTTTTTGTCCAAGATTAGTCCTCCAAGTGAGAGATTATTGGTGTGGCTTCTATTAGTCTCAATGTACAAAAAATTTTGGTATCTGACAACTAATCATTTTGCTAATTTAAATTTAGTGACTCTCATTATCATTTCACACTCCCTCCCATCCAAATCAATTAGTGAGAGATTCTATGGTTAGTAGTTCCTAATCTATAATTAAGAAGTTGGTTATTGCTTTTGCATGTAAACCCACCTTTGTAAACTACCTTAAGGTCGATTAATAAGTGGTTACATGTATGTGAAATTGCAGCATGTTATATATTTCTCTCACTCAATAATTAAAGGAGAAGATATGTATTTTTTCTAGAAGATATAGCATACAAAGGGTGAACTTGTTCGAAATGATTGAAGATCATTGAATGATGAAGAATGTTTTCAATCATTATTTTGTCATTGATGTCAAACTTGCTACTTGTAGGAATGACAATTGCTTAAGTGATCCAATACTATCACTTAGTTGATTGACAAGGAGGAGTTAATCATTAAGATGTAACTAGAGCACCTAGAGAAAGGTTGAAGTTATGATGTTGTATTGAAGTATAAGGATCAGTTAAGACATTGATGAAATAATTGTATTGATGACATATTCTAAGACACCAAAGGATGGACACACATAGAAACATTACTGATGTAAGGTTTAACTAAGTCAATTTGTAAAGCTTAACTAAGTTCATATGTGGGTTTCGAACAAGCTAGTTGAAGCCAAGAAAATTCTCAGTTGAAGCTGAGCAAGTTCATATTTGAGTGTGTGTCTGAGCAATCCTTTGAGTGTTGAGCAAAAGACTTCATATGTCGAGCATTAGGTAACTATAGTGGGTCCTAGGTAAATTTATTCGAGTGTTGAGCACTAGTAAACATAGTTGGAGCCAAGTAACGCAGTAAGTGCTGAGCACTAGTAATCCAATGATGTCGAGTTGCTGCATTATTTGAAAATTCAAGTGATTCACTAGATCAGTAATGATAAGTTTGTTACATTATTTTTTTGGAAGATAAGGATGATGAGTTGGAATTATAGAATTTTATGCCAACTAATTCCAAGTGAATACAGATGGATTTATCTTAATGTTTCTAGAAGAAACAATTTGGAGGGGAAAAAAATATCATTTTCTTGAGGCAATTCATGTTGAGGAGCAAGAAGAATTGAGTGGGAAAAATGAAGAACAAAACTTCTTTATAAGAAGTTACAGGTCAGAGATCAAAAAGCATGAGTGTGGTCACAAGTAATGAGTAAGAGAAGCCAAGAGAAGGCATATGTGAAGTATCAATAGAAAAGACACAGTGAGGAAGAACATAGCATTGTAACTCTGAGTTGATCAAGTGACCATAGTGTGCATTGGCATTATGAGCTAGTAAACTCAAGGAGATCGATCTTGAAGGATGGACAAGCTATCAGAAGTACCAAGAACAAAAGCCAAACAAGGAGAAAGAACTAAATTGTGATATGAAATTTGCAAGGTTTAAGTTGCAATCTGTATTAGGTCAAAGGCTTTATAATACTTTCTTACCATTGTATTAGATATTGAAATCCTACATTGCTAGGTTAGCTTAACAGCTAGGTGGAGAAAACTTTGAATAGGTGATTGAAAGTCCCATGGATTTGGGTGGGCCTAATAGCCTTATGTAAATCCTTTAACAGGGTGACATTCCAAGTTGAATGTTCTTAAGTCCTCTAACAAGGTACACTCCTGACAGGGTGTTGAAATCCTTTAACAGGGTCACATTTAACAGTGTGTTGTAGCCTTTAACATGGCATCACTTCGGAAGGGTGAGAAAAGAAGATAGCATGTTATTAGTGGTTTTCCCAAATTAGGTTTCCACGTAAATCCTTGTGTTATGTGTTGATTCTCTGTGTTTCATTACTACATATTGATTTACAGTAGCTTGCTAAGATAAAGGATTAAGCTTGGATGAATAGAAGAATGCATGGGCCTACTATAGTTTCATTAAAAGTTTGAATTGGACAATATTTGACCTTGAATAACTGATTCACACCCCCCCCCCCCCCAAGTTATTCTAAAGAATTCTAACAGAACTACATTAAATATTTGTGTTATTAGATATTTTGTACTTTTTTTTCTCTTATTGTACATTATATTTAATATTATTTATTACTTTGATATTCCTTAAAACTCCAAGAGGATGTAGCTATTGAAATAAAATTGTAGTTTATAAGTAGAAGTCCCAAAAAGTCTATTCATTATAAATAGAACTCCCAAAAATCCTATTTATGACAAGATTTCATAAGAATTATCATATAAATATATATTGAGTGTTGGTCACTTGAGAAAATGACTTTCTATCATATGCATTTGTGCAACAATATTAGATGCAAAAAATTGATGATAAAGGTGAAAAGTTCATCATTATGTACTACATCAAAGCACACAAAAAGTAAAAGTAATAAAGTTCATGCACTCTTAACTAAAATATATTTTTGGTCAAACATATGATCTAGCTTGAACATACAATATATCTTGAGTAATTCTGGATAAGTTAATAAGAAAATTGTACAATATTAAATGTGTGATTAATTCACAACTACTTATGTAAAAAAATTAAATATAAAATTACTTTAGATTTAAAAGTACAATGTCCAAAATATATGGATTTTAAATATTTTAATTATTATTAATTTTAGTAAAAGTAGGATGAAAAATATAAGGTTAAATATCGTGTTATGAAAAAGTTACTTGAATTTTGATGTAAAAAACCAAAATTATGAAGTACTAGATAAACCATTCATTGAAATCGTAAAATTTTTGTTTGGCTTACATTAATTGTTAAAAGAAAGAAAGACCTCCCGTGGAAATACTTGTTTTTTCATTACATGCACATTTTATTAAAATCATAAAATTGTTGTTTGGCTTACATTAATTGTTAAAAGAAAGAAAGACCTCCCATGGAAATACTTGTTTTTCATTACATGCACATTTTAATGTTTATTGAACATTGCATCCATCAAAGTGAGGAAAAGGGTAAATAAATGCTCTTAAAGTAAATCTAGAGTATTTTTAAGTTTCTTGTTCACCAAGTGAATAAAACTTGCTATTTTATTGAAGTAATTAAGAAATCACACTTAGGTAACTTGGGTGGCTATGTATAGCATGTTAAATTATCAAATATTATGTATTTGAATAGAGTCTACCATCCTCTTTGTAAGATCTTCTATTACTTGAAATGCCACATTTTAGCTATCATACGAAGTGGTGTTTCTTGGCTGTAATTACCCATTAACATAGCTTAGTCTCAAATTTTATTAACCTATGTAATATATATATCTAGTTTCTTGCAACTAATATATGGAGTATGTTGCTAAATTTACACTCCTAGTATTTTTTATCTAATAAGTTGATTATACTATAAACATATCTATAAATGAAGCTCCTTGAATTAGATAACATGTTTTTTAAGAATCACTTAAAATAGGAAGAATGTTAAGTCCTTTTGTTGAAGATTGATTTTGACAAAATAAAGATCACAAATCAATCATATTTTCTTAGAAGAGTTTAATTTAATTGAAAAAAGAAATATTTAAACACAGATACCAAAAAGTATGTGGAGAATAAGAATCAAAAGTTAAAATAATTTAAAAATATTATAATAGTAGAAATAAAACTTTCAATCATAACAAAGTTAGAATGTTAGAATTTTAAAACAAAAAGTATGTGTAAGTTAATTTACCAACATTAAAAAGGACAAACATCATAGACAATCCCTCAAGTACCATTTGAAGTGAAGAATATTTTGACATACAATGATATTTGCAAAGTTTCAAAGGTTCGATTTTAAAAAGCATTTATGATCTGCTGATTCTATTTTTTGATTGGTGCGTTGATTTTCTTGGGCTTTAATTTTAATTTTGTTATTAGAAAATACTAAAAATAAAAGTCGATGCTCTAAATGACACTTATCATGTATTAAGAATGAAAATTCTCTCCCCAAAAAAGTTTCCAAAGTGCCCATAGATACTATAGATTCCAGTTAATATATATGTAACATATACAAAACCAACACTTTGCATTTATCTCCATTCTAATCCAAAATATTGAAAACCCAATTGCATGAGTAAAGAAAACTACTAGAGTTGATAAAGGTGGACATCAATGTCACCTCAATCGTCTGATTCTCCATTACTTATCCACTACCAAAATTCTAGTTACTCAAAAGTGTCTTAAGTCTTACAATTTGATCCGTGCACAAATATTATGTCTTATATTTTTTCAATGTAATTTCATTTATTTTAAAATATTTTAATTGTATTTATAATTACAGATTAATGAGCATTGTTAATATTGTTCTTAATTTAGTGGCATGTTGTGATGATTAAGTTGTTGTGTTGTTAACCTTGCCATCAAGGTTCAAATCTCATGGGGATGAGGTCCCCTGTTAGTGGCCTCACTGGTTCATAGCTCCAGGTCAAAGCGTTTACCCCTCTTTAAAATTAAAAAAATTTAAAATATTTTAAAGTCAAAAATTTTAAATCGTTTTTTCAACAACGGGCTCGTCTATTTTTACTAATTACCTTCCAACCCTTTTCAAAAGGTAGGGACCAACTCTATTAGATGTTTGATGATAAGGTTTAAACTATAGGTTGTAATAGGCCCAAAGAATGTGAAACTAAAAATCTAAAATGAAAGAGCAAAAAAATAAAATGGTGAAACTATTGATTCAAATTTTCTAGATAAATTCGGAAACATGCAGAATTGAAAATAACAATGACATTGAAATGATATTGAATGATATACTGGAATGATATGAATATTGATATGAATTTACATTGATGTTTGAACATCTTTATATAGTTTTATTTTCCCTTACAACTACTTACGAGATACTTACGAGAAAAACATCCCAGCAACTATATATTGAACTAATTTTATTAATCTAATCTGAACACATAAAAAACTAACCTAATTAATGTAATAAACCTAACATAGGCTAGCTTGATTGGTGTTACAACTTGATTTGCCAAATAGGTGACAACATTCAATTGAAAAATAAGGACACCAAAGCATCTAGTTTCTACCGATAGAAGAAAATAATATGAATTTTATGCAATAGTAAAATGTATAAAGTCTCTAAAATAATTTGTTGCATTTTGTATATAAATAATTGAAAGCCCTACAAAACAACAAGTCAATTTGTCAATAAATATATTTTTATGAATTATTTCAAATATAATATAGATGAGACCTGTATAGTTGCAAAAAGTTATTGAATAATGAATTGTTTTGATTTGACAAATAAATAAAGGAAAAAGTTGCACTCCCTAAGACAAAACAACCACTCAAATTGTCAAAGTGTTGAATTATTTTAAATATAATAAATATGAAAACTTTATAGTTAAAAAGTAATTGAATAATAAAGTGTTCTAATTAGACAAACAAATTAAAAAGACATTAAAAGACCTAATAATTATAGTAACACTTACATTGTAACCACTCTAATTTAACTATTGTTTCATAAACTTGTCTAGGAAGCTTTTTTAAACGATTAGTAACCACTCTCTAGTACCCTTTTAACTGTCGAGCAAAAAAATAAAATGGTGAAACTATTGATTCAAATTTTCTAGATAAATTCGGAAACATGCAGAATTGAAAATAACAATGACATTGAAATGATATTGAATGATATACTGGAATGATATGAATATTGATATGAATTTACATTGATGTTTGAACATCTTTATATAGTTTTATTTTCCCTTACAACTACTTACGAGATACTTACGAGAAAAACATCCCAGCAACTATATATTGAACTAATTTTATTAATCTAATCTGAACACATAAAAAACTAACCTAATTAATGTAATAAACCTAACATAGGCTAGCTTGATTGGTGTTACAACTTGATTTGCCAAATAGGTGACAACATTCAATTGAAAAATAAGGACACCAAAGCATCTAGTTTCTACCGATAGAAGAAAATAATATGAATTTTATGCAATAGTAAAATGTATAAAGTCTCTAAAATAATTTGTTGCATTTTGTATATAAATAATTGAAAGCCCTACAAAACAACAAGTCAATTTGTCAATAAATATATTTTTATGAATTATTTCAAATATAATATAGATGAGACCTGTATAGTTGCAAAAAGTTATTGAATAATGAATTGTTTTGATTTGACAAATAAATAAAGGAAAAAGTTGCACTCCCTAAGACAAAACAACCACTCAAATTGTCAAAGTGTTGAATTATTTTAAATATAATAAATATGAAAACTTTATAGTTAAAAAGTAATTGAATAATAAAGTGTTCTAATTAGACAAACAAATTAAAAAGACATTAAAAGACCTAATAATTATAGTAACACTTACATTGTAACCACTCTAATTTAACTATTGTTTCATAAACTTGTCTAGGAAGCTTTTTTAAACGATTAGTAACCACTCTCTAGTACCCTTTTAACTGTCGAGCAAAAAAATAAAATGGTGAAACTATTGATTCAAATTTTCTAGATAAATTCAGAAACATGCAGAATTGAAAATAACAATGACATTGAAATGATATTGAATGATATACTGGAATGATATGAATATTGATATGAATTTACATTGATGTTTGAACATCTTTATATCGTTTTATTTTCCCTTACAACTACTTACGAGATACTTACGAGAAAAACATCCCAGCAACTATATATTGAACTAATTTTATTAATCTAATCTGAACACATAAAAAACTAACCTAATTAATGTAATAAACCTAACATAGGCTAGCTTGATTGGTGTTACAACTTGATTTGCCAAATAGGTGACAACATTCAATTGAAAAATAAGGACACCAAAGCATCTAGTTTCTACCGATAGAAGAAAATAATATGAATTTTATGCAATAGTAAAATGTATAAAGTCTCTAAAATAATTTGTTGCATTTTGTATATAAATAATTGAAAGCTCTACAAAACAACAAGTCAATTTGTCAATAAATATATTTTTATGAATTATTTCAAATATAATATAGATGAGACCTGTATAGTTGCAAAAAGTTATTGAATAATGAATTGTTGTGATTTGACAAATAAATAAAGGAAAAAGTTGCACTCCCTAAGACAAAACAACCACTCAAATTGTCAAAGTGTTGAATTATTTTAAATATAATAAATATGAAAACTTTATAGTTAAAAAGTAATTGAATAATAAAGTGTTCTAATTAGACAAACAAATTAAAAAGACATTAAAAGACCTAATAATTATAGTAACACTTACATTGTAACCACTCTAATTTAACTATTGTTTCATAAACTTGTCTAGGAAGCTTTTTTAAACGATTAGTAACCACTCTCTAGTACCCTTTTAACTGTCGAGCAAAAAAATAAAATGGTGAAACTATTGATTCAAATTTTCTAGATAAATTCGGAAACATGCAGAATTGAAAATAACAATGACATTGAAATGATATTGAATGATATACTGGAATGATATGAATATTGATATGAATTTACATTGATGTTTGAACATCTTTATATAGTTTTATTTTCCCTTACAACTACTTACGAGATACTTACGAGAAAAACATCCCAGCAACTATATATTGAACTAATTTTATTAATCTAATCTGAACACATAAAAAACTAACCTAATTAATGTAATAAACCTAACATAGGCTAGCTTGATTGGTGTTACAACTTGATTTGCCAAATAGGTGACAACATTCAATTGAAAAATAAGGACACCAAAGCATCTAGTTTCTACCGATAGAAGAAAATAAAATGAATTTTATGCAATAGTAAAATGTATAAAGTCTCTAAAATAATTTGTTGCATTTTGTATATAAATAATTGAAAGCCCTACAAAACAACAAGTCAATTTGTCAATAAATATATTTTTATGAATTATTTCAAATATAATATAGATGAGACCTGTATAGTTGCAAAAAGTTATTGAATAATGAATTGTTTTGATTTGACAAATAAATAAAGGAAAAAGTTGCACTCCCTAAGACAAAACAACCACTCAAATTGTCAAAGTGTTGAATTATTTTAAATATAATAAATATGAAAACTTTATAGTTAAAAAGTAATTGAATAATAAAGTGTTCTAATTAGACAAACAAATTAAAAAGACATTAAAAGACCTAATAATTATAGTAACACTTACATTGTAACCACTCTAATTTAACTATTGTTTCATAAACTTGTCTAGGAAGCTTTTTTAAACGATTAGTAACCACTCTCTAGTACCCTTTTAACTGTCGAGCAAAAAAAATAAATGGTGAAACTATTGATTCAAATTTTCTAGATAAATTCGGAAACATGCAGAATTGAAAATAACAATGACATTGAAATGATATTGAATGATATACTGGAATGATATGAATATTGATATGAATTTACATTGATGTTTGAACATCTTTATATAGTTTTATTTTCCCTTACAACTACTTACGAGATACTTATGAGAAAAACATCCCAGCAACTATATATTGAACTAATTTTATTAATCTAATCTGAACACATAAAAAACTAACCTAATTAATGTAATAAACCTAACATAGGCTAGCTTGATTGGTGTTACAACTTGATTTGCCAAATAGGTGACAACATTCAATTGAAAAATAAGGACACCAAAGCATCTAGTTTCTACCGATAGAAGAAAATAATATGAATTTTATGCAATAGTAAAATGTATAAAGTCTCTAAAATAATTTGTTGCATTTTGTATATAAATAATTGAAAGCCCTACAAAACAACAAGTCAATTTGTCAATAAATATATTTTTATGAATTATTTCAAATATAATATAGATGAGACCTGTATAGTTGCAAAAAGTTATTGAATAATGAATTGTTTTGATTTGACAAATAAATAAAGGAAAAAGTTGCACTCCCTAAGACAAAACAACCACTCAAATTGTCAAAGTGTTGAATTATTTTAAATATAATAAATATGAAAACTTTATAGTTAAAAAGTAATTGAATAATAAAGTGTTCTAATTAGACAAACAAATTAAAAAGACATTAAAAGACCTAATAATTATAGTAACACTTACATTGTAACCACTCTAATTTAACTATTGTTTCATAAACTTGTCTAGGAAGCTTTTTTAAACGATTAGTAACCACTCTCTAGTACCCTTTTAACTGTCGAGCAAAAAAATAAAATGGTGAAACTATTGATTCAAATTTTCTAGATAAATTCAGAAACATGCAGAATTGAAAATAACAATGACATTGAAATGATATTGAATGATATACTGGAATGATATGAATATTGATATGAATTTACATTGATGTTTGAACATCTTTATATAGTTTTATTTTCCCTTACAACTACTTACGAGATACTTACGAGAAAAACATCCCAGCAACTATATATTGAACTAATTTTATTAATCTAATCTGAACACATAAAAAACTAACCTAATTAATGTAATAAACCTAACATAGGCTAGCTTGATTGGTGTTACAACTTGATTTGCCAAATAGGTGACAACATTCAATTGAAAAATAAGGACACCAAAGCATCTAGTTTCTACCGATAGAAGAAAATAATATGAATTTTATGCAATAGTAAAATGTATAAAGTCTCTAAAATAATTTGTTGCATTTTGTATATAAATAATTAAAAGCCCTACAAAACAACAAGTCAATTTGTCAATAAATATATTTTTATGAATTATTTCAAATATAATATAGATGAGACCTGTATAGTTGCAAAAAGTTATTGAATAATGAATTGTTTTGATTTGACAAATAAATAAAGGAAAAAATTGCACTCCCTAAGACAAAACAACCACTCAAATTGTCAAAGTGTTGAATTATTTTAAATATAATAAATATGAAAACTTTATAGTTAAAAAGTAATTGAATAATAAAGTGTTCTAATTAGACAAACAAATTAAAAAGACATTAGAAGACCTAATAATTATGGTAACACTTACATTGTAACCACTCTATTTTAACTATTGTTTCATAAACTTGTCTAGGAAGCTTTTTTAAACGATTAGTAACCACTCTCTAGTACCCTTTTAACTGTCATACTCCACTCAACATTAACACGATTTTACGATTTTGAAGCTTCGTCTAAACATTATTGTTAGATCCGTGAGACCCACTTTTATTTTGGGTGTTATCTTCTGTACGGCACTTGCACTTGAAGAAGATATCACTCCACTTGCGTTTGCAGCTGCGCAACGAATCCAAAGGCCCCCATTTTTCAAGTTTCATCCACACCGACACGATCAGTAACATAAGGAAATAGACCATTCAGATAATTGAGTCTCGCCTTCGTCACCGAAAACTTGGCAACCATGTAGAAGAAGGTCAAATTAGCACAGGTGCAGATGAACAAGCACGACCCAAGAACCACCCAACCCAGCTTCGGAGCTTTCTCAGCGAGCATGGCATAAACTGCAAGCATGAAGCCGTAAGCGGTAAAGGCAAACGTGGCGCAGACCAATAGGTTGGTGACACAGGAACAACACCTTATCTCCCGTTGTGATAGGTGTACTCATCTGCCACATCAGCACCACAAAGAGCGACAGAAAGAATGCCACGCAATCAAAGATGAGAAAAAGCTTGAAGGTGTCCAATCCAAGTAGAAGCGGTGACCCTTGTTCGTCCTCGAAATCGCCAGGAACAGTGAAAGCCGCGGTGAATGACATTGTGGCTAACAGAACCGCCACAACTAACTCAGTGTTGCGCCGGTCGTCAAATGTTTTGTCCACCATCTTTACTGCAACCTCGTGTTTCTCTGCGCTCACCTTTGGAGCGCTGTACAGGAATGGCTTGTGCCTGGCTGGATAACTAGCCAACACTGAAATGATCTTGTCAGATTCATGATACTGTGTGTTCTCTCTCACTATGTCGACGGCTGTTAAACCTTCTTCATTAACAGCCAATTTGTTTATCCCCCTTATACCCAGCAAGGAACTCACCATCTGCAAAATGCAGAGTCTAATTCATTACATACAAATTGACGCTCCACTGGAAGTAATTAACCTTGATTAAGATTTCGTATTTTTCCTCAATAAGTTTTAGATCCTATATCCAGAGTAAACACTTTCATTCATTTCGCTTTATTTGTAACTACTTTAATAGTTCACCTGATCCAGTCAAGAAATCTTACATTGACCCAGAATGTAACTGCTGAATAGCTGATTTAGGAATTCTGTTTTCGTAAAAGCTATAAGATTCGTGAAGGAAGAAACTTACATTGAAGTTTTTCTTTCTGGCTGCAATATGAAGAGGTGAGTCTCCTTCGCGTATTTTGAAGAAAGGATCTGTGTTCTCTCTACCCACCTCTTCCTCTGGAGACTTGTCAATTCCTCTGTTGACTGGATCTAATAAACCCACATTTTGATTCAAGTAATCAACAATCCGAACTTGACTAACTTGGGCGGCTAGGTGTAGAACGTTCATTCCACAAATATTTGGTATTTCAACAGCATCCGGTCTCCCCTGTATTAACTCTTTTACCACTTCCAGATGTCCCAATTTCACTGCCACACAAAGTGGAGTTTCTTCATCGACATTAACACTGTAGCAAAGTTGGGGTTCAATCTTTGCTAACCGCCTTACTATATCCGCGTCGTTGATGAATTAAAACAGCAGCACAAAGAATGAAAACAGAGCTTAAAAAAATAGAGCAGCAAACAAGACTCAAATATATCAAAGAGCTATAAAGTTTCTTCATGTTATTACAGCTGAGAGGAATGCTCTATTTATAGAGCTCATACATATTTCTAGAGGGTTCTTGAGAAGCTTCAAGAAAGGAAGCACTCTAGAGATTTCTACATAATTTTAAATTCACATTTTGCACAAAGAGAAAAGCTCCAAGAAGCAAGTAGAAAGTTCTGGACTGTGCATTAAATGCCCAGCTACTATAATAAACATTATTTTTAACACCCCTCCATAATGTTTATTTGGAGAGAGTAGAAACATCTTTGAGCTGCAATAGATCTCTAAATTTCGTAAATTTTACAATAGACAATGCTTTTGTAAATATATCAGCAAGTTGATCTTCTGTTCCGCAAAATTGAAGCTCCACCTCTTGTCTTTCAATTAGATCTCAAACAAAATGATGATGCACTTCTATATGCTTGGACCTTGCATGATATACCAGATTTTTTGCTAGCTTGATAGTACTTTGATTATCACAAAATATTGTTGTTGGAGAGTCTTGTGGATGATGCAATTCTTCAAGTAACCTCCTAAGCCATAATGCTTCTTGAGATGCCTTTGATAAACCAATATATTCAGCTTCTGTAGATGAGAGTGACATTGTTGATTGCTTCTTGCTACTCCACGAAATCGGTCCCGATCCAAGATGGAAGATATATCCTGAAGTTGACTTTCTATCATCAATATCACCTGCATAATCAGAATCCGTATATCCAACTAAAGTAGGTTCTCCTCCATATTTGTATTCAATGCCAAGCTGATAAGTACCCTTAATATATCTTAATATTCTTTTAGCCGCTTTCCAATGTTCAATGTGTGGATCTGCCATGTATCTCGATACAATACCAACTGCATATGCAATATTTGGTCTAGCTATAGTAAGATGCAAAAGATTTCCAACAAGCTGCCTATATAATTTTCCATCCACTTTCTTTTGAGTAGAGTTAGCACCTAACTTTACTCCTATTTCACATGGTGTATTACATGGTTTACAATCACTCATATTGAATTTTTTAAGTACATCAAGAGCATATTTAGTTTGAGAGAGCATGATTCTTCCTTCTTCTTGCCATACTTGCATACCCAAAAAATAGTGCATTAGTCCTAAATCAGTTATTTCGAAAGCTTATTTGAGTTGATTTTTAGTTATCTCAATATCATGTGTGTGATCTTCTGTAATAATCAAGTCATCCACATACAATACAATGATAACAACCTTATTATCACAATATTTTACATACACATCTGGATCAGCATTACTTCTTTTAAATCCAACTTCTAGGAAGTACTTATTAATTTTTGAGAACCATTCCCTTGGTGCTTGTTTGAGACCATAGAGTGATTTTCTTAATCTACACACCAAATTCTCTTCTCCATACTTAATAAATCCTGGTGGTTGTTGCATATAAATTTCTTCTTTTAAGTCACCATGCAAAAATGCACTTTTTGCATCCATTTGAAAATTTTTCCAACCAAACTTTGTAGCTAAAACAACTATTGTACGAATGGAAGTCATCTTAGCTACTGGAGCAAAGGTTTTAGTATAGTCGATACCTTCTTCTTGTGGGAAACCTTTAGCCACTAACCTTGCTTTGTATTTTTCAATAGCTCCATCTGATGTGAGTTTGGTTCTATAGGTCCACTTGCAACCAACCACATTTTTGCCTTCTGGAAGTGTTGTTAGTTCCCATGTTCCATTCTTCATCAAAGAATTGTATTCTTCCTACATAGCTGCTTCCCATTCTTCTTTTCCTTTTGCTTCTTCATATGTGTTTGGAGTGTCAACCTGCATCACCTTAGTCATAAGAGCATAGTTAGCAAATATATATCTAGGACCTTCTTGATAAATTTTTTTGATGCTTCTAAATTTCTTTGGATTTTCATTATCACTTTCACTTGATTCTTCAACTTGAGTTGCATCCCATGTAGTGGTTTGCACACCTTGACTTTGACTATTGGTAGAAGTAGAATTTTCTTCATCAATCAAAAGTGGAAAGAAAGATAATGTTGGAGAATTATCATTCTTAACATCTTCATCAAACCATACATTTCTTTTAATATAGATTTCATTAGTTCTAGGATTGTATAACCTATATCCTTTCGATTCCTCACTATATCCAACCATTATGCACTTCTCGCTTTTCCTTTCAAGTTTGCTCCTCCTTTCATCAGGAATGTGAGCTTATGCTTTACAACTAAAAATTCTAAAATGAGATACTGTAGGCTTTCTTCCACTCCATGCCTCTTCTGGTGTTATGTTCAAAACTGCCTTAGTAGGTGTTCTATTCAAGATATATACGGTAGTATGAACTGCTTCAGCCCAAAATTTAGCTTCTAGATTTGTAGAATGAAGCATGCACCTAGCCATTTCTATTATAGTTCTATTTTTCCTTTCAGCAACACCATTTTGTTGGGGTGAATAAGAGACAGTTGATTCCTTTTTAATGCCACGTTCTTTACAAAAATCTAAAAGAGCTTTACTCATGTATTCAGTCCCTCTATCAGTTCTTAGTATCTTTAAGTACTTTCCACTTTGTTTTTCAGTCAAAGCTTTAAACTCTTTAAACTTTTCAAACACTTCATCTTTCTTTTGTAGAAAATACACCCAAATTCTTCTACTATAATCATCTATAAAAGTGAGGGTATACCTTGATCCTCCAATTGATGATGTTTTGAAAGAACCCATTACATCACTATGGACTAAATGTAGAGGAGCTTTTGCTCTCCATGATTTACCTTGAGGGAAACTTTCCACATGTTGTTTTCCCATTACACATCCTTCACACACCTTAGGGCTTAATGATATCTTTGGCAGCCCATGCACCATTTGTAATTTCTCCATAAGCTTGAGACTTTGAAAATTGATGTGCCCCAAATGTTCATGCCATAACCTGCTTATATCATCATATTGGGCAATAGCACACATGTTTATCTCCACATTTAGAAGTAAATTCTTGAAATTTATATAATCCATTCTCCATTTTACCAATTGCAATGACTCTATAATTATCATTGACATCCTTGATTAAGCACTTATCATTGTAGAATTCTATTTTATGTCCTTGACTTGCAATTTGAGATACTAAAAGCAGATTTGTTTTTAATTCAGGGACTAATTTCACATTTTTGAACAGACCATTATCAACTTTGACATTACCAGTCCCTTTAACTTCTAAAGCACTATTATCCCCCAAATATATTTTCTCTATATTATTTTCACTTATTGATTCAAATTGATTCTCATTATGAGACATGTGTTGTGTAGCACCAGAATCAATAACCCAATCTTCTTTGAAAGTATTATTTTCTTTAAGTGCAACACAAAATGCATTTCTTTTAGAATCTCCTAATTTTGGATAATTATTTACTTTCTTTTCTACATCTCTTTTCTTCTTGAAACATTCATTTGCCTTATGACCCATTTTACCACAATAATGACATTTCCATTTACTTCTATTATGATCTATATATGAAATATTCTTATTTTCATTCTTCCAATTTCTTTCTTTGGATTCATTTTCTTGTGACTTGTTATAATATTGTTTTCTTTTTATTACAAATGCTTGAGATTCACCATGAAATGATTCTTTTTCTTTAACTTGTCTTTTTTCTTCTTGAACCAACTTAGCACACAATTCTTCTAATTTAATACTTTTTAATTTATCTGCAGTATCTAAACCCCTTATAAATGATTGATAAGATCCTGGAAGACTTTGTAATATAATTTGCACAAAATCTTTATCATCTATATCTTTTCCAAGAGAAGCAAGCTCATTTTTCTTTTCCTTTAACTTACTTAAATGTGGGACTATCTCTTGTGAGCTTGATAATTTCAAATTGTATAATTCAGTTGTGAAAGATAAGATCCATAGATCACCTGAATTTTGATATAAATCTTTCAAAATCTCCCAAACTTTGACTCCACTTCTCTCATTACGAACTTCTGGAAAAACTTCTTCTGAAAGTGTAAGCTTGATTAGTGTTGCTGCCCTCTTGTCCCTTTTATCCCAATTATCTTGATCATTTCCTGGATTCGTAGGCCTTTCTTCACTACCAGTCACAATATCATAAAGATTTTGAAGGGTTAGAGTGATTTCAACATGAGATACCCAATCATAATAATTTTTTTCATTTAATTTAACTATAGGCAAAGTCACACCAAGTGATTCCATTGTTAAATTCTCTCCCTTTTTTAGATAAGAATGAAAGATATTTAAAAACTTGAATGCCCAAGCTTGAAACTGAAAAAATCTCACCAATTTGTTGAAGAAAAAATCTTTTCTTTTGCTGCAATATCCTTCCTTTGATGTAGTTTTTTTTGTCCCAAACCAAACTGCTGTTCACTCCTTAGTTACAACCTGCAAATATAAAGATTCACACAAGAAAAACACATATATTCATTCCAAAAGCATCATACATTCATAGCCCAAAGAACTGAAAATGCTCTGATACCATGATGAATTAAAACAACAGCACAAAGAATGAAAACAGAGCTTAAAAAAACAGAGCAGCAAACAAGACTCAAATATATCAAAGAGCTATAAAGTTTCTTCATGTTATCACAGCTGAGAGGAATGCTCTATTTCTAGAGCTCATACATATTTCTAGAGGGTTCTTGAGAAGCTTCAAGAAAGGAAGCACTCTAGAGATTTCTACATAATTTTAAATTCACATTTTGCACAAAGAGAGAAGCTCCAAGAAGCAAGTAGAAAGTTCTGGACTGTGCATTAAATGCCCAGCTACTATAATAAACATTATTTTTAACATTCCTGCGAGCAGCTATATGTAAGGCTGTATCTCCATTTTTGTACTTCTCCTGGATTAAATATTTTGCATCTGGCAGCCCTATTATATAATCCATCAGATCTGTAAAAGGGACACCCAAATTCTTTAGCTTAAATTAGATAAGATCTTTTTTTAAAATAGCGAAAGGTAACGTATGCTTAGTTGACCAGTGATAAACTAAAAAAACATAAAGTCACTGATGGTTCTTTCCGTGGGAATCCTGTCCTGCTGGTATTGGTGGAGTGGCTCGTTGTAGTGCTGGGGATGTTAAATTTTTCTTCTCAGTTCATAAGGGTGATTATACTAATAATCTCATGGAAGCTCAGACTATTTTATATACTGTGGAACAGTGTTGCTTGCGGGGATGGAGTAAGATTATCTGTGAGTTTGATTCCCAGGTGGTGGTGAACATGCTTTCTTCGCAAGAGCTTGAGGATGTTGGTTGGCAGATAGTTATTAAGCAGATAATTTTCTTCTCTTCTTCTTTTCAATTCATTAGGTTCACGTATATTCCTCGTGAATGGAATAGAACTGCTGATTGTTTAGCCAAATGGGCTTCTAGTCATGATCCGGGTTGGAATATTAGGGATAGGAAGCAACTGTCCTTTGAAATGGTGCAAGAATTTGATGATCTTGTTGCCCACGATCGAGCTCCTTGTTGAGCTCTCCTTGTTGTATTCCTTTCTGTCTTAATAAATTTTTACCCCTCTTTTTGCAAAAAAAACATAAAGCAGCCCTAATCCCTCAAAAACTAAATAATTTTCTTTTAAAAAAGAGCAGTATATATGCAGTACATCAAACAGCTATCAAAATCAAAGCTGAATAACCAGTGGATTATAGATTGATATTTATGGAGCTAAGGGTTCAAAAATAAGGTTATCTATCTTTTAAATTTGTCTTTATAGATACATGTATATTAAGATTATGCACTGATGAAAATTTGATTTGAGATAGAATCATTCCTAACTATTCAGTTTTACGAGTAGAAAACAACCAAATCTGAATAGACACGGGAAAGGAAAAAAATTTTATCTCAGAAAATATAATGGATACTATTAGAAACGAATACGCCAAAAAAATCCTTAAAATCTAAAGAGACTTACCTAAATCTCCTCTGTTTATTGCAACATATAAACAGGTTCTCTCGTCCGCCGTCTTTTGACGTAGACTTGACGGATGTGCGTAAAATAGCGCCTCCACTGTGGCTAAATCGCCGCTTTGGCAAGCTTTGAACAGAGCCGTCTCGTTACGCTTGTTGCAGACATCCACACCTGCAGTTTCTCTTGGTTTGAGTAGAATCTCTACAACTTTGAAGAAACCACCCTGAGCAGCCAAGTGCAACGGCGTATTTCCTTGGACATTGGTAGCCTTCAAAAGCAGAGGATTAAGTTTCAGGAGCTCTTCAACGACTGACAGATTTCCTACGCTCGCAGCCAAATGGAGAAGAGTATTTCCCCCTCCTGGTGTAACACTATTTACAACTTCTCTGAGTTGTGACCTATCAAATTTTAATCCAGGGCTTACTGCGACGTTGTACGCCTCCCGATCGATCCCTCTTCTGACTTCTTCTCTGGCTTCTTTTCTCTCAGTTGCCATGGCAAATTTCTCTTTTGCCGCCTACAACACTGGCCAAGATACTGCACAGTCTTCTACGCTACATTATAATCTCGTTAAATAAGTCGACCTACGGTATTATGGCGTCTATACAGAAGTTTCTTCGCTGTTGTCATAGAAGTTTTGTTTTTATTTCAAATTTCGAGGTATGACAACTCTTATTTCCATACAATCCTTCCTTAGATTCACCTCTTCAACTATTTGTTTTTCACGGGACTACTGAAGTTGCATTTACAGGAGTAGGTGGGGATATGCATAAACTTGTACCTCATAGTTGCCATGCCAAATTTTTGTTCTTGCTGCATTTAACGCTGGGAAAACTACCTCTTTTATATACAGCATTAAGCAATGCTTAATGCAGAATTACGATGTGAAATATATAGGGCTGCCCATAGGTATTAGGTGGAGTAATAGACTCGCTTTAAAGATAAGAGAAATATGAACAAACGAGGGCAAGAGAGGGTCCATCCAGGACACTAACCCCATGACTGTGACCTCTCAGAAAAGTACCAAATATTACAGTGACTGTTGACGTCTCTGTTTTGCTATTCATGATCAGTTGACATGACATTTGGTTTTTATCGTTGCCACCCAAGATAGCTCTTTATCATGTCATTAAACAATCCAACATGTGTTATTATGGTGTGAACAGGTACGGAGCACAATAAATGGCAACGGCTAAAACGTAAATTATTTTGCGTGGTACATGCCCTGTATGTCGATGGCTATGCCGCCTGCAGTTTGGACGGACCTGCTGTGCTCTCATATAGTCTGCCAAATATTGCATCCGTCTAATACTGGAGACTGTGTACTTTGAAATGTTGCAAATTTATTAATAAAATGTATTAAAAATTAACATTGCGTTTTTGGAAAATGTATTACAAATCTAATATTGGTTTTTTAGAGCCAAACTTTTCTTAATGTTTTTCAGCGTGTAGCAGCGTATAATATAGAATAAGAAATAAAATATAAAATATGTTATTCATTAAGATATAATTAGATTTTATTAATAATATAAAGATTGTTTTTAAGTTAAAGGAATATTAAATAATATTAAATAATAAAATAAATTATATTATATTACATTTTAAAATTAATTAATTTAAGAATAATGATAGTAAATAAAAGAATATAATAGTTTTGATTTATATCTATTATATTAATTTAATAAGAAAATTATTTAAGTTATTTATATTATTTAAAAGTTGAAAATTGGAATAGAAATAATGTTAGTAATTTATAAGTATTAAATATTTTTTAAAAGTTAGTAATTTTGATTTTGCTATCAATTGAAGGATTAAATTATATAATTTTCTTGCATTCAACATGTTCAGACTTAGAAGGAGGACAGTCTCACCTTCCATGAAAACTATGTGATATAATTGCATTTATTTTAGTATTTTTAGTGCTAGTCATTGCTTTGTTATATTTCTAAATAGGTATGTTCATTTGTCCATGGAGATTTTGGAGTGGAGGAATATGTTGCATTTGTCAAATTATATGAGTATAGAATATATGAGAAATTTTTTTAAAGAGCCATATTTTTTTTTATAGTACAAATGTTTCTTGATTATATGAGTTTTATATCACTTTTAAAACAAGTGCCATGCAGTGGTTAAGTAATAAAAATAGATATACAATGCTTGATATTTCTTATATAATTTTATATTAATTTATTATTTGAATCTATAATGCATAAACTATTACATTTTAAAAATATTATAATATGAACTACAAATATATTTTTATATAAACACATTTAAATAGAATTAAAATAATGCACGTTATAAATTATATATGTTTATATTAAATTTATTAATTGAAATATATAATAATAACAATTATTTTAAAATGTATTCTATATTAAAAGTTAGTACTTGAATTCTAAAAATCTAAACTATAATAATATATTATTATAATATATAAGCAACAAGTACATTATGATTTAAAAAATGCTATTGGAATCATCCATATAAGATTTAAATATCTTTAGCCAATAAATTGAATAACAAATAATTTTATAATTTTATAAAGTTAAAAGGTTACACACAAGTAGTTCAGAAGCATTTGTACTATACCTATGGATTGTGGAAAACATAGCTCTTATTGGTATCTATTTTGTTGATGATTCTTCAGGACTATGGAAAACATACTCTGTGTCTTCAGGACTGGTCTGTGGCATTTGCTTGCCTGATTCTTCCTCCCAGTTAGTCAATGGGCATTTTGTTGATGATTCTTTTCTTACTCTTCTTGAAGATGAAGAAAACATTAAAAATGCTTTAATTTGTCAAGACACTTTTTGTCAAGCCTCTGGCTCTGCCATTCAATGGCATAAAACGCTTTGCTACCAACAGTCTTTTTTGCTAGCTCCACCTTGGCTCAGCCAATTCCAATGGAAATGGGTTACTCATGGAGAAATCTTCCGCTTTCTTGGCATTCCCTTTGCTTTCCAAGCTTCCCCTATGGAACTTTGGAATTCTGTGCTTACAAAGATTAGCAAAAAGCTTGATTATTGGATCACTAAGCCGCTTTCTCTTGCTGGTAAATTCCAGATTTGTTCTAAGATTTTGGCTACCACCCATGTGTATTATTCTTCTTGTTGGGCTCCCTCCAAAGCTTCCTATCTCAAATTAGAACATTTTCTCAGAGATTTTTTTTGGGCCTTTGGTTTTGATCATCATGGTTCTCACAGAGTTGCTTGGGATTTCTGTTGTCTCCCAAGGGAATCTGGGTGTCTCGGCCTGCTTTCCACTCGGAAGAAAGGCCTTGCCCTCTGTCTAAATGGATTATCAGAGCTATTTCTGGAGATGGAGCTTGGAAAATTCTTGTTAGGCATTGCATCTCTTCAGGCTTCCCTGCTAACAGACCGACGTGGAAGGGGATTGGTTTTCAGACCCTTCTCACTATGTGTGAACCAATGGTCATACAGGGCTCTTTTGTTATAAAGAGCATCTGGAAAGCTTGGGAAGCTGTTAACCCTTGGCTTTGTTGGGCTGGTGATGAGTTTCGCAATGAGCTGTCCTTAAATCAACAGAACATTTGGTGGTCTCCCCTGTTTGCCTTCCACGATACTCCTCTTGCCAAGACTCAAGGTGCCAGTGCTCTGCATTTCTTTAAACATGGCATCCGCACTAGCAAGGATATTTTTTCACGAGTCACCATGAATTTCAGGTCATGGGAGGATATGCAAGTTCAATACCGCCTTGTTCGTGCCGATCACCAGACTTACGACCTTCTGTTTTCTTCCATCCTTGTGCACTTACTTCATAAAGTGGGGATTTAGTCTGTTCGTCCTTAGTGGTATGATTGGAAGTGGTTTCTTGCCACTCCATTTACCAATTATAAGCCCAATATGGGTTATAGATGGCTTTCGCCCCACCTTCCGATGGTGGACACACTTAATCAACGGTGGCATTTGCATTCTTCACTTTCTTAATGGAGAAAACAGTTCAACACCATTTGGAGTGCCATTACAGAACCTAAGATTGCTCACTTTGCTTGGTGCCTTGCCTTCCAAGGTCATCCCCTGGGGCCTCAACTCAAGCACATTGGGGTTCTTGATCCCAGATGCCCCTTTTGTGGCCAACCTAAGTCCTTTTTGCATATTTTTTGGTTTTGCAAGCTTGCTCAGAATTATTGGCACTGGATTCATGATTTTTTCAAGCCTTTCAGGCCTAAACCTTTTTCATGGCACATGATCCTGCTGGGTGATTCCCCCATAATTCCTCGAAAGTTTTCCCAGATTTGGCATACCTTCAGGATGGAAATTTTGTTTTCTCTATGGAAATATATGAATGCAGTGTTATTCACTCATAGTTTTTTGGATGTTAACATTGCAATGTACACTAAGGCATGCATTTGTAACAATGTCATTATGCAGATATAGGTGCAAGCTAATAAAGTTTCCCTGGAGGTTGCACACTTACAGGAATTGTTAAATCATTGGGGCAATGCTCCTTGCACCATTGCCAGAGTGCCTCCGGATGCCTTGGCTGATGCCTCCTTGTCTCGCGGTCATCGTTCCCGACGCCAGTCCTCTGGCTGCCATTCTCACACGCCGCGCTCCCTGGGTCCCTGCCACCGCTCTCCCAGCGGTGGTCATGGCAATTGGAGGCGCAACTCTGCTTCCCATCCCCGTGGTGGTTCTAGCTGGTCCCCAGCTCCCCCCCTTGGGCAGGCTTCTGGCCGGTCTCCAGCTCCTCCTCGTGGACGGGCGCACTCTGGCAAGTTTCCTCGGCTGGCCTTGGCAATTTCTCCTTCACGGCCATACAAGAAGGATACGAAGACTGCAACTACCCCAGATCCTGCTGATGCTACTGACGGCTGGACTATTCCCAGTCCGCCTCACAATCCCACTGATGCGTGGGGATTTCCTGATAAACATGATCCTCCTCCCTCTGCTGGTACTGCCTTGGCAACCTGAGGTTGTTAAAAGTGTTTTTTTTTTTATGAATAGTTTATAGTTTTTGGCTGAGGCCATGTTGTTTATTCTGGCTTCGGCCATTTGAACTCATTCGCGAGGTGATCCTGTATCCCCCGACCCCTTTTTTGTGAATTGTAATCTTAGTAAATTTTATTAATTGAAAAGGACTATTCATCAAAAAATCTTTTGAGATATAAAAAATATATCACTGGCTACACTAATTGTTGTGATTCACACTCTTTTGACACTAAGTTTCAATACTTAAAGTCTTTATGACGTTATCTCAAAAAATCTATCTTGGATTAATATGCTATGTATGAGATAGATTAGATTGTCACTGATTTATGTTTGCATCAATATTTTGGATCACTTCCATCTTGAAAATGTCAAGAACAATTTTTTTTTTATCATCATATAATGAATCATAAATTTTGATATTTAAATGCAAGCTATAACATAAACAATTGCAACAATCTATATAAATTGTGAAAATTTGATATAGTTAAAAAAATGTGACTTTAATACTCGAATGATAATTTTATTTAAATAATGTTAGACTGAAGGCTTCGTTTAATAGAGAAAATGTTGGAGAAAGAGGAGCAAAATTTATGAACTTTGCAACCTTGTCAATTACTTTTCAATTTATAACATATAATACAATTTATTCTTATTTTGCAAATGTTTGGTAAATGTTAAATTTGTTGGACATTGCACAGTAAACTACTTCTCCTATCTAACAAAAATAGGTGATTTAATAGTTTGATAATATTTTCTACTTATTTTTTATTAACTTCAACTAATTTTCTTATTAAATTAAAATAATAGTTATCAATCAAAACTATTATATTCTCTTATTTACTATTATTATTCTTAAATTAATTAATTTTTTTTAATGTAATGTACATTATTACATAAATAATATTGTATGAAATTTGTTTTATTATATTATTTAATATTTCTTTAACTTTAAAATAATCTATATATTATTAATAATATAGGGCATCCGCCTCACAAAATAATTTACCATTTAGGTGTTGCCTATTTTTCTATTTAATTTATATAGTATAAATGAAAGATTATTAACTTTATACAATTTTAAAATTATTTGTTATTCAATTGATTGGCTAAAGAGATTTGATTTTATATGGATGATTCCAATAGCATTTTTTAAATCGTAATGTAGTTGTTGCTTATATATTATAATAATATATTATTATAGTTTAGATTTTTAAAATTCAAGTACTAATTTTTAATATAGAATACATTTTAAAACAATTATATATATATATATATATATATATATATATATATATATATATATATATTTCAATTAATAAATTTAATAGAAACATATAGAATTTATATCATGCATTATTTTAATTCTATTTAAATATGTTTATATAAAATATATTTGTAACATATTATAATATTTTTGAAATATAATAGTTTATGCATTATAGATTCAAATAATAAATTAATATAAAATTATATAAGTTATATCAGAGATTGTATATCTATTCTTATTATTTAAACACTATTAACCACTATGTGGCACTTGTTTTAAAAGTGATATAAAACTCACATAATAAAAAAAAAATTGTACTATAAAAAAAATATGACTCTTTAAAAAAAAATTCATATATATTATATACTAATATAATTTGACAAATACAACATATTCCCTCCACTCCAAAATCTCCATGGACAAATAAACATACCTATTTAGAAATATAACAAAGCAATGACTAGCACTGAAAATACTAAAATAAATGCAATTATATCACATAGTTTTCATGGAAGATGAGACTGTCCTCCTTCGTCATAAGTCTGAACATGTTGAGTGCAAGAAAATTATATAATTCAACCCTTCAATTGATAGCAAAATCAAAATTACTAACATATAGAAAATATTTAATACTTATAAATTACTAACATTATTTCTATTCCAATTTTCAACTTTAAAATAATATAAATAACTTAAATAATTTTCTTATTAAATTAAAATAATAGTTATAAATCAAAACTATTATATTCTCTTATTTACTATCATTATTCTTAAATTAATTTTTTTTTAATGTAATATAATATAATATATTTTATTATTTAATATTATTTAATATTCCTTTAACTTAAAAACAATCTATATGTTATTAATAATATCTAATTATATCTTAATGAATAACATATTTTATATTTTATTTCTTATTCTATCCTATACACTTTTGCACACTGAAAAAACATTAAGAAAAGTTTGGCTTTAAAAAACCAATGTTGGATTTGTAATACTTTTTCTAAAATACCAATGTTGGTTTTTTAATACATTTTATTAATAAATTTGCAACATTTAAAAGTACACAGTATGCAGTATTGGACGGATGCAATATTTGGCAAACTGTACAACAACACAACAGGTCCATCCAAACTGCAGGCATGTATAGATAGCATGAGGCAGGCATAGCCATCGACATATAGGGCATCTACCATGCAAAATAATTTACGTTTTAGCCATTGCCACAATATATGGCCTCACTTTAAAAATTAAAAAGTGGGTAATGCTAAATAAAGACAAACTATATGGTTGATCAATTTTAAAAAAAATTAAAACATCATTTCAACATTTGATCTTTATGATCTGCATAGTTTGTACTAAAAAATAGTCAAAAATAAATAAATAAATAAATTTTAAAAAATAATAATAATACTTCATTTTTGTGAATCTGGAAAAATAAAATGTTTTAACTTTCTTTTGTCTTTAGTGCATGTTGTCTAGAGATTAGCCTCTCCCAAACAAGTTTATTGAAAGAGGGTGAAAGGTCTCCACAAAATTATTAGTTTTCATTAAAAGCTATGTCTTATAAAATACTTCTTGTGATCTTTTAATATTTATGAGTGTTTGTATTTTTTATTTTAGTCTTTTGAAGATTATTTATCTTTTCCGATTGGTTATTCATATTTTTGATGGGGCTTTATTAGATTTTTTGTTTAGGAATTAAGAATATTTTTAATGGCATGTTTCCCTATCCACTAGAAACAATATTAGTAATCAGATGAGATAATATTTGAGAACCACAGAAAGCCCAACAACAAACCATCTAGAAGCTTCCACCAAAAACAAATGAGAAGAAGCATCAACAACAATAATTAGATCTGCATCTTTATATAACAAAAGTGATTAGGCATGTGTTGTTCATTCTCCCCACATCGTTTAGGATGGTCTTTGCCCCTTCACTCTTCGTTATTTCTAAATTTCATCAAAGATGAAGATTTTTCTCCCTTAATTACAACAATGTTTACAGTTTCTTATCTACATTTTAACTAAAATTATGGTTGTCTCTAACTTTTAGTGAAACATAAGGTTTATTTCTTTATCTTGCAGGTCATAATCATCACTAATAATATCTCCACCATAAATGCTACAAATCCAACAAAATTTGTAGCAATTTCACCATTTTATAGAGTAACATTTCAAATATTTAGCATCAAGCAATCCTAAATTTCACCAATTTAGATGTTTTAAGTTTGTACCACAGTAGTAAAATTCTTTTTTCTAGACTGACTAACCCACGTAACTAAGAAAAATGCTTTTGTCTGGACTGACTAACCCATAGAATTAAGACAAGTGAATGTGGGAGGAGCCAGATCGATATTGCAAAGAAAATCACTCTATACACATTCTATGATGGCAATATCCACAATCTGGCAACCCTGCTTCACTCACCTAAATCATTATTCCATATAAATGGAACTTTAGATCCATTGCAAATATTCAAGAGTACTTTTGGGTTTTTCTTTATTTTCATACCCACAATGCAATTCTTCATGTTAAAGAGGCCTAAATTAAATATGAATTTAGGGGAAGAGACCCAGACTACCTTTGTGTAACTGTAGGTTGAATTATGATAATTGTTTTGGTGTACCTCCATATATGATTGATGAGGTTAGTGGATGTTTTGCATTAATGCAAGGAAGCAAACCAATTGAAATCGAATTAATGCCATCTAACTTCTTTTCCCCTCTTTTTCCTGTTAGAGAATGAGAGAATATGAACAAGACCCTATGTATTAGTCAGTAGAAATGACTACGGATCACAATACCACTACTCATGATCATGATAGAAGGAAAACCTTTAAAAAAATTGTAGGAAAAGGAAAAGGAATGAAATGGGCTGCAAGATGAGGAAATATCTATTTCTCTATGTGTTATATCCTAGCCCTTTTAGCACTAGTGGGCTCCATGATGTCGCTCGTGGATGGAGGTATGAGTGTAGTTGTAGAAATGGCTTTTAGTGGTTTGATTCTTGATTGAATTTTGTGATTTTATTGTGTTGCAAGATTTTGGAATCAATTTTTGGGGTTTTTAATTTAATTGTGTTGTGTATTGACTTCATTTTCTAGGTTGTCTTATAGTATTTTACCCTTTACATAAGCATTCATACTCAATTTCATACTCTAGTTTCTCATTTTATGTTGTATATATCTCAATATATAACTAATATCTATTTTAGTTATTAAATAAAATATATGATTAATTAATATTTGATTATATTTACTAGAATTTATTGTCACAAGGAAATTAATATTTCATGTGAAGGAGAAATCACAAATATGTGAGGATAATTGTGTAAGAAAATTTCATATTATTTGTTTATGGCTAAAATCAAGGAGAAGATTGTGGCTGAAAACAAGAAGAAGATTTCTTGATTTTCTTTCTATTTAATGTCCAGATTAGTGTGTAAAATAATAGAGCAATGCCTACTAGCACATAAATGAGCCAATGTAGGGGAAATTCAACTTCCCTTAATGCCAATCTGCAACAATTCAAGACAAAGCTTCAGAATGGAGTTCTCACTGTTGCAATTTCAAAGCTTCTTTCTTTTGATGAAGTTAGCCTTATAGAGATTCATGAATGAACGTTATGTTTTAAAATTCAAGTGTGATTTGTATAAAATTATTATTCAAATTAATTTTTGATTGAATTTTTCTTTTTCTTGATTCATTAGTTGTATTTTAGTTGGTGGTAGTTAGTGTAAATTTGATTCTTAAAAAAATCAGTGATAATCCTAAATAAGTTACATTCATTATTATAATTTTATAGTAAAACCATATTAGATTGATAACCACCTACAATAACATTACAAATGATTTCCTGATTGTATTCACTGATAGGAAGGATTAAGTGGTCCACACTAAATCCCTGAATAATGTTTACAATAGGAAAGCATTTTTTCCTCCAATAGATATAAGACACCAAAATGTAACATGGATTATAGTATTCAACCAAATAATTCAATGATGGCTTGGTTGATTTGAGGCCATCATTGCCATTCTCAAAGAAACCATTTATAGGCACAAGGTTCTTCCAGTCCTGCAAACCACACAAGCCATGTTGGTTTAATAGGACTGATTGATTTAAGACATGAAAAGTAGTTCGAGAAAAAAATATGGGTAGCTAATCTAGGAACCTTAATTATGTCGTTGATCTAGGCTTCCCATTTCCAGCAACAAAATAACCATACAACTAGTTGCATCTATCAGCCTGGAATCCTTTTCACTATCTCGCTTTGGGAAAGGATGGTCCATGCCACGCGATAGTAGATGAGGAATCATTTCCATTACTGCGAGAGCCTTCTCTCACCGGTTTTCACTTCACTTAAGTCATCTAATGCTTCACCTTCCTCCTCATTTTAATTTTTCATTAGCCTCTAGAAATTTAATGATAACATTACTTGTTTTTTCTTCTTCTTCAATATCTCCATTTTCTCTCTCAGTTTTGATTGATAAATTTGAAAAACACCTTTGCAATTTGAATAATGCATAGATGTTTACGATACCAAAATTATAATCAACAAGCATACGAGTAGGAATATAAATAATTACCCCACTATAGCAAGAATTTGAACATCAAGAATGGCTTACATATTGTTGGAATTCTTTAGAATAACTGAGAGGGGGGGTGAATTAGTTATTCAAGGTCCAGATGTACAAAAAATTTCTTCATGCTTAGTGAACCCATAGAGAATCTATGCATGTATGCATGTAATCAATAAGACTTGTAGTGTTACTGTCAAATCAACTTGTAGAAATGTAAACATGAAACATAAAAGATTCATCAACACACTTGACACAATGATTTAACGTAGAAACCCAATTTGGGAAAAACCACCAGTAACATGCTACTCTTTTTCACTCTTCTAAAGTGATCTCATGTGAAAGGCCAACCCTGATAAAGGTTACAACACACACTGTTAAATGTGACCCGGTTAAGGGATTTCAATCACCTTGTTAAAAGCGATCCTTGTTAGAGGACTTTAGACCATTCACTTGGAATGCCACCCAATTAAAGGATTTTCAAATGACTGTTAGGTCAACCTTAATCCAAAGGATTTACCCTAGACTGATACAATTGTTAGAGAGTAATAGTAGAGCTTTGAACTGATACAACTTACAACTTTTCTTGCAGATTATAGATCTTTGTTTAGTCCTCAATTCTTCTTGGCCTTCATACTTTGTAGTTTTTATAGCTTGTTCACTCTTCAAGCATATATCTCCTTAAGCCTTCTTGCTTAACATGCCAAAGTAGTCACCTTTTAGCTCACTTGATGAAGCAGAGTCATTTTATTTCTGTCTTCCTTCTTTTCCTTGTTCTTTCCTTATCTTCTCTGATACTTTTCTACTCTCTCTCTTCTACTTCATGACTAGACATTCCTTTTTATAGGAAATTAAGAGACTTTTCTATTTTCCATAATCCATTTTAGCGTTTGGACAGATTAGGTAGGATACAATGTATCTACCTCATATTCCATCTTTCTTCTAGAAACTTCTCCTATAATCCATTTGAATTCGCCTAAAAATGGCTTATCTCAAATTCTATGCTACCAGCTCATCAACCTTATCTTCCATGTAATTCACAAATTTAAGAAAAAAAACTTGTCAACTTAGATTTGGTGAATCTTTGATCTTTCTAATAATGTAGCAGCTTGGCATTATCAATCTTCTATTGCTCAAAACATATTGTATTGCTTGGCATCGACTATGAAATCACTTAGTATCAACTAAAGTTTACTAGCACTTGACATCAACTAAACTTTACTTAGCATCAACTGTGTTGCTCAACATCCACTAGAATTTACTTTTTCACAGCTCCAACTGACTTTTTTCTTAGCTTGTACTAACTTTTCTCGACTCCAACTAACAACTCGGTCAAGCTTGGCATATAGTATTTTGTGTAACTTGTTCTTCTAAAGTTTCTAAGTGTAACCAATCTTTGTAACCTCAAGTAGATTATCAAGTCATCATGTTATCATTATTTTAACTGATCCTTGCACTTCATTACATAATCATAACTCAACCTTTCCTCTAGATTCTATTGTTATCTCTTATTGATCAAATCCTCTTCATCAATCAACTAAGTAATAGTACTTGAATCTTATAAGCAATTGTCTTACTAGCAATAATAGTTTTGACATTGGTGACAAAATACTGATTGAAATACATTTTCTACTTCAATAATCTCCCTTTTTTGATAATCTCTTTCAAAAATGATCTTTTCAGTTAGATCTCAACAATCTCCCTCTTTGGCATTGATGGTAAACCAAACTGATCAACTATGTCACCTAAATGGTAAAACACTTTGTTCAACCAAACTAACTAAGTTAAAATAGTAAGACAATACCAAAAAAAATTGTAGCAAAATTTCTACTCCCTCTATCGGCAACTTCCATCTTCTGATTAGGTTACAAAACTTTTTCTTATAAGTCCCTCTGAGTTTCTTCTTGTATCTTCCTCTTACTAGGTAGATTAGTATTCCTCTCTTTCATCACATCAATAATTATTTGATCTCCCTCTAAGAATATCTCTTGTATATTTTCTCTGATGGTGATCAGTTTATGATATTTCTCCCTCTTTGATAACAATGTCAAAGACATATCATCTTTTCATCTTAACATGTAGATATAGAATTTTATAGTTTCTCTAGTTTCTCCCTCTATTACCTTACTTGTGACTATTTTGAAGTTTTAGCATTTAATTACTTTAGGTAGCTCCTAAAGTATGATCTTCTGCATAAATTTGTAACATTTGGCAATCAACTTATGATGTAGGGTTGTTTTCTTGTTACTTAGATAGCCTTTGATAGGGGTATTAACCCTAATTTACCTCTTAGATATTCATGAGCATACTTAGGTAATGGTTTTTTGAAGATGCCAACAATTTTCTCCTTTGTGTTAACATATTCCATCTTCACTTCTTTGTCTTAAACTAGCTCTCTAAGCAATGATACTTGATTGCAATGTGCTTTGTCTTAGTGTGCACGACTGAATTCTTTGATATATTGATAGCACTTGTATTATCACAATAAAGTATCACTAGTTTTGTGATCTATTCCTTCATTCCTTTGAGTAGCTACTTGGTCCATACAATGTTTGTGCAATTTATAGTAATGGCAACATATTTAGCTTCAGCAGTAGACTATGAGGTACAACTTTTTTTCTTACTAGTCCATGTAACCGGTCTCTTGCCTAAGAAAAGTGCTCCTCCACTGGTACTCTTTCTGTCATCTATCTTGCTAGCCCAATTAGCATTAGTGTAGGCTCTTAAGTCAAAATTTTCATTCTTCTTGTAGTATAGGACAAACTCTTCTGTACATTTCAAGTATCTCATTATTCTTTTCACAACCATTAAATGATTCTCTCTTGGATTTGCAGACAATCTTGCAACTATCCCTACAGATAATGCAATATTAGGTTTTCTATGTACAACATATTGCAACTTACCAATCATAGACCTATACATTGTTTGGTTTACTTAAGCTAAATCATCATTCTTTGATAGTTTGTCTTGTTATCATAGGTGTACTTACTAGTTTGGAATCTTCCAGTCCAAAAGTTTTCAATATTTACTTGATGTACTTTGATTGAGTGATTTATATACCATATTTTAATTGACATACTAGAAAACCCACCAAGAACTTGATTTCTCCAAACATATAAATTTCAAATTCTAACTTCATTTGATTTGCAAAATCCTTACATGAAGCATCTTGTCCTCCAAATATGATGTCATCAAAAAAAATTTTAGATAAAAAAATGCATCTACCGTTTTCTATCTTTATGTACAGATTGTTGTTATCATTAGTTCTTTCAAATCCAATCTTCACAGATACTTATGAAGTCTCTCATACCATGCTCTTGGTGCTTGTTTCAAACCATATAGAGTTTTGTGCAGTCTACATATCATATTCTTATTGTTATCATTGAAAAATCCTCTTGGCTATTCTATGTAAACTTCTTCTTCTAGTATGCCATTTAGAAATGCAGATTTAACATCCATCTGATAGACTTTGAATCCATTGTATGCGGCATAAGTAAGTAGAGTTCTTACTCCTTCCAATCTTGCAACAAGGGAAAATGTCTCTCCATAGTCAATTCCTTCCTCTTGTGCATGTCCTTTCCAAACTAGTCTTGCTTTGTTCCTTGTGGTTCCACCATTTTCATCTAGCTTATTTCTAAATACTCACTTGGTGTTAATCACATTTTTGTCTTTTGGTCTAGGAACTAGACTCCACATTTTGTTTCTCTCTATTTGTTCAATCTCTTCTTCCATGGCTTTGCACCAGTTAACATCTTCTAATGCATCTTTTATTATCTTGGGTTCTTTCATGCTTAGAAGACATGATTCATTTCTTAATCTATTTCTTGTCATTGGTCTAGCATCTTTGTTTCCAATGATTTGATCAGCAAGATGATGTCTTCTAACATATTTGGACAACCTTGGCTCAGCTCTTGTTTCTTCATGTTGTCTTTCAACTCAGAGTCACTATGTATATCTCTGTCAATTATCTCAGCATCTCTTTCATGTGTACTAACCCTAGAATCAAAATGTTTAATTTCTTCATTCTATAACTCAACTTTTGAATGCAGCTTAGTTCCTAAAGTCAACTTGACATTCACGGGGTGTGACTTGGTAGTAACTAAAACTTGTTGTTAGTTTCCAACCTGATTTATAGTGTCTTCTTCAACAGACATTCTTTCATAAAAGTATACAAATGATTTGTATTCTCCTAGTTCTTTCATAGGTTTGAAGCATCATGTATTTCTATGAATTCATCAAAATTTATATTTGCACTTTCCACAATTTTTTTAGTGTTAGTATTCAAACACTTGTACACTTTACTTTTTGTGGAGTAGCCAAGGAATATACCTTCCTCACTTTTTGCATCAAGATTACCATTCCTAATATCTTTAAGAATGTAACATTTATTTCCACTTAAAGTATTTTACATTGGGTAAGTATCTATCCATAGTTTAGAAGGTGTTGCATGAGTACCTTTCTTAATTTGCACATGGTTCAGGGTGTAGATAGTTGTGCTTTCAACTTCTCTTCAATATTTTAGAGCAACATTCTTTTCTATCATGAGTGTTCTAGCATAATCCATTATAGACTTATTTCTTCTTTCAGCAATTCCATTTTGTGGAGGGGCTCTAGGTGCAGATGTTAGTCTTTTGATTCCTCTATCATTACAAAACATTTCAAACTCATTTGATGTGAATTCTCCTCCTTTGTCTAATCTCAACATTTAAGACTTTTACATATTTCCTTCTCAACTCTTGCTAAGTACCACTTAAATGTTTGAAAAGCATCAGATTTCTATTTTAGAAACATGACTACCATCATCCTAGCTAGAATAATCATCTACAAATAGCATTATGTACTTATCTCCTCTATATCTTTGCACTTCAGTTGGTCCACACAAGTTAGTATGAACAATCTCAAGTATTTCTTTAGAGGTATAAGCTTTACTCTTAAAGCTTTATTTTGTCATTTTTCCTAGCTGACATTGTTTACACACTATATTGTTAGGCTTATTTAGCTTTGGAAAACCTCTAACTTTCTTCATTTAAATAATACTAACCAAGTTATGAAAGCTAACATGACATAACCTTTTGTGCCATAGCTATACATCATCAAATTTTACAACAAGACAAGTAGCATCCTCTATATCAAGATAGAATAAATTACTTCTAGTTTGATCTCCTTTCCCAACTAGTTTCCCATTTGTGTCATATATCTTAGTAGTTTTGTTTCCAAATTCAACCTTGCATCCCAAATTATTCAATTGTGATACACTTAACAAGTTATAGTTTAGTCCTTCAACATAGTAAGCGTTGTCACATGAAATCTTATCTATGAGTTTGATAGACCTTTTCCTTTTATCAAACATGGTGCATCATTACCAAATCTTACACTATTTCCATCATAATAGTTTAAGGTATTGAACTTACTTTTGTCTCCAGTCATGTGATGTGAGCATCCACTGTCAATGATCCATCTATCATTCTTGTTTAGACAAGTCACAAGTGTAATTGCCTCATCTTCATCAGATTTGTCCTTCATTGCAACATAAACTACTTCATCATCATGTTTATCAGAATCATCCTCTTCAACAATGTAGCATTTCTTTCCTTTGTCTTTGAAATCCTTGTTGTCTTCATTTCTTCAGCCTTTGTATTTATCACTTCCTCTATAGTTCTTTTTTGGACATTTGGTAGTAATATGCCCAATCTCATTGCAATTGAAACAAATGATGGGTAACTTACCTTGAACTTACCTTTACCTCTATAGAATCTTCTTGCCAGTAGTGCTTCCAATTATTCAACATCTTCTTCATCTCTATAATTATCACTAGACACATGTTTTATCTTTCTCTTCTTCTTCTTCAGTGTTACTTCATTAGAGTCCTTCAATAACAACTTAACTTTGAAAGTAGATTCAAGACTCTCAGATTTGTAATTATCAAATTTAGATAGCTCAAAAGCAATGAGTCTACCTACCAGACCTTCAAGGGTTAGATCATTTTCTAGAATGCATCTGAATTCTTGGATTGCCAAAACTCTAATAGCATAAATAAGCAATAGTGTTCTTAAGATTTTACTTAAAACAATATCGTCATCTATATGACCAATAGCTCCTCTCATTGCACTAACAACTTATTTTATCCTAGCAACATATTGAGCAATATCCTCACCTTTTTCCATTCTCATATCATCAAACTTACCTCTGAGACTCTCAGATTTGGCTCTTTGAACATTTTTGTCTCCTCCATAGATGGTGTGTAGGTCATCCCACTTTTTTTTGTAGTGTTACATCCTTTGATATCATCAATTTTGGCATAGCTTAGGGCTGAGGCATTCTCCAACATTTCTTGATTGTGTTCTTTCTTTTTCCTCATATCTTTAGTAGTCAAGGCTCTAGTTGGATCAACATGTTCCACTATGATGGAAGTTTGTGCATGATCTCCAAGTCCTCCAAGATGTAGCTTCATCAAAATTTTCCATGTAGGAAAGTTGTCTCTATTAAGCCTCGGTACTTCTCTTTTTGACATCTTGATCTTTGTGCTTCTAGTACCTTCAAACTAGTCCTCTTAAGTAGATGACTCTAATACAAATTGTTGGAATTCTTTAGAATAAATGAGAGGGGGGGTGAATCAGTTATTCAAGGTCCATATGTAAAAAAAATTTCTTCATGTTTAGTGAACCCATAGAACATCTATGCATGTATGCATGTAATCAATAAAACTTGTAGTCTTACTGTCAAATCAACTTGCAGAAATGTAAACATAAAACATAAAAGATTCATCAACACACTTGACACAATGATTTAATGTGGAAACCCAATTTGGGAAAAAACACCAGTAACATGCTACTCCTTTTCACTCTTCTGAAGTGATGCCTATGAAAGGCCAACCTTGTTAAAGGTTACAACATACACTATTAAATGTGACCCAGTTAAGGGATTTCAATCACCCTGTTAAAAGTAAACCTTGTTTGAGGACTTTAGGCCATTCACTTGGAATGCCACCTGGTTAAATAATTTTTAAATGACTATTAGGTCAACCTTAATCCAAAGGATTTACCCTAGATTGATACAATTGTTAAAGAGTAACAATAGAGATTTGATCTGATACAACTTACAACTTTTCTTACAAATTACATATCTTTGATAGTCCTCAATTCTACCCGACCTTCATACTTTGCAGTTATGAGAGCTTGTTCACTCTTCAAGCATATATCTCCTTAAGCCTTCTTGATTAGCATGCCAAAATAGTCACCTTTTAGGTCACTTGATGATGCAGAGTCCTTGCGTTTTAATCTTCCTTCTTTTCCTTGTTCTTTCCTTATCTTCTCTGACCCTTTTCTACTCTCTCTCTTCTACTTCATGACCAAACATTCATTTTTATAGGAAATTAAGATACTTTGTCATTTTCCATCATCCATTTTAGGGTTTGGAAGGATTAGGTAGGATACAATATATGTACCTCATATTCTATCTTTCTTCTAGAAACTTCTCTTAGAATCCATTTGAATTCACCTAGAAATGGTTTATCTCAAATTCTATGCCACCAATTGATCAACCTTATCTTCCACCTAGTTCACAAAATTCAAGAAAAAAAACTTGTTAGCTCAGATTTGGAAAATCTTTGATCTTTCTAATAATGCACTAGCTTGGCATTATCAATCTTCTGATGCTTGGCACATACTTTGTTGCTCAACATCAACTATGAAATCACTCAGCATCAACTAAAGTTCACTAGCATTCGGCATCAACTAAACTTTACTCGACATCAACTGTCTTGCTCGACATCCACTAGAATATACTTGTGCTCAGCTCCAATTGACTTCTTGCTCAGCTTGTACTAACTTTTCTTGGCTCCAACTAATAACTTGGTCAAGCTTGGCAGGCAGTATTTTGTGTAACTTCTTCTTCTAAATTTTCTAGGTGTAACCAACCTTTGTAACCTCAAGTAGATTATCAATTCATCATTTCATCATTGTCTTAACTAATCCTTGTAATTCATTACATAAGCACAACTTAATCTTTCCTCTGGGTGCTATTGTTACCTCTTATTGATCAAATCCTCTTCATCAATCAACTAAGTAATAGTACTTGAATCTTATAAGCAATTGTCTTACCAAAAAATAACAGGTTTCACATCAGTGACAAAACAATGATTGAAATACATTTTTTGCTTCAACAATCTTCCTCTTTCAATAATCTCTTTCAGCGATGATCTTTTTAATCAAATCTCAACACATATTTAAGAAAATTTTGATAGAATTTTATTACTATTCTTTGAAGCATTTGTTCCTCCAATTCTTCTGTGAAGTTGGGTAAAGGGCTTATCTCTCCTTCTTCAAATATAATCTAATTTAACTTAATGGAAATAATAATGGTATTTACTAGTGTTGCTTTTAATCCTCCTTATTTTGATCAAAAAGATGGTTGTTGAGAAAAATTGACCTAAATTATAAAAGGTCTACTTATCTGTAAATCTAGATACATGTAGCAAGGTAATCACGATAGATTTCTCTGTTGAAAAGAAATACACGACTCAAAATTTTGAGAAGAGAATTTATTAACCCCAAGGAATTGAAGCCAAGTGGTGTAAACTATCATGTGAGGGAATTTTGGTTGGAAAACAATTACTTTGATTCTATGAATGGTTCACATACATGGGATATAGGTGGAAATGAATATATTTATTATGTTAGCACTTGAAGTCCAACAATCATTGGCCATGTAGATGATAAGGCATCTTATACTTCAAGACTTCCCTCTATCTCAAAACTATTCTTTCTCTATTTTGTTCCTCAAGGGTACTTATGTGATCATATGATCCCTCATTATCATTTCCTCATTTTATACAGAGATCACTAATACTGATGAACACTACAACCTAAGTAATATTGGAAAGAAAGTGGACAAGCAATGTGTCCTCTATAATAGATATAATATCATCATCAAATAGTTCAATGTATAGATTCACACTACTAAGAGGAATATAAATAGTTTGGAGCTATCAAAAAAAGAAGGAGAGGGACTAGACATGCAACAAGGGGCATGAAAAAATATGGGGGTGGTTGAGGATTTTTGGAAAAAATTCAACAAGTGGAAGATAATGGAAGGCTATATTAAAGAGCTTAAGGCTTTGATTCAATCAAAAGAGGAAAAATATGAGATAATTAGTGTTTTAGATAACATGAAAGATAATTAGAGCTAAATCAACAAAGAATTGCATGGCATGGTTTATTTTAGTAAACAAATTATTGAGAAGACTACTCTCCCCTCTGATACTTTACAAGTGGATCTCTAAGAGAAAAGGGCCAAGGAAAAGAAACACAAGACTAGTCTTTAATTGTCTATCAAGGGAAACGAAGGACCTTTTCATATGTAGGTGTGCATTCTCTCTAGAGGACCTCTTTTCTAGACAATCTCAAAGAGTTGATAAGGACTATAAGGGGTTCATATTCCCACTTTTCAAGGTCTAGTGGTTGTTCCTTTTTTCTAGTTTTTGTTTTTGTTTCTAGGTATTTCGTTGGTGGATTTTCTATTTAGCTAGCCAATTATATTCACCTCTTGTGAATTCACTTTATTCTATTTGTAAGACTTGATGTTAATTTTTGTAGGATTTAGGCCCTATACTACTTAACTCAATCATAACATTTGAGTACTCATTAACTAAATGGCTCAAATAGCTCAATAAAGAGTGCATAGTCTTACATCAATCTTTGATAAATAAAAAAATGATAGGAAGCTTGATAGAGTATATAGTTCTTAAACTTCATACAATGATTATAGTTCACCCATAGTAATATAGTCACCCAAAAGTATGATTGATTACACTTATAAAAATCAATTAATTTAATCTCCTTATTGTATAGACGGTTTGAAATTTGGCATACCCCTCATACTCAATGGATAATATTTATTACTATTTTGGAAATGGCTATTTCTAATGACCATCTTATAGAACTCTACTATGTACTTCACTATTATCTCTTTGCCTCAAGATTTGGATATTTTTAAAATTCTCAACTCATTGCCAATACATCAATGTATTGAATCTTCAATTACACTAGTATATTTGGACCTATTTTTCAACATGTGATCATCTAAAGTTTGACTCTTCAATGTCATTCTAGAATGTCATTGAAATTTTGAAAAAAACTCCATTGTTGTCGATTTGTCGATGACCCTCTCCATTGAAAATCATCAACATCTATATCAAAATATTGATGCTAGCCAAAGATGAGTCGATGGGTTTGTTATACCATCGATGAAAAATCATGTCAAAATATCGACTCCCACCAGAGATGATTCGATGAAAGTTTGCACCAAAGTTTTGATGACAACTAGACATGATTTGACGAGGTTGTCATACCATCGATGATAGGCTGCATCAAAATATCAACGAGATCAAAAGTTTAAAAAATAAAATCAAATAGTCTCACTATGTATCAAGCTAATAATAGGCTAGTAACATCATTACTAGAATTTTTTTTATTGTTGAGTCTTTTTTTTGGTTTTTGATAGATTGTTGTTGTGCTGAAATTGTACTAGTGTCATTATTATTCTATTAATAGGTCAATAATCTATTTCATGAACCAACACCCTCTTACTATTTTTAATGATAACAAAAAATGACTACTTGACTCCTATCAAATATTAGTAAGTTAATTGAATTTTGAACTATATTATTTCAAGTAAGTTTAAAGTGATTGGAAGATAGTTTTATTAAGTGACACACAAATTTGATGATCTCAAAATATTAATGATATGAATCTACTTTGAAATCTCAAAAAATTGAAGAAAAAGTGATTGGTGTGATCAAGTATTCCTCTCATTGTGCTCATATGACTTTCACATCCTTTATATAATTAGTCTGTCAAATGTAGGATAACCAATGAAACCAAAATAGAAAATAATGATGGATGAATATTTTCTTGGGCCAATTCTTATGTTGCAAAGCATTGTATCAACATGGAGAACAATGTAGATTTACAATTTTAAAATATGGTATATAAGGTATTGGAAAATTCAAGGGCAAGTAATTTTTTTTCATACCATACAATCTGCTTTTCTATTTTGAGGCTAGAGACTACAAATAGTTTGAGATTGAAAATTGAATCAAAAGGTTACAAGTAATGCTGAAGAATCTGTAATCAAGTTTCTCCAATGAATCAGGTCATAGAATTACAATAATAGTCATAAAGTAGAAGAACTCTATATAATAATGGTAGATTAAAATAATAATCTACGCATCAAAATGGATAGTGATGACTTTGAGTTGAATAAAATGCTTAAAGTGATGTAACATACGAATTGTACAATACAGTTAAATGATGTCCTACAATCAAAATATGAATGCTTGAGTAGTAACATAACATGCCATATACAAATATAAGAAAATCACCAAAATACTACTGCAATTGTAAATACTAAATTGCAAATTGCTAATATCAATACCAAAAGCAATATTACCTTCATTAAAGTAGTTGATAAATAAAAGGTCTATAGATTAAATGATAGGATTATAGAGGGAGAGAATCAAATGGATTCTTATCATACAAATTAAGAAGGAATCAAAGAGAAAATTAGAAAATTATGAAAAGAATAATGTGGACAAAATTACCCTTTAAGGGCAACTAGAATAACAACACCTCTTGATTTTACCATTTTTTGAAGCTCATATTGTGTTACATGTAGGTAAAAGGTGAAAGATTGTAGTTTAATATAGTGTGCCAATTCAATCTCCAATACAAATATCAATCCCTAGAAATGAACATCCCAATAGCTTTATTGTTATGGTCATTTTAAGGCATTCACCTAGAATTAGGTCTCTTTAGGCCTAAAGTGTAGAGTCCAAATCTTGAAAAAGAATAGGTTTGGGAACCTTCACAATTTGCATCCAAATGACTAAGAATAGAATTTTGATTGTCTACCCATGCCTAAAGTACTGAATTCTTGTTTTACCACTTAGTGGAGAGGAGTATACACCCAAGGGATAATGATATTTAGATCTTGTCACATAAATAGTTAAGAGGTTGAAGTTTGAGTCTTGCAGTCCAAAAGAGGGCTCTATAAAGTTGTTTGCATCTTAATTGGCTTCGAGAACAGTTGGGTTTTGAGTTACCATATCAAGACATATGAATCTAGTTGCCTATTTAAACATGTTTGAGGGCCCATTACTCAAGTGCACTAATCGAGTGTGATTATCTCCTCATCACTACAAATAGGAGTAAATCATTTTGAAATGATCTACATAAGAATATAAATAGGCTAAGGATAGGGTATGTTTAAGCATGACGTGGCTATATAGCTTGAGATAGAGCTTCCCATCATCTATAGAAAAAAATTATACCGTGAACCAAGTATGAATACAACAACATTGATGAAACCACCAAATAAACATTTAGTGAGGTTTTTTATAGGACTGTTGATAGATCCATTCAAAAGGAATCCATGGTCACAAATATTTAAAATATAGTGCACAAAATATTAAGATAGCCTTACTAGATATAAATATTAGAAAAGCTTTACTGGGAAGAAAAGCATAAATATAATCAAATTCCTATTACTGTGTAAGGAAAAAATGTTTTGTCATATAGTGCATGTACATTCCAAATTAAAACAAAAATCCACATAACTAGATTATACCAACAACAAATCTAAGAGAAGATAATTGACTTCTTATGTATCGATTATAATTTGACCCAAATGCCAAGAAACCTTAATGATGAGATCTCTCTAGAACTGAAACCTAGTTTTTCGAATTGACCTTTTCCCATAGAATGCCTTAAATCTTGAACTTGTTATTATATCATTATCCCAATCTACTACTTGACTTTTCATAAACTAACTCACTGCAATCCCCATTAATGCCAGTAGGGCTAAAATAATTCAATCTCTATTTTGTTGATAGTTACATACCCAATAACTAAAATTCACTCCAAAGCCCTTTCTTCTTAAGCTAAATCAGACTAAGAGATGAATATATCAATCAAAGCACAAGTTAACTAGAAAGATTATGAACACTTGTCTTCATGATTTCATTTCTTAGCCTTCTTCATTGGCTTTACAACCATTACCTAATCAAGAAAATCAATGAAGTTGTAAGTATCTCCAAAACAACAGTTGAACAACCACATAATTATATTAGTGAATGAAGCTAATGAGAATTCTAATGGAATTTATAATCTATATTTTAATATCATGTGAGCACTACAAACATAGGAGCTTTAAAATAGAAACAAAACTATCATGTGCAAACAATAAAAGTGATATTCAATGGAAGGGTGCACAAGAACAAAATTATTTGAATGTTAATTTTAAAAATAAGATGTATTTTGAACTTAGGAACTTTATCAGGGCCATCCATAGTTTTACAATCAAGTTTGCTGATTGCTTTATCAAGGTCATATTACAAAACATATGATACCCGTTCAACATCAAATCACAAAATATGCACCATCCACACTCAACAAACAAACCAAGCATAACAACCATTATAGAATGTGAAAAAATAACTCAAAAGAATACATAAAAAAAGAATAAAGCATAATTATGACAAATTATTTATGTGACATCTGATTTTATACTTACAATATGTGTCAAGAAGTGAACAAAGCCAATAGACACATTACTCTTTCTGGATATAGCAACGCTTTCTAATTGCAGCCACACACAAATATCTCAACAACTAGTTAAGAAAATTGACCATTGTCAAATTTTCATTTTATAATAAAGAATGAAGAAACAAATAGTCATTTTATAACAAAGAATGAAGAAAAAACATACTTCCCAAAAGATTCAAAGAACATTCTTAAAAAGTCTATTGGAAATCTGATTGAAAAGATCATTGATGAAGATGAAGAAGATTGATCAAAGAGGGAGATTGTTGTTAATAAAATGTTTTCAATCATTATTTTGTCATGATGTCGAACCTATTATTTTTAGGAATGACATTTTCTTATAAGACCAAGTACTATCACTTGAAGGTTGAAGTGGATTTGATCAACAAGATGTAACAAGAGCACCTAAGGAAAAGGTTGAGTTATGATGTTGTAATGAAGTGCAAGGATCAGTTAAGACAAGGGTTAAATGATTTATATATAACATACTCAAAGATATAGAGGTTGGTCACACTTAGAAATATTAGATGTATAAGTTGTAACAAGGTTGATTGCAAAGCTTAAACTAAGTTGATCAGTGGGTGTCGAGGAAGCTAGTTGAAGTCGAGAAAATTTTCAGTTGGAGCTGAGCAAAAGGAAAATTTAGTCACTTTAGCAAAGTAACAAGTGCCGAGCATCAGAAAATCTTAGCTAGTGCCAAGCAAACTTCAGGTACCAAGCATTAGTAAAAATGTAGTTGATGCCAAGTAACATAGTATGTGTCAAGCATCAAGATTTCAATAGTACCAAGCTATTGCATTATTGAAAATGTTGAAGATTCACCAAATCCGAAAAACAAAGTTGTTGCCTTGAATTTTGTGAACTAGTTGGAGAATAAGGATGATGAGCTAGTGGCATAGAATTCTATGTCAACCATTTTTGAACAAATTCAAGAGGATTTTTCATGATGTTTCTAGAAGAAATATAATATGGGTTAGATATAATGAATCCTACCTAATCCATATGAATTGAAATTAAAGGAGGGAAGAATTGAGTCAGAAAAGGAACTCTAAGACTTTTATTTAAGAAGTCATAGACCTAGAAGCAAGAGATACTGAATTGGAAAATTGAGAAGTGGTCGAAAGGGTGTCACAGAGAAGACATCTAGGAGAAGGAAGAGCACAGAGGGTTTGCTTCAACAAGTGGTTAGAGAAAGATCATTGCACTAGTACATTGAGTATGAAGACTCAAGGAGACTAATCTTGAAATGAGGGGAAGCTATCAAGAATTGCATAGATTAAAGGCTAGGAAATGTGAAGAGCTGAAGAGTGATTTGAGATCTACAAGTTAAGTTCTATGTTGTAATCAAGTCAAAGACTTTCTAATACTCTCTAGCAATTTTATTAGATATGAAAATCCTATGGACTTAGGTTGGTTTAATAGCCATTTGTAAATCCTTTAACAAGGTGGCATTCTAAGTGAATGTTCTAAAGTCCTCTAACAAGGCCCACTTTTAGCAGGGTGGTTAAATCCTTTAACCAGGTCACATTTAATAGTGTGTTGTAAGCCTTTTACAAGGCTTCACTTCAGAAGAGTGAGAATTGAGTAGCATGTTACTCGTGGTTTTTCTCAAATTATGTTGCCACATAAATCACTATTTTATGTGTTGATCTCTTTATGTGTTATGCTTGCATGTTGATTTACAATAACTTGCTAAATATGAAAGTTAAAGCTTGGATGAATGAATGGTTGAATGGGCTCACTACACTTAGTGAAAATGTTTGAAATAGGACATAAATAGGACATTTGGACCTTGAAAAAATGATTCACCACCCACCCCCCCCCCCCCTCTCAATTATTCTAAAACATTTCTAACAATTGATATCAGAGCCATCTACTAATTTAGTTTCAAGGTACTAGAAGCAGGAAGATCAAGATGTCCAAGAGAGATGTTCCCAAGCTCAACAAAGAAAATTTTGTTGCATGGAAGAGTCTGGTGAAATTGCACCTTGGATTAATAGGTGATTATGAAAAAACCTCAATTGGAACATAACATGTAGATCTAGCTAGACCTCTTACTATAGATGATTTGAGCAAAAGGAAGGAGCACAATCAAGCAATGCTGGAGATTGCCTCTGCACTTAGCTATGCAGAATATGTTGACATCAAAGATTGTGACACTGCATTCAAGATGTGGAAAGCCCTAATAGATATCTATTAAGGAGATTATAATTTCTAGAGATTAAAGAGATAAAGCCTTATAGGAAAGTTTGATGACATGAAAATGGAGGAAGGAGAAAATGCTGCTCAATATGTTGGTAGAATGAAAGAAGTGGTAAGTGCAATAAGAAGTCCAGGTGGTCAATTGGAAGAAGAAACTATCAATAAAAAATACTTAAGAACTCTTCTCCCTATCTATGCTATTAGAGTTTAAGGCATCTAAGAGCTAAGGTGTGTACAAGGAAACATACTAACCTTTGAAGGAATAGTGGGAAGACTTACTACATTTGAATTGTCCAACTTTGACAACTACAAACCTGAGAAACTTGAATCTACTTTCAAGGCCAAGATGATAAATAAAAGACACTAAGGAGGAGACATCACACAAGTAGAGAAGAGAAATAAAACACGCATCTAGTGATAGCAACACAGATGAGGAAGATCTTGAACAGTTAGAAGCACTATTGGCTAGGAGATTCCATAGAGGCAAAGGAAAATTCAAAGGTAAGCTCCCTATCATTTGTTTCAATTGTAATGGAGTAGGTCATATTGTTGCAAGATGTACATAGAAGAAGTACTACAAAGAAGAAGAAAAAGTACAAGAAAAAAAGAGAAGATGATAAAAGAGATTATAAGGAAAAAGGAAAAAGATGCTACATTGTTGAAGAAGATTCTAGTGAGAATGATGATGAAGTAGTCTATGTGGCCATGAAGGATGAATTAGATAAAGATGAAGATGAAGCAACAACATTGGTAACTTGTGTGAACAAGAATGACAAGTGGATCATAGACAGTGGATGCTCACATCACATGCCAAGAGATAAAAGTAAGTTTACTACCTTTACTCAATATGATGGAAATAGTGTTAGATTTGGAAATGATGCTCCATGTCAAATCAAAGGAAAAGGCTCCATTAAACTTATTGAGAAAATTTTATGTGATAATGCATATTATGTTGAAGGATTGAACTACAACTTGTTGAGTGTATCCCGGTTAGGCAATGTAGGTTACAAAGTAGAGTTTGGAAACAAAACTACCAAGATCTATGACACTGATGAAAATTTGATAGGAAAAGGTGAACAAACTAGGAGTAATCTATTTTACCTAGATATGGAAGATGCAATTTATCTTGTTGTTAGACTTGATGATGTGTGGTTGTGGCATAAAAGATTGTGTCATGTTAACTTTGAAAATTTGATTAGCATTAGCAAAAAGAAGAAGGTCAGAGGGTTTCCTAAAATAAAGAAATCTAAAAACACAATGTGCAAAAAATGTCAACTAGGGAAGATGACTAGATCTAGTTTCAAAAGAAAAACATACACTTCCAAAGAAGTACTAGTGTTAGTCCATACATACTTATGTGGTCCAATAGAAGTAAAAAGTTACTTAGGAGACAAATACATAATGCTATTTGTAGATGACTATTCAAGGATGATGACTGCTATGTTTTTAAAGCAAAAATCTGATGCATTTCAAATGTTCAATTGGTATTTGGCCAAAGTTGAGAAAGAAATAGAAAAGAGTCTGAAATGCCTAAGATCAGATAGAGGAGGTGAGTTTACATCAAAAGAATTTGAGATGTTCTGCAATGAAAAAGGTATCAAAAGGAAAACATTAGCACCAAGAACTCCCCCATAGAATGGAATTGCTAAAAGAAGGAATATATTAGTGATAGACTGTGCTGGAACCTGGAACATTGATGATGGAGAAAAATGTTGCTCTAAAGTATTGGGGAGAAGCTATAAGAACTACTGTTTACACCCTGAATAGGGTACAAGTCAACAAAGGAATGACTGTTGAAGATAATGCTACAAATCAAGTTGGGAATCAACAACAAATCTCAGTATCAGTCAAGTCATAGCTAGTGAATACCAATCTGCATTCAGAAGCCAAGTTGTTGAATGTAGAAAATGCACATTCTGATTCTAAAAATAGTATACATGAAAGAGATGATGAAGTACCAGATGGAGAAGAGAAAAATGACTTTGAAGTTAAAGGATCAAATATGGAAAGAAGGACAAAACCAAGATTAGCTAAGTATGTAAGAAGACATCACCTTGTAGATCAAATCATTAGTGACAAGGATGCCAGACCAATGACAAGGAATAGACTTAGAAATGAATCATGTCTGCTGAGAAAAGTTGAGCCCAAAATAGTGAAAGATGCATTACAAGATGATGACTGGTGTAAAGCTATGGAAGAAGAGATAGATCAAATTAAGAAGAACAAAACTTAAACCCTAGTTCCTAGACCAGCTAACAAGAATATAATTGGTACCAAATGGGTGTTTAGGAAAAAACTTGATGAGAATGGTGAGATAACTAGAAACAAAGCTAGACTAGTTTGCAAAGGCTAAGCATAAGAAGAAGGATTGGATTACGGGGAAACATTTGCCCCTGTTGCAAGGATGGAAGGAGCAAGAACATTACTTGCATATGTTTCTTACAAAAGTTTCAAACCCTACCAAATGGATGTGAAGTCTACTTTTTTGAATGGTATTCTGAAAGAGGAGATCTATATAGAACAACTAAAGGGATTTATTGATGAAAACAACAAAGATATGGTCTACAAACTGCATAAAGAACTTTATGGTCTAAAAAAAGCACTTAGAGCATGGTATGAAAGATTGTACAAATATCTTGTGAAGATTGGATTTGAGAGAACATATGACAACAACAACTTGTACATCAAGGCTGAAAAAGGTAAAGACATTTTGATATCAAAAATATTTGTTGATAATATAATATTTGGAGAAAAAGATGTTCTTTGCAAAGATTTTGCTGATCAAATGAAACATGAGTTTGAGATGTCAATATTTGGAGAAATCAAATTCTTTGTTGGTTTGCAAGTACATCAATTGAAGCATGACATATTTGTGACCCAATCGAAATACATCAAGGAGATACTCAAGATATTTGGATTAGAAGACTCAAAACCAATCAGCACACCAATCACAACAAGACATAAGATATCCAAGAATGATGAGTCTATTGAAGTGAATCAGACAATGAATAGATCAATGATTGAAAAGTTGCAATATGTTGTACATAGTAGACCAGACATTGCATTAGCTTTTGGAATAGTGGCCAAATTTTCTACAAATCCAAGAGAAAATCACCTGATGGTAGTGAAGAGAATACTGAGGTATCTAAAAGAAACTAATGACTTTGGTTTGTACTACAAGAGGAGTGAAAATTTTGAATTGAGAGCCTACACTAATGCAGATTAGGGAGGTAATATTGATGATAGAAAAAGCACCAATGGAGGAGCACTTTTCTTAGGAAAAAGATTGATTACATGGACTAGTAAAAAGAAAAGTTGTACCTCACAGTCCACTACAGAAGCTAAATATGTTGTAGCTGCTATAAATTGCACTAGTATTGTATGGATCAAACTTTTTTTGCAAGGTATGAAGGAAGAGTTGAATGAGCCTATGATACTTTATTGTGATAATACAAGTGCTATCAACATATCAAATAACCCTGTAATGCATGCTAAAACTGAGCATATTGCAATCAAGTATCACTATGTAAGAGAGTTAGTGGAAGACAAACAAGTGAAGATGGAATATGTTTGCTCAAAGGAACAAATTGATGACATCTTCACAAAAGCGCTACCTAAAGATTCTTTTGAGTATCTTAGAGGTAAGTTAGGGGTGATACCCCTAACCAAGGCTACTTGAGGTAAAAGCAAGGATTGCCCTACATTAAATGAGCTAATTGTTGAAATATTACACATTGATGCAGAGGATATTTACTTTAGGACTCATGCCTAAAGTAATTGAAGTGATGAAGTTCCAAATTAGTCACAAGCAAGGTGACAAAGGGAGAAATTGAATGAATCTAAAAATTCTACACTTGCATGGTAAGATTTTAATATGTCTTTGGCATTGTTGTCAAAGAAGGAGAAGCAGAAATGAAGTAATCAAGATAGTAGAGGGAGATGTGAAAACTGATGGTAACATAATTACTTTTTGGCATTTGACTTACTATTCTATAGAGGGAGAAAACAAAGGAAGAGGATACAACAACTAAGAGAGAGAAGTAGAAATGAAGTAATTAGAATAGTAGAGGGAGATGTGAAAACTGATGGTAACACAATTACTATTTGGCATTTGACTTACTATTCTAACCTAGTTTGCATTTGGTTAAATAGTTTGGTCTAATGGTTGATCAGTTTGGTTTTCCATCAATGCCAAAGAGGGAGATTGTTGGAAATTTGATTGAAAAGATCATTGATGAAGATGAAGAAAATTCATCAAAGAGGGAGATTGTTTTTAACAGAATGTTTTCAATCATTTTTTTGTCATTGATATCAAACCTGCTATTTGTAGGAATGAAACTTTCTTATAGGATCCAATTATTATCACTTAGTTGATTGATGAAGAGGATTTGATCAACAAGATATAATAAGAGCACCTAAGGGAAAGGTTGAGTTATGATATTGTAATGAAATGCAAGGACCAGTTAAAATAATGGTTAAATGATGTATTGATAACATACTCAAAGATACAAAGGTTGGTCACACTTAAAAACATTAGAAGTATAAGTTGTAACAATGTTGACTGCAAAGCTTAAACTAAGTTCATCAGTGGGTGTCAAGCAAGCTAGTTGAAGCTGATCAAATTTTTAGTTGGAGCCGAGCAAAAAGAAAATCTAGTGTGTGTCGAGTGATCTTCAGGTGCTAAGTGAAGTTCAAGTGTCAAGAAAAGTAACAGGTGTCAAGCATCAAAAAGTCTTAGTTGGTGCCAAGTAAACTTTAGGTGCCGAGCATCAGTAAAAATGTAGTTGATGCCAAGTAACATAGTATGTGTCGAGCATCGAGATTTTAATAGTGTTGAACTTCTGCATTATTGAAAATGTCAAAGATTCACCAAATCTAAGACAACAAAGTTGTTACCTTGAATTTTGTGAAATAGTTGGAGGGTGGCACAAAATTCTATGTAAACTATTTTTGAGCAAATTCAAGAGGATTCTTCATGATGTTTCTAGAAGAAACATAATATGGGTTAGATACAATGAATCCTACCTAATCCAAATGAATTAAAATTAAAGGAGGGAAGAATTGAGTGGGAAAAGGAACTCTAAGACTTCTATTTAAGATGTCATAGACTAAGAAGCAAGAGCTGCTAAAGTGCCAAATTGAGAAGTGGTTGAAAGGGTGTCATGAAGAAGACATCTAGGAGAAGCGAGAGCACAGAGGGTCTGCTTCGACAAGTGGTCAGAGAAAGATGATTGCACTAGTACATTGAGCATGGAGACTCAAGGAGACTAAGCTTGAAAGGAGGGCAAGTTGTCAAGAGTTGCAAAGATTGAAGGCCAGGCAATGTGAAGAGCTGAAGAGTGATTTGAGATTTGTAAGTTAAGTTGTATGTTGTAATCAGGTCAAAGACTTTATAATATTCTCTACCAATTGTATTAGATATAAAAATCATATGGACTCAGGTTGGTTTAATAGCCATTTGTAAATCCTTTAACATGGTTGCATTCCAAGTGAATGTTCTAAAGTCCTCTAACAAGGCCCACTTTTAACAAGGTGGTTAAATCTTTTAACTAGGTCACATTTAACAACATGTTGTAAGCCTTTCAGAGGGCATCACTTCAAAAGAGTGAGAATTGAGTAGCATGTTATTGGTGGGTTTTCCCAAATTGGGTTTCCACGTAAATCACTGTGTTATGTGTTGATCTCTTTATGTGTTATGCTTGCATGTTGATTTACAGTAACTTGTTGAATAGGAAAGTTAAGACTTGGATGAATGAATGGTTGAATAGGCTTAGAAAAAGTTTGAAATAGGACATTTGTATTTCTAACAAAGTCTTCATTATCATTGTTTGGAAGATTGTTGACAAAAGCAATTCTAACCTGCATTTCAAAAGAAAATCATATAAAATTAGAAACATGTGATAGTTGATACAGAATTATTTGTCTTAATCATGTATGAAAAACATTATAACCTAATATGAGACCTTGAAACACATAATGTAAAGCAAGAAGCCTCTAGTTCACTTTCAGCTCACTCCACTATAGGATGTCACTTGCCTCCGAACTAAAAGTCTTGTTTTCTCCCAACTCAATAGGTTTAGTTTGAGCTTTACTTGGTTTTGAGATTCCTTTCATATTCTCTACTTAACAAGGCCAACCACATCAATCAATAATTTGTGAACACATCAATCATTATATTCACATAAAATTCATTAACATGATATATATTCATTAATACCTATAAACATTCATCAATAATTTGTGAACACACCAATCATTATAATCACATAACAATATTCAATAACATGACATAAAATTCATTAATAATCAACATTCATAAAAATTCATCAACACATTGATCATCAAACTTGGTTTTTAACATTCATTTTATTTTTTATTTTTTTGAAGATAAAGGCTAATAGGTACATCATGACTATCTTCAACATCCTATGGCTCTTTTGGTTCTAATCTTATGAAATGAGGCTTCCTCTTCTTTTTTTAAGGACAAGGTTGATGCACCCCTACAATAAGAAATAAATGGGTTTAATTCTAAACATTTTTTTAATGTTATAAGTATTTCATCAATATAAAGAACATAACATGGATTTTTCTTTACTTGATAGTGCTACATCATCTACTATCACCTTTTGTTCAGCCCCAACCTCAGCATTCTCAACACTAGCATCATGCTCTACATACTCAAAAATTATCACATAAAGTTTACACCAATTGTAATTTAAGATGTTAAATTTTATTAATAATTACATGATTAATTTTCAATAGAAATGGAATATGTACCTATATCATTGTGATGCACATAGAGGTCTTTGTCATATATAGGATCTATACCTTCATCATCATGAGTAAGATTTGTGTTGGGAGTAGTAGGCTATAGTGAAATGTCATGCGTGCATTGTTATCATTATTCAAAATTAACATGAAATAGATTATTTTTCATAAATTTCTCAATTAATGCTATTATTCATTAGGGCTATTTACCTATGTGTGAACCGGTGCACAAGAATCTTCTACATCTATTTGGCCACTAGAATTTGTTCAGTGGTGGGCAACCACTGCTTTATATCCTTGGTTGAAGCCAATTTGTTTGTCCTCTTCTGTGGGTGCTAGAATGCATTTTTGCATAATATCATCAATTTTGAATGTATTTCTTATTTTTAATTTTATATTAAAAAAATGATATTAAATTTCATTTACTGCTACTGATAAGGCATGAATGAATTCTCATATATCCACTAGATCCAAGATGGTGTTGACCAACCTTCTCTTTTCTAGCTTGTGTCACCTTCGATGTGTCCTATAACCTGTATATGTAAACTTTGAAATATGTTAGAAATATGTTAGATTATCTAAATCCACAATCACACTTCTAAAAATATCTACCAAAATCCACAATCCAAGTAAACATGTCATTGTTTCCATACTATGTTGATTTTAGGGAGGTAAAAATGGTGCAAATTTCATGTTGCAGTTTGTGCTTGATGCTTCAAGCATATTGTTAGTTTCATAAGGACATTTGATGATTGATAGCATTATAGAACTTTCTAGGCATGCAATCTACCATAAGTTATAGTGTTTGAACAAATGATGTACTTCCAAATAGTTATCTTAACATCTCATTGTTGCCATCATATTTTAATCGATTCAATTTATGACATATTTTTTGCATTCCAAATGAATAATATTATTTTTCATATTTTACAATCACGTGAGCATTCATTTGTCTCAATACTATGAGATTTTTGACTTGATGAATAGTCAAAACTCTAATCTTAAATGGGATCTTTAATAGAAGCAACATAAACATACCTTTTTCTACTTAAAGTTATGTTAGAAGGTGTCATTGGCTCATGATTTGGTGTTGGGGTGTTATGAACCTTCTTTTAAAAAATCAAGTAGAGTTAGACTCATGGTTTAAAAAACTTAAACTCATGGTTAAACAAACTTGACGTAGAGTAATATTGTGATTGTTAACCCCTTACATAGATCCAATGCTTCACATAAATGAATATCTTGTTGATACAATGAGTGTTAAGTGAAATATTCATCTTATGAGGGGTGGGTTCTTATAGACTAGTACTCATGAAGCATGGATTAAAGAGTTTAATTTAAAAACTACACCCTCCCAACAATATCATAATATGATTTTTGATGAAAATATATTCTAGGTGAAGCTTTTACAAATGAGATAGCAAGTTCATTGAACTTATTTTTAGGATAAACTCTTTAGCTAAGCATATTTTGAGTTGGAGTACTACTGCTTATGAAACATGAATCAATAAATTTACCAAAATCTGCACAATTGAATTTGATAGTAATTTACTTATTTTTTCATAACAATAAACCTAATTCCCACACATAAACATTTTCCCAAACCTTTAACTAAAATTTAAAGATAGTGTTGCTGGTTGCTGCAAGCAAGTTTTTGATTGGGTTGACCAGTCTATTTTCTTCCTGTTCTATATTTTTATGATTTTAGTTTCTTTTGTTTTAATTCTACTAATGTAAGGTGTCACCACTTGTAAACCTATTTTATCCATCCTTAAAGACTTATGATACTTTTTGTTAAGAGTTTAAACATATCTTAACCTAATCAGAGCTTAAAACTAAGAATACAATTATCTAATAATAACAAGAACTTTTAAGCATATTTCATATCAATACCACAATTTAAAAGGAAAACATATCAAAAATTAGAAATAATGATTTGTAACAAAAGTAAATACTAGAACATTATTTATCATAATATACCTTCAAAATCACATTCCATGTCATATTTTAATACCAAGGCTAAAGAAAATAAAATGGAAATATATATTCACTTTTCTCAGAAAATGGAAATCTTGATCGGAAACAAAAGTTGAAACAATTTAATGAATAACTGGAAATCACTAATTATATTGAGTTATTTTAAGAAACTACAATAGTTATTGTGATCAAGTCAAGCATTTTAATGAATAACTATACAACACTAATTTGTGTATAATTATATCAATACTACCACATATCTATTTTTTCTGGGTGGGGGTTGATTCCTTTATCTTTTAGTTTCATCTCTTTTGTATATTTAATAATTTCATTCCATTCTAGCTGTGGAACCATATGAGGATGCTGCTCATACTTTGGGTTGAGCTTTAGAGTCTTTTTGTAGTAGTCTCTCACAATCTTTAGATGTTTGCAAGCCTTTTTTAGAATTTAGATTATGTTCAAATTATTTTGACCAAAGAGCTCCTCCATAGTTTTTATGAGCTGATCTTTTAATTCAAGGCCTTGTTCATTCCACCTTTTAACAAAAAAAAAAACCTTGTTAGATACAAAATTAGTTCAAGCTATGTACCTTAAATATATTACAACATAGTATTAATGGAAAAATATAGCAACCAATTATATCAAGCTACATACTTTTTATGTAATTTGGCCCAAATATCTTAAATATTAAATCATAACAAGTTTCATTAAAAAGATCATTTCTTGCAAAATCATCATGGGATCATTAGTCAAAATAAGTTATGAATAAGTAAACTACAATTACACTAAATAATTACAATTTTAAAGTACCTAGAAGCTTAATAAATTTTAAGGTAATCATATATTTCTTGACCATCAACAATGATGCCTCCAACGATCTAGTAGAAGTAACACATGCTACTCCAAGAAAGGCTGGTAAATTATCACCAGTACTGGTATTAGTTGTATCACCATAAGAAGGTGTACATATCCTTGCAAAAAGTTAATCAATGTCATACTATACTCAAATGAACAAGAAAGTATAAATCAGATCATATTTAACACATAACAAAATGTAGAAAAATAAGGATTTACTAGCTCTAGTTACAACATAATGGCATCTTGACTTCTATTGCATACATGGTAATCCATAAATTGTGCCAAGTTAGTACACCTGAATCATTGTAGATGTGGAATAATGGGAATGTATCAAAGAATCTTGCAAGACACCTTTTTGGCTATTTGATCTAATTGATATCTACTAATGTGACAATTAAGGCATTCTATTGCGAATTCATGTTCTTTATGATATATAATATGATCATTCCAAGGCATGCATGTATTTTTTGATATCCATTCCAATATCTTTCATAATGGTTGATAATTTTCAGTAATAGTGAGGTAGAATGTTTGATGGTGGTAACAAAAACTCACCTATCAACATATGGAAAAATATTGTTAATATACACAATATTAACGGTACGCTAGCATAGAAGATGACAAAAATGACACTAGATACCTTAACATGTACATGATATTGTTACATTGGATATACCATTCATAACCTTGAAGTTTACCAGCAACATTACAATAAAGAGAAGTGTTTTTTGGGAGCCTTGGTATAGGGGCTTGTATGCCTTTTCAATTATAAGTATATCAAGGTTTTCTTCGTCATCATCATTAGATGCATGGCTATCACTATCTTCATCAGTTGCATCAACAACATCTTCTTCAATCCTATTCTCTAGCACATTATCACTTTCACCAATACCAACATCTTCAATTGTGTTCTTTGCATTAGGACCATCTTCTTCCATGGGTCCATTACCTTCTACTTTGATATACACACCTCCATATTCCACCAGTTCAAAATCCACATTCACCAAAGGATGAAAATCCTTCCCCCCTTCAATGTGATCATGTTGCCTAAAATGTCTCTAAGCTATTGTGATTAGAATTCTTTGATTCTTTAAGCCCTTGCAATTTTTGCAAGGAAAATAACATTTTCTATCACCATTTCTTTTGAACTGAGACCACAATTTAGCAATTGTCACCTTATTTTGTTCTGGGTTCATATTATTAGGTGTGGACTTTCTTCACAAGAAAATATTTGGGATATAAAACTTTATCAAATATAAACATACAAGCATTAGTAGTTTCCTTATTACAAGACTTAACCTTGCTAGAGTTCTCAACCCTCTAAGTAATTGTTTAACAAAAAAAAAAGTACACTTGCTTGATAAAGAACTCATTGTCCAGTTATAGTGAAAGTATACCAATGCCCAAAAGACTATACTAACATGCCAATGTATGATTAGTTTGAAATGAAGCTTGCATATAATCTAATCTAGAATTAAGGCTCATACATATAAAAAATATCATTGATCATAGGATCATAATGTATGGTCACATACAAAGGCTAGTCTTTATAGTCAACTAACAAAATCTCTTCGCAAAATGTACATGTAAAAAAAAGGAGGAACCTGGAAGGAATTTCCATCACCAATGTATAGTAAGTGTTCCCACCCATTGGAGAGAACAAGAGAAGGTATGAAAGCCCACAATATATAATCAAATAAATAAAATTTTGGATGTTCAACAAATAATTATGAAAATCAAGAATGTTAAACAATGTTCCTTTTGTTGGGAATAAGAAAAACTGAATATGTATGCAAGGTTTTTTTGCATGCCAACTAGTAAAATATGTGAAGAAAATAATAATGTATGATGTCTCTAAACTCTTCTCAAATATTACACAATAGAATTCCACAAAAAAATCATGTATAATCCTAATTAATGAATATGGTGACAAGATAAGGCCAAGTGGAAGCTAATGAAAATCAAGATCAGAAATGGGGTAGTGCCTATGATAGAGTCATCATCAAAGAGATGAAGAATGTCCTCAAGTGTATCGGTCAAATTTGCAAGATGAGATAGCAAAAAAACCTACATTATCTATCAAGAATTTGTCCCACTAAATTAAATTTGAAATATTGATTAGCACTTCTTGCAAAGAATGACTAGAATCAACAATTGTTGGAGAAGTGATCTTAATGTATGTCATGCTACTAGACTACCTATCCCATGATGATGTCTCCAGACAACATATTTGAATACAAATACCTCAAACTAAAATTTCCAATTTTTGAATACAAGAATTCTTTACCTTATAGTACTTGTACATGGTAGATTTACATATTCATGAGACCTTAGAGAAGAGTATAAATAGAATGACACCGAACTACTCTAGACCCAAGAAATCATTATCAAATAGAGACTCGACGAAAGTCCCATGTTTCCCTAATTACAACCACTAAGACTACTCTTAGACCACCATCTTAGTGACAGTTCTACAATGAGAGTATGTTATGAATGCAGATCTACAAATTTATATGCAAGATCTATGTGAGAATGTACAGTGCCTGCCCCTAGTTTACATTCAGTTATCATTTTTGAACTCTTTTAAGCTGGTTTATGTTTACATTTGATGATTAGTAACATTACCTTCCAAATTATTGGATATTATTTTTATACTCAGTTGATTATATAATGAGACTAATTGGGTACTAGTTACTTTATGTATGCATGATTATAACTTGATGATGATTATTTACAGTGATTTTAGTTATTTGATGATGTTAGTTAGATGGAGTATTTATATGTGTTTTCCTATGGATACTTACCCCATACTACATGTGTATGGTGTGTGTGTGTATTTTTTCTTTATATATGACATTTCTAATGTGGTTAAGGAAGGGAGTCGTAGTCATCTACTAGTCAGGATCTATACAATGCACCACTTCTTGCCATTGCCTATTTAGTTTAGAATATATGTGTTTGTACAAGTGTGGATATTATGCAGATTGCATGTACTAGGTATCAATGTCCTTGAATTACCAGGATGATCATACACTATCACATTATCTCAATGGTAAGAGAGGGGAGATAAATTCTTGAGTCCAAATCTTAATCTTTAAAGCAATTATCCTAGAAAATTAGGACAAGTATCTGAGATGATTACCCTTCCAAATTTTTCATATGATGTAAATTTGTGATTATAACCCTTGAGTTTGATCTTGTATGTTGTATTTTATGATGGGTTTCCATTTGTCATCTTGTAAATCTTTGGCGATTTTTCTGTTAATATAGTCAAATTAAAGAATAATTAATGATTTAATTTAATGGAAAATTATTAAAATAATTTTAATATTTAATTAAGTGAGAAATTAATTAAATTAAAAAATATAAATTTAAAGAGAAAATTATAGTCTAATTTGAGAGCGTAATAATATTTATTTAATTTAATAATAATATATTTAGGAGATTATTTTAAAATAAATGTGAAGTATTATTATTATTTAAGTTAATAAATATTTTATCAAAAAATGCTTCGAAAATTAATTAAAAAGTGAAAGAGAAATTAAATTAATAAACATATTTTAAGTAGTAAAAAGTGTGCATGAATATTCGAAAAGGAAATAAAGAGTTAAATAATTGTGATCAATGAGTTCCCTCGTGTGATCACACAATTAGTACCTTGAATTTAGGGGAGAACTCCATATCAAAGATGGAGAGTTCCTTTCACAGGGACTAGAATTTTTGGAGAAGCGATTTTTAGAGAGAAGGTTTTGAGAGAAGAGAATTCTCTCCAAATCTTTAGGTGGTTGCATTTTAGCATTAGAACCAGGTAGAGCCTTGTGTTTTATCCACACAATGAATTATGTAATTTAATATTCCTATCTACATCATGTTTGCTGAATTATTTTTCCAAATTTCATTTGTGATAAATCTTTCAATCTTTCATTTTGAATCTACTGGTATTCATATAGAATTTTATGTGTTTATGAGGATTGAAAATTAGGAAACCCCCATTCTATAAATTAGTAGTCATTATTTAATCAAAGATAGTTTTAAAAAGAAATCAAATTTAGAATTAAAATTTGATTGGTTTATATGGGTTTTCCTATCAAACTAAATTTACAATGTTTATATATATGTGTGTGTGTGTGTGTGTGTGTGTGTGTGTGTGTGTATGTATATACATATGTATACATACATGTATATAGATATATATATATATATATATACATATACATATACATATACATATATATATGTATGTATATACATATATATGTATATACATACATATATATATACATACATATATATATATATGTATGTATATACATATGTATGTATATACATATATATGTATATACATACATATATATATACATACATATATATACATACATATATATATACATACATATATATATATATATATGTATGTATATATATCTATATACATACATATATATATATATATATACATATACATATATAGAGATACATCTATACATATATATATATATATATATATATATATATATATATATATATATATATATATATATATATATATATATATATATATATATACATATACACACACACACACACACACACACAGAGTTGTGGGGGGGGGGGGCGGGGGGGACGGCGGGGGGGTTGATATCTTTTATACTCAACCATGATAATGTGTTTGGTATACTCTATTATGAGTTTGGACCTATTATTTTTTATTGCTTTCAGTGTTATTGTGTGATAACGAGATGAATGGTATGATATATTTGACTTAACCTTTGAGTTTTCGATTAGTTATTTTTGGATGCTTTCCAGTTGCTTGTAAAGGACTCAAGTGTTATTGTGATTTATCTTTTGATGATTTCCATTCACTTGTATAGGTTTGAGGTGAAAATTGTGATTCTTTGATTTGTACTTTTATGAGCCTAGAGTAGGTAATCTGTATGTTAAGTTGGCAAGTGGCTTGCAATGGAGGCTAAGACCCTAAAGAGGCTGACGGGTAACCTATTGTAAGTAGTTAATAAGTGAAAACACTACACATAATGAGAGTAAAATTAACCTATCAAGAGTCTTTTATTTCCTTGCCCATGCCTCAAGTGCTAGTAAAGACTAGGATGGGAGTAGAGAGGACGCTTGGTTGTAACCATGCATGTACAAAAGAATACTAGTGCCACATAGACTCACTAGGGGGCCAAAGGTTTAAAAGACTAGCTAGGTAACCCTAGAGTTTGTTCGTGCGATGCCACTTGCCCACTAGCAATATAGATTTCCTACGTGTCTTTGTTTGCCTCTAGGTTTAGATGTTGATTTATCTTGGAACCTTTGAGTTAGATTACTTTTAGGGTTTTCCTTGACCTAGATATTACTTTGATTTTTGGGATTTTTATCCTATTTGGGACTTGAGACTATCTCCTCATCGTGGTCGAGTGGACCTTTTTGGGTTAACATAAGGCTGAGTGGTAGCGCTTTTTACTTTTACCATTGAGATTCGTCCATTGATGTCGTGGTTGGAGTTGCTTGTTTTGCATTTCCTTTTATTATATCTTTGTGTATTATGAAGGATGGTTATATCTATATGATGGATGATTTTACTTATTGCACTATATCTTATTTGATGGATCTGAAAGGGATGATGTAATCTTCTTTATAAATGTATATTCTTTCAACCTTTCATACCCTATGACATGTACAATGGATAATTGTGCATTCTAAATTTATTGCCAAGTGGCATTTGGAACAAATGTATATTATTAAATGGATTGAATTTGTAGTTATTATTTCATGTGGATGTGTTATTTATTGGAATTAGTATTATTTAATTTTAGATGCGATTCAACATCTTGGGATTCTTAAGGAATGTAATCTTTTATGTTTGTTTATGTATGATTGTATGTTATTGCTTCTGCTATTTTATAATTGTTGTATATGCTATTCTTTAAAAAAATGTTTGGCAAACTTAGTAAAACTTTAGGTTTTTTTTCTCTGAATCCCTTGGCGAGGCATTATAGAATGTAGATTATATGAGTATAATAACCCTAGAATGCTATGATATATGCATGTAATAAAATAAACAAGAGCTAAATGATATTAAATGATCAACACTACAAATTGATCTTGGAGCACACTTTAACTTCAATCCAGCTTATCATCTAGAGATAGATGGCCAGACTCAAAGAGTGAATTAGGTTCTAGAGGAAATGTTGAGGATGTATGTGATTGTTAGTGTAAATAATTATTATTTACACTTTACTTAAGTTTACTTAGGATAAATACATTATTTTATTATTTTTTAGGTTAGACACCTAGGAGTTTGCGTAAAAATATGAGTTTTCATGTTGACTACACAGGAGTAATCAACTCTATTTTAGCACATGGTGTCTACAACACTAGAGTTTGCATAATTAACTGAGTTGTAACATAGACAACACCATTATTCACACTCTTAATTAAGCACATGGTGTCTACAACATAATTCTATGTGACACACCTTTGTAGGCTTATCCTCTCATCATTGCACTAACCCCCATGGGTATATGCAAGATCATGGTGTGCCAAAAAGTGGCAATGTGAAAAAAAATAGAGTCTAAAAATGTCTAAAATCATTTCAAAATCCGCTCTAACTTTTTTTCACCTATCCTGATACCAAACCTAGAAAGTAAGGCCCAACCCCTATCAGGTATCTGATATAATATTGGATACCCCATAACTGTCAGTGTTATTTAAAAAAGAACACAACCTGCAGGTTGTATTTTCACAGTCATATATTGCATTTTGTTTTTAATCAGATACATGATAAAAGGTGAGTTTTTTTTTTAATCAATTTTAGTATAAATTTAATACATTTTATTATAAATTTGTTAGTTTTAGTTGAATTTGTTAGAATTTAAGGTTTTTTTGATAAAAAATGTTAAAATTTAGGTTTTTTTTACTATAAATTATGTTTTGTAAATTAATAGGAATGGCTAATCAAAATGATCACGCTAAGGTAAGGAATATTGTTCCTCGTAACCCCCCACCAAATGATCTAGTGGCCCCACAAAATTTTCCACCAAATGATCCTTTACCCCCTCAAAACCCTCCTCGAGTTGAGGATTTGATAATTGAAAATCTCACCAAATTGAGAGCTTTGTGAACAACATATAATAATGTACCCGCATTGGCTCCTATGTTATCCATGTTAAACACCATAGTGGATAACATTGAAACCCTTACCAACAAACAAAATTTAGCTCTTCGTTGGCATGACGAGATGCATGAGATGTTTGATGATGGCTTGGACTATGATGAGGTTGCAACCCTCAATATAAGCAAAGATGATTTGGCTAGCCTTTTTCTGAACCCAAAAATTAGTTTACCAGTCGAGCACAAAAAACTAGACTATCTATTAAATGGTGCAAAAATGATGCCATACGTGCAACTTTTGGGATCATTGGTGGATGGTTTTTGATATCCCTCCACATAGCAATTTAGAGGTGCCATTTTATTTCCTTAAAAAATAGTATGCAGAATTTGTGTTGAAACTCAAACTAAACTATTGGAGCATGAAGCCCAACATGGGTGTAGGACTAGGATCTGCTCAAGATAGACCCTCTTCCCAGCGGAAGAAAGCTAGCACTTTTGTCCCCCCTCCTTGAGTGCAAAATCCTAATATTATCATAGAGGCTAGCTCTTAGACCATTGGAGCCATCCATAGGCTGAGTAGCCTATTGATATCTCAAGCTAGGTCAGTCCTACCTTCCCTTGTTGATGATGTTGGTGCAAGTTCATCATTGGCTAGCTCATCACACATTTGTGTGCCTCATACTTGCATTACATGCAAGAATATTTTTCTGGGTCCCATAGGTGATCTTCTTGAGTATTAGTTTGTACTAGATGAGGATACACTAGAGGCATGTGCAGAGGCTACAGACCCTGATGTGAGAGAGGAGGGGCATGCAAAGGCATGGAATCCTTCTATGTCGGTACATGTATACATTTTTTGGTTATGACATATGTGATTTAAAGTTAATTTTTATAATAGAGTAATTTAAATTTTTAAGCCATACTGACTTATACATGTATGTGATCTTCATTCATGTTTAGTTGATGACTAAGGAGGAGCTAAGATAGGTTGATGATGCCACACTCTTCGCTATTTCATTTGGCCTTGAGACATCTATGGTACATTATGTTATGTTCTCATTATTTTTTTTATTTGATATTGTAGCATTTATGGTTTCCAATCTTTCTTTTATCTTCTAGGTACCACCTATCCTTGGGGGACAAAGTGCAAGGGATGAGCCAAGACCGATTGACAAAGGAAAGGTAATTAAGTGCTTTCTATTTGATTAAATATTGATGCATTCTTGTAAAAAATTTGTGGTAATGGAATTTAATTACATTCTTTATTGTATCTAGGGCGTGGCTACTAGCAATGAGCCCATACAAATTCTGCGTCATACACCAAGAGCCCCATTGTATGTATAAGTATCATTTATTTTTTATTTTCCTTATCTTCATAAATAAATTCAAAACTAATTTTTTTGATATTAACAACTACTATATTGTATCTCATAGGAAACTCCTAGTGCACACGAGGTTCAACAGGAGAGTTTTGTATCTTTGATGATGCAGCCACTATATCCTAAGAAGGAGCCTATACTATTAAGTTGTAGTTTGAATTCTTGATTAAATAAATTATAAATTCAGCATGTTATGAATTATAATGTTATAGTTTAAGTTGCAGATTCATTTGAAAAACATATTTGAACATACATAGGCCACAATCAATGAGGTACAAGCATTGTCGAGGGCATACGAGAGGACTCCTGACTAGCGTAGGAGGTCAACAAGAGAGGTATTTATTATGAAAGTTTAATAGTATACATCTTCATTAAAAAAAATATCATTATTCATTTGATTAATTCAATGTTAGATACAAATAATCATATAAATTTAGTAGAATAACTTTGGGTTTTTCTTTTTTGTTTATGTAGGAGGCATATGATCCACCTAGTGCAATGAAAAGGCTGCATTTTGATCATCCACCAATAGCCTAGGATAGTATAGTTTTCATAGGATGCATCATGAGACATTTTGAGATGGCATATGCCACATTATTTACAGAAACATTGTATTATACACATTCTGATGGCATGATCAGCCACATTTTGTATATGGATCTATGTATTTTGATATATATTTGTATACTTTGTCTATGGATACATGACCTTTGATATATATTTGTGTAATTTGTCTATGGATACATTTATTTTGATATATATATATATATATATATATTTATCGTGAATCATGTGTATTATTCATGTTTATGGAATATCATTAAATTTGATCATGTTTGTTATATTTGATTCAAATGCAATAGTTTTTGAATAACATTTTAACAACCTTTATTATCAAATTTGGATGCAATGTTTAATTTGAAGTGCTATCATGACATAAACACACTTGTTAACCTCCTACACAAGGTTCACATAACCCATACTGATCCACTTAACAAAACTACCTTCATTAATACATGCTATCATTTCACACCTTATATAGGTTTTTCCAACCTTGTATGGTTGTGCTCAAACTCCTAACTAACTCTTTGCACTCATTTTCACTTTGCAAGAAAAAGTTGTAAAAGTTGCAAAATTGCAACTTTTGCAATTTTGAGCAATTTTTGTTATAAATTTAAATTCTTAATTAGACAAGTTCACCAAACTTGGTAAGGGGTTATCAATAGCCCTCATGAGCTCTGAGTTACGACCGTCAAAAGATTGACCTTGAAACGCACTTAGAGCACCTTGGAGTCTCCTCGGTATGGGGTGGTCACGAATGATGGATGGTCTCCATGGCCAAAACAAGGGTGTCACTAGGGTTCACTTGCCCATCCAGAGCTAATGGTTCTGTTAATTCAATACCAAGATCAACGGTTTCAAAGTGATACTGTGGTGCACCTATGAACTAAGGCACATTGTGAGTTTTGGCATTGAGCGAGATCACTATGCCAAATCCAAATAGAATGTGATCTCCCAAAAATGAGATAGGTTATTTTAGGCTTCAGAATCCTCATCCTATAGAATTTGACATTTCATCAATAGCCCTCATGAGCTCTAAGTTACGACCCTCAGAAGATTGACCTCAAAATGCACTTAGAGCACCTTGGAGACTACTTAGTATGGGGTGGCCGCAGACAATGGAGGGTCTCTGTGGCTAAAACAAGGGTGTCACTAGGGTTCACACTCCCATCTAGAGCTAATGGAAATGATGATTTGATGCCAATATCAGCAATTTCAAAGTTATGTTGTGCTGCACCTATGAACTAAGCCACACTGCAAGTTTTGGCATCAAGCGAGATTGATATGCTGAATCCAAATGGAATGTGATCTCTCAAAAATGAGATAGGTTATTTTAGGCCTTAGCATCACCATCCTTTAGAATTTGAAATTTCATTGATAGCCCTCATGAGCTCTAAGTTACAACCCTCGGAAGATCAACCTCGAAATGCACTTAGAGCACCTTGGAGACTACTCGGTACAGGGTCACCGCGGATGATGGAGGCTCTTTGTGGCTGGAAGAAGGTTGTCACTAAGATTCACCTACCCATTTGGAGTTAATATTACTGACAATTCAATGCCAAGATCAGCGGTTTCAAATTTACATTGTGGTGCACCTATTAACTGAGGCACATTGCGAGTTTTGGCATTGAGCGAGATTGCTGTGCTGAATCCAAATGAAATTTGATCTCTTGAAAATGAGATAGGTTATTATAGGCATTGACATCACCATATTGTAAAATTTTATGTTTCATCAATAGCCCTAATGAGCTCTGAGTTACAACCCTTGGAAGATCGACCTTGAAGTGCACTTCGAGCACCTTGGAGACTACTTGGTATGGGGTGGCCACGGACGATGGATGGTCTCTATGGCTACAAGAAGGGTTTCACTAGGGTTCACCTACCAATACTGAGCTAATGGAACTAACAATTTGATGACAAGATTAGCAGTTACAAAGTTACGCTATGGTGCACCTATGAACTGAGGCACACTATGAGTTTTGGCATTGAGTGAGATCACTATGCTAAATCCAAAAAAAATGTGATCTCTCAAAAATGAGATAGGTTATTTTAGGCCTCGGTACCACTATCCTATAGAATTTGATGTTTCATCGATAGCCCTCACAGGATCCAAGTTACGACCCTCAGAAGATTGACCTCAAAATGCACTTAGAGCACTTTGGAGACTACTCGATATGGGGTGGCCACAGATGATGGAGGGTCTTTGTGGCTAGAACAAGGGTGTTATTAGGGTTCACCCGCCCTATCCGAACCTAATGGCACTAACAATTCGATGCCAAGATCAGTGGTTTCAAAGTTACGTTGTGGTGCACCTATGAACTAATGCACACTACGAGTTTTGGCATCGAGTGAGATTGCTATGCCAAATCCAAATAGAATGCGATCTCTTGAAAATGAGATAGATTATTTTAGGCCTTGGTATCATTTTCCTATAGAATTTTTTGTTTCAGCGATATCCCTCACGAGCTCTGAGTTACAACCCTTGGAAGATCAACCTCAAATTGCACTTAGAGCACCTTCGAGACTACTTGGTATGGGGTGGCCGCAGATGATGGATGGTCTTTGTGGCTAGAATAAGGGTGTCACTAGGGTTCACTTACCCATCCAGAGCTAATGGCGATGACAATTTGATGGCAAAATCAATGGTTTCAAAGTTACGCTATGGTGCACCTATGAACTGAGGCACACTATGAGTTTTGGCATCGAGCGAGATTGCCGTGCTGAATCCAAACAAAATGTGATATCTCAAAACTGATATAGGTTATTTTAGGCCTCAGTATCATTGTCTTGTACAATTTCACATTTCATCGATAGCCCTCATGAGCTGTGAGTTACGACCCTCAGAAGATCGACCTTGAAATGCACTTAGAGCACCTTGGAGACTACTCAGTATAAGGTTGGCCGCGGACGATGGAGGGTATCTATGGCCAAAACAAGGGTGCCACTAGGGTTCACCCACCCATTCGAAGCTAATGGCACTGACGATTCAATGCCAACATTAGTGGTTTCAAAGTTATGTTGTAAAATTGATCCTTTGTTTTAATACCATGTTGTTCATTTATTTGACTTATATAATAATTAGATTTAAATTCCTATTTGTCTTGAGTTTGGGGGGACTTAAGAACCCATGATTTCTAATTTGAAGATCTTTGGATGTTCAGTTATCAAGCAAACACATTTGTAGTAGATTTTCGTATGCATGGAAGCACTAGTATTGTGCTAAATAGCTAGTCTTACACTTGATCAACCCTTATAGAGCTTAGTTTCACATGTTTAGACATAAAGATACCAAAGAAAGAGCCCTAATTTTTCCTCATAAACTGTCTCAAACAGATTTTATCTAACGAATCAAAGATTGTAAGATGTGCATGAATGGAACTTGTTAAGTATGCTTTAAAAACTTTCAAGAAATTGCATTCTTAGATATGAAGCATCATTTTGAATTTGCAAATTGGGTTCTAATAGGCTTTGAGAGTTTCATAAGGAATTAATGAATGATGAATTATCTCTAATCTTTTGAAAGTTTCATATGCTAAGTTTTTCAAAAGGTGGAGAATTTGGTTTTTGAATAAGAGGTCATAAGTTCAAATTTAATAAAATTATTCTAGATTATAAAAGTTTCATTCCTTTCTCTCTATATGAAAATAAAAAGAGGTGTGTCAAATGTTGAAAATGAAAACAAAAGAACAAAAAAATAATAAATGAAATTTACTTATTTTATTTATTTTTTCTTATTTTAATATAATATTAGTTCAATATAATGGCTTTGATTTAAATGTTAAAAAATTATTTCAAAAAAAAAAACTAATAGATAAACTAAGATATATATGGACAATAATACTTTGAGTTTATACAAGTGTTTTAATAAGTTTATATGATTATTGTCACATAATTAGAGCCTATATAATATATAGAACCCAAAATTTGACTTGAACTATAACAACCAACTTTAATAAAGTGTAACAGAACCACCCTATCATTCCCAAGATATAGAAAAACATTATCCAAATTAACTATTTCTTCCACGCTTCACTCTTCTTGCACCACGAGTCTTTCTTTATAATAACCTAGAGTTGAAATCCTCACATCATAAAATAAACGAAATGCATTGATAAGACTTGTAGTAACAGGCTTACACAATATTAGCATCATAAAATCACTTCTTGTTTCAATGCCTCATTGCGAATGAGTATTCAAACTTATTGACACCTTCCCCAAATTATTTTTTAAGGAATCAAGTATACATATTGTTAGCTCAAATTTTCTCCCTCAATAGTTATCTAATATTAATTCTAATTGTTCATCTGCATTTTCTAGATTTGTCTTATTTGATTAGTTTGATAAAAAATGGTTTTAATAATCATAATGTTAGCTCTATGTTAAATAAGAAAAAAACCAAACTTGTAATAAAATATCCACAAGCAATTATCTTTCATTGTCTCCTTGCTTGAACAATACTCATATATCTATAAATTCTCTTAAAATTGTCCTTATAGCCTTGTATCACATGCAAATATGATTTGCAAGAACTTGTTCAATATCTTTCTCTAAGGATCTACATCTACTATTTATTTCATTTTTATATCATCCTCTTATAATTCCTTAAAAAGAACCTACCAAAATAAAAATTAGGATATGTAATCAATTTAACCCATCTTTTCATTATTACAAAAACTATATAAAATAACTTCACATTTTACATCATAATACATCATAAACCTTACGAATTCTCCCCAACACCCCCCCCCCCCCTCTCTCACCCCTACCCCACACCCCCCCATGCACCCCCCCCCCCCCCACCACTCTTCATGATGTACCTACATTCCAATATCATAAAAAATATTAGTAACTTATTGTATTAAACAAGATAATCATCAATTCACTAAATCATTATGAAGAAAATAACATAAGAAGTAAATATACCTAGTCGAGTGTTCAAGTAGGGTCCTCTCTCTATTTAAGGGTCTCCAATAGGGCTTCATGATCAGCATTAGTAATAGTAAAAAGTTCTTTTACTTTTGGTCTTCCTTGATGCTTCAACAACTTTACATTTTTTGCTATAATAAGATGCGAATATATGAGAATTATTTTCTGCTTCTGATAGTGTTTGAATGTAGAATTCCATTCCTTCTAAGCATGTATGTCTACAACCATGTTCCAATGAAAACCACTAAACTAGTAGGATATGTGAATCCATCATCATCTGTCATCAGTTGTGCAAGCTTTTGTTTACCTCTTACACAACGTGCTAACCAATAATTGGATTTCTCATCATTCTCCTATGGTGCAATCAATGCAAAGACATGTCTTGGCTGAAGAAGATCTGATAGATGGTTATGCTCAAGTGAACTTTCCATGTCATTATTTCTGATAGAAGGTATGATACACAATGGAGTAAGATAATGTGGAGCCCATGTTTCCACCCACTCACTCGACTCACAATGATCCCAATCACACTGAAAACAAATAGGACAAAAGAAAGCTAGTTATCATGTCCAAATGGTCCATGTACTACAATTAGAGCTATGAAATGAATGCATTTTTGATGAGTCTCTCATGGTAGCACAATCTAATTTATCACCTATGGACCCTTCCTCAACCAACCAAAAGAACTTGCATACCACTGAATCGAGAGTCCCCCTCTATGATAATGATAAACTACACCAATCAACAAAGCTACGAGCATCAAGAAGCTCTACTACTGAAATCTTCAATTGCTACTTAACTAGAGCTCTCTTCACACATGCCCCTACTCCATCATGTTCCCCTTTCCCATGATCGAACTCAAAAAAACTCTAAATATGAGGCATCCCCCTCTCTATGTGCATCCTACACAACGAATAAAACATGTAAGCATTCTTGAATTGACCTGTTCTAACCAAATGATATGTCTATCCATAGAAATTGCATGCTACTATAAGAAATTATCAAAATAATTCTCGAAACAATGTTGCACAAACTCGTGAGAGTGAGATTTATCATCACTCATATAAAACTGATACTCTCTAATAATCTTTTGATTATCTTCTACACTATTTGGGGCATGTTTATATGTTATGTGGATGAAAATAGCAATCTGAATGGAGTTTTAATATTGAGATTATGTCTCATTTTGAGATTACAATGTGTAGTTCTCAGCAAAGTCAAGAAGTGATATAATAGTGCCAATGTGAAAAGTCTCCTTACACATTCTAAATTGTTGATCCAACCATTGAGACTAGTGACTATGTCTTGCATGCTTGTAGAAAAGATTTGTCTTGAAATCTGAAATAAAACTAGCCACACCAATTTCTTTTGCAACCAATTCAAATCTAGAGGCCTCACTCTTACTCTTCAATGTGTATTTCATTGTTTCATATACCTTTTTTTTATACTATTATCTTTCCAAGATCTTGTTTGCACCCCTCATGGAAACATGTGTCAAACTTGAATAAGCCACCACATTTTGAACACTTCTCATTTAAGCAATCATTTCTATAAAAGAAACAACCATCAACTCTACAACATTAAAATTGATCTAGCAAGTCTCTTGATGATTTTGGAAGCCCACTAGCACCACAATTCTCCAACATTTCTTTACTATGCAAAGTAGAACGGATGGAGTGTAATAGTTTATGGTGCATAGAAAACTCAACATGATATTTGTAACAGCATTTATTTTGAATTTTAAGTGGCAGATAATAAAATGGCTTGAAAGATTCAAAAGCCCTTTTTGATATATGAAGACTTGAATGACTCTCTCTAAATTGTTTGAACAACATAGTTCGACATACCTCCATATAGTGTTTGGGATGTGGCAAGCGGTCTTTGATGCCAATTCTCAACTTTAAAATGCCTTTAGCATTGGGTGATACTCATGAGCTAGAGTGCCAAAATTGTGTAATTTCTTCCTTCACATCATTGGATAGCTTCTAATCAAAACGTGGAAGTCTCCCACCAAAAGCCCATGTTTCATTTTGAAGAGGATCATCAATTCTCTCTCGTCTACTAAGTGCTCTTCTCAAAGTACTATGATTTAGGTTCAAGTCAATAGAAGTTTGTCTCATATATTTACCCTTTCTCAAATGATGACTTACCAAGGAGGTTTTAATAACCCTTCGAGCAGCTCTCTTATCCTTCTCCCTACTATTTTTCCCAATGCTATTAAGAGCACTGAAAAGATTCTTCACAATAGTGGCATTTCTTTCTAATTTTTTATTGACATGAAACTTCAATTTGAAAAGCATAGGTCTCATCTTTTGCATCTTTAATAAATGCATAAAAAGTTGACATTGCTCCACCACTATCTTATTGCTGAAAAACATCTTATATAGTCTTGAAGCCCATAACCAAATGATTCTTTTTGATTTTTTCCCTTCCAAATTGGTAATAATTGTTTCATCAACTTCAATTATCCATTTTGGTGTTCTAGAACCTTCATGTCAATTATAATTAGGAGATATGTAAGGTTCCTATGCATTGTCATGTTCAGCATGGTCAATCATGCAATTTACATTATGACCTGGTAGCATTTCATCCTCCAAATTTTCATTCTCTAAATTTTCAATCTCGACATTATCATTTTCAATTGGTACATTTTCATTCCCCAACTGCACATATTCATAATTTGACTCTATGATTTCATCTTCAACTATTTCATCGTCAACTTAACTCACATTTAACATACCTTGTCTTTTCCTTCGGTGATTTACTTTGTCCCTTTCCCTATGTGCTGCAATGTTTTCATTGGATACCTTCCTTTTGTGTTTAGCCTTTTGACAACTACTACTCCCCATTTAGATGACAATATCAAACACCTAATCATATATTATTAAATTTTTTCCAATCGTTTCGGTCCCAAAACGTGACCTTTCCCAAAACCCATGAAAATAACCACAAAATGTGATGTTGTCGAGTCTGCAGTCATAGGAAATATTTTGGAAAAATCATGCTAGTAAAATAAGATATTCGATCTGAGATTGGATAGCCGATAATGAATTGGATATCCGATATTGAGGCCAAAATTTTGGAGGGAAATAAGAATTAAGATTAAGATTATAATGTATAATGAGTTATGAGTATATTATATTATATTATTATTATATTATATATTATATATAACAAGTTATGAGCTATGTATTAGATTATAATGTATTATTAACTATAATAATATATGTTATTATTATTATGACCTATGTTATCAATATATAATAATATATAGATAAAATTATTATATTATATTATTAATGTTAAATATAATAACATAATATATTATATATGTTATTAATATATATTATTATAATTATGACCTATGATCCATTTGGTTTGTTCTAAAATGCATTGAGAGGGGTCATAGGTTAAGCTATGACCTTGATCGATGCATTTCATGGCAATGTATGTCTCTAAGGGCCCTAGGGCCCCTAGGGACACATTTGGTTGGATATAATGCATTGAGAGGGCTCACAGGTTAACCTATGACCCCTCTCGATGCATTTCATGACAATGTATGTCCCTAGGAGCCCTAGAACCCATAGGGATGCATGTGGTTGGTTCTAATGTGTCAAGAGGGGTCATACATTAACCTATGACCCCTCTCGATGCAATTCATGACAACCTACATCCCTAGGAGCCCTAGGGACCCTAGGGACGCATGTGGTTGGTTCTAATGCATTGAGAGGGGTCATAGGTTAACCTATGACCCCTTTCAATGCAATTCTTGACAACCTATGTCCTTAGGGGCCCTAGGACCCCTAGAGATGCATGTGGTTGGTTCTAATGCATTGAGAGGGGTCATAGGTTAACCTATGACCCCTATCAATGCATTTCATGAAAATGTATGCTCGTAGGGGCCCTAGGACCTCTAGGGATGCATTTAGTTGGTTATAATGCATTGAGAGGGCTCATAAGTTAACCTATGACCCCTCTTGATGCATTTCATGACAACGTATGTCCCTAGGGGCCCTAGAAAACCTAGAGACGCCTATGTTTGGTTCTAATGCATCAAGAGGGGTCATAACTTAACCTATGACCCCTCTTGATGCAATCCATGACAACCTATGTCTCTAGGGGCCCTAGGACCCCTAGAGATGTATGTGGTTGGTTCTAATGCATCAAGAGGCATCATAGGTTAACCTATGACCCCTCTCAACATATTTCATGACAATCTATGTCCTTAGGGGTCCTAGGGCCCCTAGGGATGTATTTGGTTGGTTCTAATGCATCAAGAGGGGTCATAGGTTACCTTATCACCCCAATCGATGCATTTCATGACAATGTATGTCCCTAAGGGCCCTAGGACCCCTAGGGATGCATTTGGTTGGTTATAATGTGAACCTATGACCCTTCTCAATGCATTTCATGACAACGTATGTCCCTAGGGGTCCTAGGACCCCTAGGGACACATGTGGTTGGTTCTAATGCATCATAGGCTAACCTATGACCCCTCTTGATGCATTTCATGACAACCTATGTCCTTAGACATCCTAGGGCCCCTAGGGATGTATTTTGTTTGTTCTAATGTGGCAAGAGGGGTCATAGGTTAACTTACAACACCGATCGATGCATTTCATGACAATGTATGTCCCTAGGCACCCTAGGACCCCTGGGGATGCATTTGATTCATTATAATACATTGAGAGGAGTCATAGGTTAAGTTACAATCCCTCTCGATGTATTTTATGACAATGTATGCCCCTAGGGGCCCTAGGACCCCTAAGCACACATACGGTTGGTTCTAATGTGTTGAGAAGTGTCATAGGTTAACCTATGACCCCTCTCGATGCATTTTATGATAGCCTATGTCCCTAGGGGTCTTAGGGCCCCTAGGGACACATTTAGGTTATGTCAATGCATCAAGAGGGGTCATAGGGTAACCTACAATCCCGATAAATGTATTTCATGACAATGTATGTCCCTAGGGGCCCTACAACCCCTACGGATGCATTTGATTGGTTATAATGTGTCGAGAGGGGTCATAGGTTAACCTATGACCCCTCTTGATGCATTTCATGACAACCTATGTCCCTAGGGGTCCCAGGGCCCCTAGGGATGCATTTGGTTGGTTCCAATGCATTGAGAGGGGTCATAGGTTAACCTATGACCCCTCTCGATGCATTTCATGACAACATATGTCCCTAGGGTGCCTAGGACCCCTAGGAATGCATGTGGTTGGTTCTAATGCATCGAGAGGGGTCATAGGTTAACTTATGACCCCTCTTGACACAATTCATGACAACTTATGTCCCTAGGGGCCCTAGGACTCCTTGGGATGCATGTGATTAGTTCTAACGCACCAATAGGCATCATAGGTTAACGTATGACCCCTCTAGACACATTTCATGACAACCTATGTCCCCAGGGGTCCTAGGGCCCCTAGGGATGCATTTGGTTGGTTCTAATGTGTCAAGAGGACCTATGACTATGATCAATGTATTTCATGACAATATATGTCCCTAAGGAACCTAGGACCCCTAGGGACACATTTGGTTTGTTCTAACGTGTCTATAGGGATCATAGGTTAACCTATGACCCCTCTCGATGCATTTCATAACAATGTATGTCCCTAGGGGCCCTAGGACCCCTAGCAATGCATGTGTTTGGTTTTAACGTGTTGAGAGGCATCATAGGTTAACCTATGACCCCTCTTGATGTATTTCATGACAACGTATGTCCCTAGGGGTCCTAGGGCCCCTAGGGATGCATTTGGTTGGTTCTAATGCATCAAGAGGGGTCATAGGTTAACCAATAATGTTGATCGATGTATTTCATGATAATGTATGTCCCTAACAGCCCTAGGACCCCTAGGGATGCATTTGGTTGGTTCTGATGCATTGATTGGGGTCATAGGTTAACCTATGACTCCTCTTGATGTGTTTCATGAAAATCAATGTCCCTAGGGGTCCTAGGGCCCCTAGGGACACATTTGGTTGGTTACAATGCATCAAGAGGGATCATAGGTTAACCTATGACTCTAATCGGCACATTTCATGGCAATGTGTGTCCCTAGGGGCTCTAGGACCCCTAGGGATGCATTTGGTTGGTTATAATATGTTGAGAGGGGTCATAGGTTAAGCTATGATCCCTTTTGACACATTTCATGACAATGTATGTCCCTAGGGGCCCGAGGACCCCTAGGGACGCATGTGGTTGGTTCTAATGAGTCAAGAGGTGTCATAGGTTAACCTATGACCCCTTTCAATGCATTTCATAACAATCTATGTTCCTATGGGTCGTAGGGCCTTGAGGGATGCATGTGGTTGGTTCAATGTGCAGAAGGCATCATAGGTTAACATATGACCCCTCTCGACACATTTCATGACAACCTATGTTCATAGGGGTCCTGAGGCCTCTAGCGACGCATTTATTTGGTTTTAATGCGTCAAACCTATGACCCTAATCGATGCATTTCATGACAATGTATGTCTCTAAGGGCCCTAGGACCCCTAGGGCCACATTTGGTTGGTTATAATGCATTGAGAGGGGTCATAGGTTAACCTATGACCCCTCTTGACACATTTCATGGCAACGTATGTGGGATGCATGTGGTTTGTTCTAATATGTGGAGAGGTGTCATAGGTCAACCTATGATGTCTCTCCATGTATTAGAACCAACCAAATGCATCCCTAGGGGTCCTAGGGCCCTTAGGGACATAAATTGTCATGAAATGCGTCCCTTAGGACTCCTAGGGATGCATTTGGTTGGGTATAACCTCTCAATGCATTATAACCAAGAAAATGTGTCCCTAGGGGTTCTAGGGCCCCTAGGGACATATGTTGTCATGAAATACATTAAGAGGGGTCATAGGTTAACGTATGACACCTCTTGACGCATTTCATGACAACGTATGTCCCTAGGGGTCCTAAGACCCCTAGGGACCCATTAGGAATGCGTTGAAAGGGGTCATAAGTTAACCTATGACCCCTTTCGATGCATTTTAAAATAATATTATATTTAATAATAATATAATACTATATATTTTAATATAATAATAATAATATATTAGATTATATAACAATAATAATCATATATGTTACTAGATTATAGATTTAATAATAATAATAACCATATATATTATTATATATAATAATAGTCATATAATATTACTTTATTTATTTAATAATAATAAAGTTTATCATATATATTACTATATTATATTTAGTTATAATAATAATAATTATATTTATCACTATATTATATTTAATAATAATCATACATATTACTATATATGATAATAATAGTTAATAATAATAATAATCATAATTATATGTAATAATAATATCAATGTCCACACTTCCCCCAAATAAATTTCCCTTTGAAACACTCTAAAGTTTCCCTCTCAAATTTCCCTCCATCCAAAATTGCAATTGGAAAATAGTTCCTCTCAAATTTCCCTCTCAAATTTCAATTGAAAAATCACATACCTAATAAGATACCTAATTTGATATCGGGTATCTGATACGATTTGATTTTAGGTATCCAATTAGGCGTGGTATTTGCCAAGCCTATTTGGTCAACCCAAAAAATATGTTTGAGAAGGGTTTCACTAACACTCAGACTTCAGCTAGCCATCTAACAATGTTATTTTCATTGAAATTGAATGAAACAAAAAGGGTTTTTTTTTTTATAACTCTCAAGATTTCATCAATATAATTGCTGTCAAATTCTGATTTTGATAAGTATTTATTAGTTAATTTTCAATGAAGATGATTGTAAAGTTCTGATTGACATACTGATTGAAAAATAGCTATAACTTTCAAATGGTATAACATTTTTTAAATCCAAAATTTGTCTCACGTTCTATGCTTCACCTAGTATAAGAATTTTTTTTTTTTAATTTGGTAAAGTTTTCTATTAGTTAAGGTGGTCAAACAGGAGAGTTTTTTTTCTAAAAATGTTTTAGTAGAAAATTCATATTTAATTATTTGTTATGAATAAAAATACCCAAAAATATGCGTCACATTCGGGCACGAGTCTACTTTTTATATCTATCATTATATTAAAAAATATTATCATTTGATTTTGATTAAGGTGGTCAAACATACACCTACTTTTTATTTTCGCCCTAAAATTTTTGTAGTATTGCATTAAAATCCAAACTTTTAACCAATCAAATATTTTTTTCTCTAGATAAGGCCTAGTAGTTTAGAAACTACATTCAATTTTATATAGATTATTTTCTTATGAATTTTTATATAAAGTCCAGAATCACTTTAAAATTATGTTTCAAGTTGACATAACCCTGATTTATTAGTTTTTCACTACCACTTAAGGCCATAATTTTTTGACCATGATCTTGCACATACCCCTATGCTCAATGGAGGATAATCCACTTTTGGTGGACATGTGCTTAGTTGTGAGACTTATCATATTGCTAAAACCTAGTCATTCTAGAAGCATTCTAGAGGCCTTTATATACAGGCACTCCTAGTGTACTTTTACATCAATTGAATTTCATATTGCTATTCTGATCATACTCTATTGGTCTATTTTGTGCTAGTTGTTGAGCTTCTTGGTCTTGGGTAATTTTTTCCTAAGGAAAATTCTTATAGTGATGGACAAAAAAACTCTTTGGGAGGATTATCTTTACTTAGTGGAGTTTGCTTGGGTAAAAGTACAAAGCTGTGTCACCTTTCAAGATGACTTATCAAAATTCCTAAATTTGAGTATTTCTATATAAAACTCAATTTTATTTGGACATATGATCTTTGATAAATTTATTATAGCTAAGTTATATATGGTCTCACACTTTTCCAATTGGAAATGTCTAATTAATGCATGGTTTATACTAGTTAGTATCCAATTACCAAAGAAATAAAATTATTTCAAAAATAACGTGTCAATAACTCTTACTATTTTTATGATTTTTTTAAAAACCATATAAACACCATTTTATAGAGCTCAAAGTTAAGAATATTCACATCTAGGTTTCATAGTGTTTTTATTGGATATAGTATATTTTTATCAAAATATTCTAGAAGTACGTATTTTAACACTCAAGAAGGTGTCAATTTTGAGAAAGCAAAAAATATAACACCAAATAAAAAAAATTAAAATTTATATGAAGTTCTAGAGGAGAGAATCCTCTTTCAAGATCTATAAGTTTTCTTTTGGTTGGAATAGATTTATTTTGAAAAATGTGGTGGGAGATGAAAACTATCGATTTGAATAAGTTGAAATTTGAATCATTATAAAAGAGAAAATAGAGATCTAAACCCAATTTTTATTTTTGATTATTCTAGCTACATATGTTATCTATAAAACAATATGAGATCAAAGGGAAATAAGTTTATTTCCATGTAGTTTTATGGTGGGAAAATAGAAAAATATATCATTTCTTATTCCAAATAATTATTAAAAATTATAATCATAAACTTCATCCAATTCTACACATTTCATTAGTTTACTTCATTTTCAAATTCTAAATAATAATACTAGTTTTATGTCATTGAAAGTAGATAGTTATACTTTTGTTAGCCTTTTCCTTTGTAAAAGGGTGACATAGGTTTGTGTTTTTACCTACTTATAACAATGGATATCACAGTTCTATTAGGATGGCACCATTTTAGGTCTTGTATGGTCATCCTTTTCATGCACCTTTGAGTTGTGACAATCTTGAAGATTGCATTCTATTGAGTCCTGAGATGCTTTGAGATATGGAGCAATAGGTAGTGTGCATCCATGAGCACGTGTCTACAACATAGGATAGATAGAAGAAGTATGTCGATGCTCATAGGATGGATAATCAGTTTGTAGTGGGTGAGAATGTTTTCTTGAGAGTGCATCTATGGAAGAGTCTGATATGTTATGGAAAGGGTTTGAAGCTAGCACCTTGATTTGTGGGACTATTTGAGATTCTTGAGAGGATAGGTGGAGTTTCTTACCATTTTGCATTGCTGCCCAACCTAGCTCATGTTCATGATGTTTTCCATGTTTCTGTACTTAGACAGTATATTCCTTATGTGACACATGTTCTTGATTGAAATGCATTTTTGGTAGAGGACAGGCAACTGGCTTTGGAACCGGTTCACATTCTACAATAGCAAGAGTTAACCCTTAGGGGTCAAACCATAGAGTAGGTAAGGGTCCAATGGGACCCTACTAATGATTCATCAGCTACATGGAGGAAGCATTAGGTTTACAAGATTTATATCCCTACTTGTTTATAGGCTTCTAAGAGTAAGCCTATGTCTAGGGGGGTGGATGTAGTGCCTGCCCCTAGTTTACATTCAATTATTATTGTCAAACTCTTTTAGGCTAACTTATGTTTACATTTCATGATTAGTAGCATTGCCTTCCAAATTATTGGATATTCTTTTCATACTCAGTTGATATATGATGAGACTACTTGGGTACTAGTTACTTCATGTTTGCATGATTATACCTTGATGATGATTATTTATAGTGATTTCAATTATTTGATGATGTTAGTTAGATTGAGTATTTATATGTGTTCTCCTATAAATACTTACCCCATACTGCGCGTGCATGGTGTGCATGTATGTTTTTTTTATGTATGACATTTCTAATGTGGTTAAGGAAGGGAGTCATAGTCACTTGCTAGTTAGGATCTACATGATGCACCACTTCCTACCATTGCCTGCTTAGTTTAGAATATATTTGTTTGTATACGTGTGGATTTTATGCAAATTACAGGTATCAGGTATCAACTTCCTTGAATTGCCAAGATGAGCGTACCATATCGCATTATCTCAATGGTAAGAGAGGGAATATAAATTCTTGACTCCAAATCCTAACCTTTAAACCAATTGTCCTAAAAAATTAGGACAAGTATATGAGATGATCGCCCTTTCGAATTTTTCATATGATGTAAATTCATGATTATAACCCTTGAGTTTGATCTTGTATGTTGTATTTTATGATGGGTTTCCATTTTTTGTCTTGTAAGTCTTTGGTGATTTTTCTATTACTTAAGTAAAATTAAAGAATAATTAATGATTTAATTTAATGGAAAATTATTAAGATAATTTTAATATTTAATTATATTTAATTAATTGGGAAATTAATTAAATAAAAAAAATTTAATTTAAAGAGAAAATTATAGTCTAATTTGAGAGCGTAATAATATTTATTTAATTTAATAATAATATATTTAGGAGATCATCTTAAATAAATGCTAAGTATTATTATCACTTAATTTAATAAATATTTTATCAAAAAATGCTTCGAAAATTAATTAAAGGGTGAAAGAGAAATTAAATTAATAAAGATATTTTAAGTTACAAAAATTGTGCATGAATATTCAAAAAGTAAATAAAGAGTTAAAAGATTGCGATCAACGAGTTCCCTTGCATGGTCACACAATTAGTGCCTCAAATTTAAGGGAGAACTCCATATTAGAGATGGAGAGTTCTTTTCACAGGGATCAGGAGTTTTGGAGAAGGGATTTTCAAAGAGAAGGTTTTGAGAGAAGAGAATGCTCTCACAATCTTTGAGTGGTTGTGTTTTAGCATTAGAACTAGGTAGGGCCTTGTGTTTCATCTGTACAATGAATTATGTAATTTAATATTCCTATCTACATCATGTTTGTTGAATTATTTTTTCCAAATTTTATTTGTGATGAATCTTTCAATCTTTCATTTTGAATGTAGTGGTATTAATATGGAATTCTATCTATTTATGAGGATTGAAAATGAGGAAACCCTCATTCTCTAAATTGAATAGTTGTTATTTAATTAGAGATAGTTTTGAAAAGAAATCAAATTTAGAATAAAAATTTGATTGGTTTATCTGGGTTTTCCTATCAGAATAAATTTACAATGTTTATAGAATCTCTCTCTCTCTCTCTCTCTCTCTCTCTCTCTCTCTCTCTCTCTCTCTCTCTCTCTATATATATATATATATATATATATATATATTTTGTGGGGGGGGGGGGGGGGGGTGTGGGGGAGGGGAGTTGGGGGGGTTGATTTAAAAACAATTTATATTAATTTAAAAAAAATAAAAAATAACAAAAGAATTTGGGAAGGAGGCAGGTTTCATATCCCACCTCCCCTCCCAGTAGCATTTTGAGCTGTGACTACTAATGGTAGTACCTTGTACTACTACTGTGGCTAATGGCTATTGTGGCATTAGCCATTGAAGGTCAGTCATGTGGGCCCTAAATGCATGTTATGGTTTCTTTATATATATATACATATATATATATATATATATATATATATATATATATATATATATATATATATATATATATATTATTAAATTCTAATTTAATGAAATTTTATATATAGTTTTGAAAAAAAAATTTATTATTATTAAACGTTATTAAAATTAAGTTTTATAATTAGTTTAAATTAATGATGATTAATTTAATAAAATTATTTTTATTAGTTTTAATATATAGTTATTATATTATGAAATTTAATATTTGTTATTATTAATAATTTAATATTAAGTTATTATTTTATTAATAAGATAATAAATATTATAATTAATAATTATTATTAAATGTTGATAATATTGGGGTAAGTACTTGTTTATTTAACAAAGATTTTATCAAATACTTTATTTGTAATATTTTAAATAAAGTAATTTGATGATGTAGAACTTTATTAGGAGAAATTGATTGTTTTAATTAAACTCAGAATTATTTTGGTCTAGTTGATCTAGTATGATACTTAGAACATATTCCTTTCTCTAAAAAACTTGAATTAATTCAAAAACTTTAAAATTTATGATACTTGGGAAATGAAAATTGAAACCCTAGTTTGGAACATTAAGTCTTGTGTCTAAAAATAAAAAGGAAAAACTTGAAACCTTTAATGAAAATTAAATCATTTATTTTCTAACGCAATGAATTGGTAAATGACTTTTGTATGTACTCTTTTTGTGACATGTGACTTTACTATTGGGTGTCAGGTTGACTTAGCTTTCACCAAATCAAGATGTTTATCAATAGGTTGGAAGTTCTGTGTTTGTAATGTCATGATGATGATTTGATCTCAATCTTTTATACTTAACCATGGTAATGTGTTTGGTATGCTCTATGATGAGTTTAGACCTATTGTTTGTTATTTCTTTTAGTGTTCTTGTGTGATAAAAAGTTGAATGGTTTGACATATTTGACTTACCCTTTGAGTCTTCGATCAATTATTTTTGGATGCTTTTCAGTTGCTTGTAAATGACTAAGTGTTATTGTGAATTTTCTTTTGATGCTTTTCAGTCACTTGTATAGGGTTGAGCTGAAAATTGTGATTCTTTGATTTGTACTTTTATGAGCCTAGGGTAGGCAATCTATTTTAAGTTGGGAAGTGGCTTCCAATGGAGGCTGAGGCCCTAAAGAGGTTGACCAGTAACCCATTGTAAGTAGTTAATAAGTGAAAATATTACACTAAATGAGAGTAAAATGAACCTAATAAGAGTCTTGTCTTTGCTCACCCATGCCTCAAGTGCTAGTACAGACTAGGATGGGAGTAGAGAGGACACTTGGTTATGACCATGCATCATTATTATGCCCTGTTAGTACAAAAGGATACTAGTGTTGCATAGAGTGACTAGGGGTCAAGAGGATTAAACTACTTGCTAGGTAACCCTAGAGTTGGTTTGTGCGATGACACTTTCTCACTACCAGTATCGATTTCCTATGTTTCTTTGTTTGCCTCTGGGTTTAGATGTTGATTTATCTTGGAACCTTTGAGTTAGATTACTTTTAGGGTTTTCCTTGACCTAGATATTACTTTGATATTTGGGATTTTTATCCTATTTGGGACTTGACACTATCTCCTCAGCATGGTGAGAGTGGACCTTTTTGGGTTACCATGAGGTTGGGTGGTAGTGATTTTTACTTTTACCATTGAGATCTATCTGTTGATGTCGTGGTTGGAGTTGCTTGTTTTGCATTTCATTTAATTATATCTTTGTGTATTATGATGGATGGTTATATCTATATGATGGACGATTTTACTTATTGTATTGTATCTTGTTTCATGAATCTAAAAGGGATGATTTAATCTATTTTATAAATGTATATTCTTTCAACCTTTCATACCCTATAACATGTATAGTGGATGATTGTGCATTCTAAATTTATTGCAAGATGGCATTCGCAACAAATGTATATTATTAGATGGATTGAACTTATAGTTATTAGTTCATGTGGATGTGTTATTTATTGGACTTTGTATTATTTAATTTTAAATGTGATTCAACATCTTGGGATGCTTAAGGAATGTGATCTATTATATTTGTTTATGTATAATTGTATGTTATTGCTTCTACTATTTTATAATTGTTGTATATGATATTCTTTAAAAAAAATGTTTGGAAAACTTAGTAAAACTTTAGGTTAGTTTTTTTGGATCCCTTGGCTGGGCGTTGCAGAATGTAGATTATATGAGTATAATAACCCTAGAATGCTATGATATATGCATGTAATAAATTAAACAAGAGCTAAATGATATCAAATGATCAACACAACAATTCTAAAAGGATACTAGAACAACATGAATTTTCTATAATAACAATTCTAATATGCTAACATGATAACTCTAAAAATGCCTATAGTGCAGATGCATCAAACTTGTGTCCCTTTGCTTTTGAATTTCCCTCCTATTTATAGGATTTTGGAAGGGGTTGGGGTAAAGATTAGGATTTCACTTTTGACTTGAGGGTAATGGTGAAACTATAAATATCTCATAAGGCACCAAGAGGAAGAGTCCAATAGACTTAGTTTGTGAGGATAAATGAGGATTTTTCAATTCTTTTAAATGTAAAAAGGAGGATTTTCACTTTCGTGAGGATAAATGGCTTTTATTGATGTAAGAAATGTTCCATTTATTTTCAAATTTTGGCTTTTTCATTTTTGTCTTTTTTTATTTCATTTTATGATTTTGTGAATTGTTTTCTCCCTTGTTGAAGCTGATTTAGGTTCTTTTTTATTTGATAGGTGATTTGATTAATTAATGACTTGATGTTACCATTGATTTAAAGTCTTTTGTTTTCCTCTGATTTTATCCTTAATTTTGTGTTGTTTGATTGAAATTGTGTTGTTTTAGATCTTTGCCAATTTTTGGGTGTCTACAAATTCCCCTCTTTGACATAATATGCAAAGCATATTAGTTCAAGGACTGTCTGATTTTCTGATTTTAGGTCAAATTTTCATAATTAAATGTTTGATCAATGATATTTGATTGATTTGAGGTTGGTATGATGCATGATTGTTGATAATTTGTTGTCTGATTGCTAATGATTTGATGTTTGATTGATGATGATTTGATGTCTTATTGCTAACAATTTGATGTTTGATTTAATGTTGATGTTTTAAAAATCTTCTTTTAGGATAACTTGATTGGATGCCCCGTTTTGGTTTAATGCTAAAATGTTGGCTAGGGTAGAACATTTTTTTTCATATTTGAAATTTTTTGATGCCTCGATATATTACCCCCTCAGGAATGGAATTGGAAAAATTGATGTGCAAAAACATGGATATTCCAATTTTATTTTTTTAAATGTGGATGAAAATAAGTGAGTGAAAATGGGGTGGATGGAGGTGATCAAGTTGTTTTAGAATAATACCCAGTTCAAGAACAAAAGAGAGAGAAAACCTTAATAGGGTGAGTAGGGTTAAAAATGTCATATAAATGCCACAAAGGAGGGTTAAATAGGTCAAAAGACCTTTTGCCCTTATCATTTTCTCCCTCCCTTTTAACTTTTGGTGATTTGGAGCTTTGAGCTAGTGAGGATTGTTGTCCCATTGCGAGAGCATAGATTTGAGAGGGGTCATTGATACAAGCGTTTGACAAACTATGGTGCCCCAATGAGTCATTTAGATCTTCTGTTGTTTAAGATTTTTGAATTCATGCATGTTTTTTTTTATTTTTTTGTGGATTTTTTTCATGGATGTGTTATCTTAGATGTTTTATCCCATTTAATATTTTTTCTAGCACATTTAAATTCTTGTGATGCATACACATAATAGAATAGTGCATCCACATAGTAAAGTAGTGCATAGGAAGCCTTTGTTTGACAATGAATTAGTGCATACATAGAAACAATAGCACATACATAGTTTTTCAAAGTGCATCTCAATGTTTTAGCGCATATGAATTGGTTAGTGGATATGAAGCATGAAATAGTGCATATGATTTTTTAAGGTTTATTGAGTCTCATGGATGAGAAATGTCTTGTTGAAATGATGTGTTATAGCACATATGCCAAGTAGATGAGAAGTTATACATGTTATAGCACATTTGTGTGTTCTAAGAGTGCATATAAACAATGTGGTAGCACATTGGTAGCTCAAAGTGCATCCGTTGAGTGAAATAATGCTTTTGACAAGTTGAATAGTGCATATGATTTTCATAGTGCAAATGGTAGATAGAATAACACATATATTTTGTGAAATAGCACAAATTAACTTGCAACATTATTGACTATTTTATTAATGCATATGATGATTTGAATCGTGCAAACAATTTGTGTAGCATTTGTTGAACATAAGATAAAGTAGAAAGATAGAGTATGGGTCTGTCTGATAGCAGTTGTTCGTAACAAGTCAAATAATAGGGATTGTTTAGTCATAGAATGATGCATAGGATCAATCAATTGATTTTGGATAGGTAGAAAATAGTTGACCTCTTAGGATATAGAGTAGGGAGAAACTAACATGTCCATCTCACGATACAAAGTAGGACAAATTGACTAGTCCAAGATAGAACCATTAGCTGAATAGCTAGATGTTGATATGTAATTGATGTAAGATAGTCACTTGTGAGAAAAACTAATGTTGTTGGTTAATTTTTTGATGAAACAGGTATGTGGGTGCAAGCTCATGGTCCAGAGATTGTACCCATGGCCATTGGAGCTGATTGGTAGATTTTCCATGCTAGATTGATAGGTGATTGGCATATGTGGATTCACCTATCTATTACAGATGCCTTAGTTCTGGATGAACAAAGGATTATTGATAGCTGTGGCCAAGTGATGGTACTCGGGCCACAATACCTTCCACATATTGCTAGGGGAGATGATGACATCTCTATAGTATGTATACTAGATTCTTAGGATTCTAACAGTGGGAAATCTTGTGTCCTTTGATCAAACGGTAGATGGGAAAACATTTAGAGATGTATTTGATGATGACAACATTGGGGATGATAGTGTATCCTAGTTTTAGATGCTATAGTATGAGTCATTGCCTACTGTGTTGTTAGATTGATAGGTGGATTTTTGTTGCTAGATAGGTGAGGACAGGGATGTTTGGTGGGATGTGGCTAGATTATCCAGGGCATAATTGACCAACCACGAAGATTTTCATGGGGTAGCTACATATTGGCCCATTTATATCATGATTTGCATCAAGTTGTGTATTTTGGTACCTCATTAGTATCAATAGGTATATTCTTGTTATAGATATGGACATGGGAGAACCTTCCCATTACTTGGTCAATATGTGTGCATCAACAGCCACATGATATGCCATAAATATATACTTATTCAAGTGTGATCATGTAGTCCCATTTGGGCAAGACAAAGTATAGGTTTACTAAGGCATGCGTTGAGGATGATGATGAGATCGTATACTTCTTTTGTCCCAAATTTTTACTTGGCTAGATTCCCACAGTGATCAAGAGATTTTTCTTCAAGAGGGTAGTGAGAAAGTTTGGTCAGCAATAGGGCATGCCATAGGGATCAACACATTATGCACAAGTTTAGTCGGAGAGGCCATTATGGGGTCCAACCTTAGAGCATGTTGGGAGTTATTTTTGGAGATGATAGAGACACCACAAGTATGGTCATTGAGACATGGGGAGGTAGACATTGGGATGGAGGGAGATTATGATTGATGGTTTTGCTAGCATCCATTCTCGAGATATACAGATCTGACATAGTCTATACCTAGGATTGAGGATCACTTGAGTAGAGGGGATGATGGGGATGATGAGGGTGAATGAGGGAGAGGTAGGGGTTCGTGTCAAGCCAAGGGAAGAGTGAGGATATGGGGGAGATACAGAGGGCAAGGCTGAGTACTAGTGTTACCACAACAAAGGATCATTGCATGGGGTCCAGTGCAGAGGCCAACAAAGAAATAGAGAGGGATCTGTGGCTAAGGTGGTTTGAGGATGACGGGAGGTATAGGTGTTGGTGCAGGGTCTATCCAACAACTAGGTGATGTGAGTTATAGTAGGATAGAGTAGTTCAGGGATATTTTACCTGACGATGTGTAGTTTATTTGACAATAGAGGCCATAGATATAGGTTTCAATTCTAGGTGCATAGGGATTATAGCCATAGGGGTAGTAGCAGGTGCCACCACATGGGCATCTACCACTAGAGAGACCAATTGGTTCATTAGATATAGAGACTTAGATGAGTGCCATGGAGGCACGGATAAGTGAGTTGATGAGTACTATAGAAGCTTTTATAGTTGTGATGACACTAAGGCTACGACCACTAAGGATAGTTGGGGCTATGACTAGTCAGATGACAATAGACATACCTACCACATTGGTGATAGGTGTGATAGAGAAAGATCCTTGAGATGAGAGGATTGCCCCCAATGATAAGATAGCTCCAGAGCAGACACAAATAGATGATCTAGATTGTGAGACCCAGGGTTGATTTGTGTATCATTTTGTATCAAACTTTTATTGACTTATCATGTGTATCATTGATGAGGACCTATTGATGTCTACGTGGATGTACTTTGTCACCTTTTTATGTTCATTTTGATATATGTTAGGACCTCTTGATGTTCATGTTAATGCGGTCCTTTTGATATATGATTATCCGATCTTTGAGATATTTTGACATTGCACTTGTTGTGTCATGGACTCTTTTGGTGGATGGATGTATGCATGTAATGTTGTAATTTAATTGATATGATAGTTGTAGATGTTGATGTATTGTAGATTATTAATGTAGTATACAGATGCTTAAAAGAATAATATGATGTGTGGATAGGGTATGTAGAACTGAAGTAGTTAAATGCCATGTATGAATGAAATGTGTTAATGAGATGTCTGAATGAAATGTTAGGTAATGAGATGCATAAATAAAATAAAATGTGATGAACTGAAATGTAATGAGATGAAATGAAATGTAAGGAAATACAGGTAAATAAAATATAAGCAAATGAAATGGAATGTAAGGGAATGTGGTGTAATGTGACGGAATGAGATGTAATGTGATTAAATGTGGTGTGATGTGATTAAATTAAATGAATAAATGAAATGTCATGACATGAAATGTATAAATGAAATGAAATGTTATAAAAGGAAATGTAATGTGATGAAATGAGATGTAATGTGACTGATATGTAAGGGATGAAATGAAATGTAATAAAATGAAATGTGATGAAATGAAATGTTATGAAATAAAATATTGATGAAATGAAATGCAATGAAATGAAATGAAATGTAATAAAATGTAATGTGATTAAAATGTAATGTGGTAAAATGAAATGCAATAAAATGAAATGTGGTGAAATGAAATGTGATAAAATGAAATGAGATATAATATAATGACATACATGAATGAAAGGAAATCAAATGTAATGAAGAGTATGAATGAAATGAAATGCAGTGTGAGGAAATGAAATGAAATGTATAAATGAGACATAAAAATGAGATGATAATAATGAGATAAAATAGAAGAGAGAAAATGATACAAATGAAAGTGAGAAATGGAAGGAAATGATAAAAATAAAAATCAAGTGTCTAATGTGTGATACGTGACGAAGATGACATGTGATGAAAGAATAAAGTGAAAATGAAAAATGAGAAGTAAACTAATGAAGTAAAGTAGGAAGTGAATATATAAAAGAAATGAAAATGAAGATAATAAAAATAAGCAATGGATAAGAAATATAAATGGGGAATGATAATGGATGAAATGAGGATGCAATGAGAAATGAAGGATACTAGGATGAAATGATATGAAAAGATGTAACCTCACATTTGAGATTTGAAAGCCACAAAGGAACCACTGGTAAGAAGGGCAGAATAGTGAATGCATAGAATATGGTGAATAATGTAAGTAATAGTGACCAAAATTGTTTGAGATTTGAAAGTCACATGATGTACTAGGTGAAATGAATATTATGAGATAATGAAGTGAGATGCATGATGATGAGAAAAAGTCCATAATAGTTGAGTGTTAAAAGCTCACCTTGATGTTGATGTTATTGTCTATAGTTTGGTAACCAATCCTAATTTGTGTTGCCAGTCTGTTGAGTGATGCTGTGTGGGCTTTCTTGTGTAATCCTGATTGATGTGCTAATCATTTATTTTTAAGGTACCCAAGATGAAATGCAAACTAGATGAATGCAACTAACTATCACATTTTTTTAAGAGATGCAAATTATCTATCATCATAGAGTGCCTAAATAAAAGTGACATGGTACAACCACCACTAGCTCAGCTATGGTGACATGAATATCCTATCACACCAAGAATTATGACCAAAAATAATGTACATTAAAGATAGGACAACCATTAAGAAATAAAACTATCACCGCAGTAAATAAAAACAAGCACACAAATAGACACGTGTCAGATAAAGAGCCTCACCTATGATGTCATTCAAGGTACATATGGTCTTCCAAATGAGAGGAGCCACTTACAAATGGACACCAATAATGCATAGAATTAGAGGATCATTGGAGCATAATAGTGAAAAACCAAAGGTAAATAAAATATCACTTCATCCTAGTACCTCTAGTCAATACATCATCAAGGTACTAGAAGCTCATAATAGTAGGAAAAATCATTATTTTTAGGGTAGTCATGTTGGCAGTTATGTATAGTAGTGTCAAGTTTGTTCAATTCCTGGTGCATACAACTGTTGTAGGAGTTTGGTAACAAAGTGTGGGATGTGTCAACGGTGATTTAGTAGTGAGATTTGGTGAACGCGATGGAAGATATGTGTCGGTGGAGAATAGGGCATTTGAATGTTAGAGCTAAGTGGCAAGTGTATGTGGTACTGGTGTGGCAGGATGTATAGAGTGAATGTGTGGCAAGGCAAGCAAAGTGTAAGGCATGGTGAGTGATGGTTATAAATAAATGAGCAAGGTGTCTATGAAAGGAAGCACGTTAAAGGAGATAGTGCAACTACTTAGTTATTTTGAAAACTCCAACAAGTGTGTGGTTGAAAGCATGTCAGTCTCACCAAATTAGTCACAATAGGAGGGTGATGTTAGCTAGGGAGGAGGTGTGAGGCAAGGACAAAAGAAAAAACATAATTGGTGGACCTCTAAGGAACTGGTGTATCGGTCTGAAATTCAAGTGTTGGTCCATGAGAGAGGTGAATCAAATCATGTGGGCCTAACACAAACATAACTTGAAGGTTTGAGAGTTAGGGTGGAAGAAATACCATTGTCATCATTAATGATTTTGTCAGGGAGTGCACCGTAGAAGTTGGTGTTAGGTAATGATCCAATGACACAGTTATAGAATAATCTATCTCAAGTAATGAAGAGTGTTTCAAAGATAGCATTGGAGGTAGGGGAGATGGACTCTTCAGAAAATATCATAGGAAAATCCTAGAGGGTGGTACAAGATGTCAGCATAGGGGAGGTGACGAGTGTGGTAAGCCAATTGAATAGCCTCACAATTCTAGGGAAAAAGTCAACAAAAGAGGGGGGGTGGATTGAGTGTCATGGAGCCACTGCCAAAGGTGGAGGGCGGAGTGCAAGCGACAAGTGAAGTTGAGGAGTTATGGAAAATGCTAGCTGCAGAGGGAATCTAGGAAGATAATATGGAGTAGGAAGTCACATTTTTGCTGGGATTGATGGAGAAAGCTCATGAGGATGGGATGCAAACATAAGTGAAGCGGCTCTAGGTGGTGGTGAATTCAAAATGGGCTCAAGTGTAGTCATTGGAAGTGGAACTATGAGTGGAATAGTTGCGAGAAAAGGGAAATGATGTGGGCCTGTAGGCAAAGTGATCACGAGTGCAAAGATGGTAGAACTCACTAAGAATGGCACAAGTGGGTTTGGAAAGTGCATAGAATGAGATGGTGTAATTCAAGCACAATCTGAGTCTTTTAGGGAGTCAATCACTAAATTGAACACCTTGTCGTTACGGTTGCAAGAGTAGTTAGTGTTGAGCGAGTCAAAGGTGAGATAGTTACAACAATGATTAAGTGAAGTGAAAGCATATGTGCAGCACTAGAGAATGGTGAATAATCAAATGAAATAGAGCATGATTTGGCCCAACTAGAGATTATTGTATCAGGGATAAAAAAGCTAGTGGAGACTGTGTTTGTGGATACACAATGGAGTGCAAAAGTGCACTAGGAAGTTGCCTATTATATGAGACTTTATGATCAGTCCCTCCCCAATGAGAAGTAACAAGAGACTCAGTTTTTAGATAAGGAATTTGCACAACTACTAAAGTTCAAAATGTACAATGGGAGATTTTTGATTTGCATGGATGTTGTGTGGGTGCAAGGAGGATTAACGCTAGGAGGATTAACGCCAGGGGCCTCATCCTCTAAGACTAAGTCTGTGGAAATGCCTCTGATAGGACACTCAGTCCTACCACCTCCCTAAGGGAGACCAAAACAAATGATTTTCTAGATGTTATTTGAACATAATATTGTCGTTGTTGTCATTATAGAATAAAAAGTGTGATTGTTTTTGTGGCAAGCAAAAGGGGTAACCATGGCTCGTATTCAAATTGAAAATGTTTGTTTTTGATATTTTGTGAATATATTTTGAATTTTTTGGCATTTTGAGGAATATGTGAATGTTTTTGAAATTTCTAGGAATATTTGGATATTTTTGGAGTTGTTTGCAAATATTTGGAATCTTGTCAATCTACATAAAAATGGGAACAATGAGAAATGTAGAGGAAGATTGACCTTCACTTATGGATGAGAACTGAATGTTGGTGTGGGCTCTCAATAAATGATGAGTACAAACTTGTGTAAAACTTGGAGAGTTGTGGTGTACAAGGTGAAAAAAGTAGGAAGTGTTAAACCAAAAATTGCAAGGCACAATTCTATATATGTTGATAGCCTTTACAAATAAGCTCAAAGTTAGAGATGGGATTGATTACTAAGTGGGTGCTGAGACAAATACTCATGGTGCTTGTGAAATGGCTTTTAGGTCTATGGAAGGATTTGATACCCAAAAAAGGCACTAGAGGGGCCTTGAAAAAGGTATTTGGGCCTAAAAAGGCTAGATAGGGCTAGGAAAAAGGCATTTGGGCCTGAAAAGATGGAGTAGGGCCTTGAAAAAGGTGTTGGGCCCTAAAAAGGCACTAACAGGGCCTAAAAGATGATTAAGGGCCTAAAAAGGTGCTTGAGGCCTTGAAAAAGGCATTGGGGGCTGGAAGAGGCATTTGAGAGCCTTGCATATGCTTCCTTATTCTGAGCCCCTATTAGATGATGATGAAAGAGTTTGAGAAATATCTAGGCCTTTCAAGATAACATTGATATATTTGTTGAAAGATTGCTAGATTAATCATGGTCTCTGCAACATAAATAAGACTAGAAATCCATCGAGAGTTTTTTTTCTTGATAGGATCAAAGAAAAGGGATTCTATAGGGACCCTTTTCAGCTATCTACATTATGCTAGATTTTCCAAAGCCCAATGAGATGTTTCAAGACATAACTATGCTACTACTTAATTAACAAATGTTCTTGTTTCTTGTTTTTTCTGAAGGTAATAGGAAAATAAAATATACCATAAAATATTAAAATATTTTTCAATGTAGTGGGCCTCACCATTGATTTCATATAAAACAAGTCGAGGTACATAAACATGTCCCGAAGGAGCAACAATTATAGATGGACACTAGTTTGACATGAAATCAATGGATCATCAGATTGAAAAATTCAAAAATAATTTATGCAAAATTAAATAGCCTATTCAGGATGAGTTCTTCATTGTTTGGCTGTAGTTTTGGGGTTTTTTTTTATATTTTCAAGTTTTTTCGACTATTTAATTTTTTAGAACTTTTTAATGTTTTTGAGAATTTTTGAAAATCTTTGAATGTTTTGGATAATTTTTGATAATTTTTTAATGTTTTTGACAATTTTGGATTATTTTTTAATGTTTTTGGGCAATTTTTTGACAATTTCAATTACTTTTGGTGATTTTTTGACAATTTAAACTATTTTTTTGGTGATTTTTGACAATTTCAACTATTTTTGGTGATTTTTGATCTGGTGAAAGGAAAAGGAAGATGTGAGTGAGATTTGTTGGAATATGTAGATAACTAGGGCCTTTTGGAATGCATAAAGAGTCAAGGAGACCAAAAGTGGGTTGCAATGTCTCAAAGTGGACTTAGAGGGCTTTAATTGAGACCATGGAGGCAAAAAAGGATCTTTGGGAATTTAAATGGATTTTATGAAGGCTGAAATAGAGATCGAGAACTATTGACTGTGGTAGAGATTTGAGATGTGCATTGATTTTCTTATAATTCATGTTTTTGATATCTTAGAACAAATGATATGGGTTAATATGAATGAAGATTTGTTTGCCAATAGAGTCTGCAAGTGGTGTTGCTTCAACCCACTTGGTGAAATATTTAGTTATAGTGATGAGCCATTTATGTCCTTCAAAGGAAGGTGCATGGATGGCTCCAATCAAATTGGAGCCCCACTAATAAAAAGGCCATGGTGTGGCCAAAGGGTTGAGTTCTTATGCTGGTGCATGAATAAGGTTGCCATGGATTTAACACTTTTTTATAAGTTTTTACATAGTCGATAGAATCCTTTTCCATGGTTGGCCAGAATTAGTACATTCTAAGAATTTTCTTTGCTAATGTAAACCTACTGGAATTTGACCCACAAATGCCCACATGGACTTCTTACAGAGCAACTCTAGACTCATCTTTTCTTAGACATCTAAATAAAGTATTGTCAAGGCCTTTCCTATACAATGTATTAGCCACCAACGTATAACACAAGGTCTATTAGAAAAAGTTATGATTTTGGTATTGTGAGAGATTCTTGGGAATGGTGTTATCACAAAGAAAGGTGGTGATGGAGTCATGCCAAGGGGAATCAAGGTTGTCGAGATGAGAAATAATGAGGGATTTGGGTTGAGTAAATGTGTGTTGAACCACCTCTTCCACTAAGAACTCATATCACTCATGCTAATTTGGTAATTAAAGAAAGGAGGCTAGGGTGGCCATGGCATCTCCTACCCTATTCTTGTCTCTAAGTATTTTTTCAATAGTAATGTGAACAAAATATGCCTTAAGTTTATCAACCATATGCTTGTAAAGTAACAATTTATCATCTTTGGTTTGATACATGTCTCTAACTTGATTGATGATCAACTGAGAATCTTCATAGACTTCAAGGGATGTTAAATTTCATTCTAAGGCTAGTTTGTGCCCCAAAATCAATGCTTCTATTCCACCATATTGTTTGTACATGGGAAGAGCAGTTTGTAAGACTTGGGAATAGTGAAGCCTAGGGGTGTGATGAACAAAATACTAGTACCCAAACCATGGTGTGTATAGGAACCACCAAAGTAAAACTTTTATGTGATCGTTTCAATCTGGAGGATATGCATGTCTAGAAAGTCAACTAGGATGGGATTTGAGCTCTCTATGGGTGCATCTATCAATTGATTGGTGATGCTTATTATTTTATGGCCTTCCTATCAATGTACTCAATGTCAAATTCACTTAGGATCATTACCCATTTGGCCAGTCTTCCTATTAATGTTGTCTTACTAAGAAAATAATTAAGAGGGTCAATTTTTGAGATGAGATTAACTTTGTGTGTTAGAAGATAGTGACATAGTTTTTGTGAAGAAAAAACTACAACCAAGCAAACCTTCTCGATAAAAGTGTAATTAAGCTCATAATTGACCAGGGTGCAACTGATGTAATAAATAGCTCTTTCTTTGCCTTGATCATTTTCTTATGCCAAGAGGGCTCTAATTGATTTATCTATCAGGAAGATATAGAGCAATAATGGTTTGTGTGATATTGGAGGTACCAACATAGGTGGATTCATCAAGTAGTTTTTGATAAGATTGAAGCTGATCTGACACTGACTATCCCATTTTAAAACTATGTCCTTGTCGAGGAGATGAGTAAAAGGCACACATTTTTTCACTAATTGAGATATGATGTGACAAATTGAATGAAGTCTTCCCTAGAGAGAGAACAGATGACTTAGGGTGTTTGGAGGTTGCATATTGATAATGGCTTGTACCTTTTTAGGATCAACCTCGATTTCTTTGGTTGAGACAATGTACCCTAGGAGTTTCCTAGATTTCACACCAAAAGTGCATTTCTTAGGGTTTAGCCTAACTTTGAATGCTTCTAAGCATGTGAATATCTTGTCCAAGATAGGAAGACGATTCTCTCTAGTATGGAATTGAGCAAGGAGGTCATCAACATAATCCTCCATAAAAGAGTGCATCATGTCATGAAAAATGGTGGTCATGGCTCGCTGATAAGTAGCCCCTACATTCTTGACACCAAAGGGCATGACATTCTAACTGAATGTGCCCCATGTACAAGTAAAAGTTTTTTTCTCTTGGTCCTCTAGTGCTATCTTGATTTGGTTGTATCCTGAAAAACCATCCATGAGTGAAAACATGGAATATCCTATTTTTAGATCTACAATTGTGTCAATGTTTGGAAGGGAAAATTCATCCTTAGGACACACTTTATTGACATCCCAGAAGTCAATACAAATTTGTATTCTACCATCTTTCTTTAAGATAGGTACAATATTTAATATCCATTATGCATAGGCTAATGGTCAGATGATGTTGGTACTATGCAATTTCTCCAATTCTGTATTGACCAGCAATGCTATGTGAAGATGCATTTTCCTTACTTTTTTTTTAATTGGCTTGGCATCTAGATAAATGTTGAGGTGATGAAGGATTAGAGTTGGATCCAGTCCTGGCATGTTAGCATAAAAAACATGTAAAATTTATTTTTCTTTCTTTGAAGAAGCAAATGAATTCACCTCTTTCCTCCCTAGTTAAGGATTGTGCCGAATGAAATATCTTCGGTTCTTTCTCTATTGTAATATTGAATTTTTCTATAGTCTCAATTAAAATAGATGATCTTTACTCTAAATTTTTGGGTAAGGTATCAATCATCTCATCCTTGGGTGCCACAGTTGGGTTTTCACCACTGGATGCGTCACTTCTATTTGTTTCATTTTTTTTTTGTCAAGACTAGCCATAGTGTGGTTGTGATCATTGGTTATTAGATGTCTTCTCCCTTTTCTCATATGTCTAATATGATAGATATCAGATCCATTTGCATACATTCCTTTTATTCTTTGCGAATGAGATGGTTCAACTACCTTAAGGTATACAAAAATGTCTTGGTTATTGTCGAATTGTGGGAAGTTATGAGGTTTAATTGAGTCCCATTTGATAAGCTCAGGATGGAATAAGGAGAATGATTCATAGCATGGATGGGATTTAGTGGGGTGTTAAGACATGACCTCATTTGATGGTTCATATGCTATATTATTTAGGTCTATAACACGTGCCTCTTCTAAAGTGTCAGGTAAAGTAGAGCTTGCAAGTTGCTCATAATATTTATCTTTGAATTCTACTAAAAATAAGTCTAGAAACAAATTCTAAAACTAGAACCTATAATTAGACTCACCATCCTCTCATGATGTGATATCACGTGTCTACTCTGTATCCTCTTCTAAGTTGTTTTGATGTGTGTTGACTCTAGGTGTAGTAAAGTCTAAATGAGAGGTGGATCCTTGTGCTATGGAACTATTGGATGCTCAAGTTGAACAAAATCACATTCCTTGTCATGAATGGACTCTTTAGATAATGATTTAAATTCCCATTTTGTGGAATCATCATCATCTTCATTACTGGGGGTGTCCATGAGTGGCTTTGTTATATGATGTAAATCTGGGAAGGATAGATTTACATTCTTAGTATGAGTTGCTTTATGGTTGTTGACATATTTTTCTTTGGGAACCCATACTAAGGTGGAAGAGGAGGAATCACTAAGTTTGGATTGAGATCTAGAAGTGGTCTATGGATTGTCTTGTTCTAAATATCCTACCCCTGTTTTGGATCTGTTAGACCTAAACTTTGCTACCAAGGGTTCAATGATACCTTTTCCTTTCCCTAAAGGGTCATCACCCATGTATCCCATCTTTTTCATTAGATAAAAACCCTTTCCATAGAGGTGAGGGAAATATCAATATTTTGTATTTGTTCACTGATTTCCTCTATGGAACTTGAAGGTAGACAACTTTCTTTGACAAAATGTGCATGATAAGGCCTACCAGTTGAAGATGGTTTTTCGTGAGATATCAGGGATAGTGGGGGAATCAAATAATGGGATTGAATACCCTCCTACCATTTTGCATTGAAATTTTCACTTCTAATGAAATTCTTTCATTAAGCAGTCCATTTCCTCATTGTGTGATTGTCCAATTTTTTTTGACGATGATGGTGAAGAAGTTGAAGAACTAGAACAACCTACTTTCTCTGTGCCCTTAGTCAATGTAGATAAGTGGGTTTTTTCTTGGCTAGTGTAACATGAAGTGTTTGTTGATGTGGACCAACTAATGTCATCTGTCAAGATGTTGGTTTCTTCCCTGTTATGAGGAACAAGGGAGTTACAATATTGGGTAAGGTTTTGATCCCTAGGTATGGTCACCTCTTGACCCATGTATGGAAATTTGAGACATTGATGGTAAGTGGGAAAAATAACTTGCATGTCATAGATCCACAACCTTCCTAACATGATATTGTAAGTTAATTTCAAGTCGAAGACTTGACAAACAATTTCCTTTACAACTGGGCCTACCCTGATTGGCAGAATGACCATGCCCTTCAAGAATCTCTCCTCATCGTCATAAGCCTTAATGGTGATTTTCTTCGTTGGATCAACTACATATTTGATATACCCTAAGGCTCTTAAAAAATTCAACATGCAAATGTTTAGGTCCACCCCACCATCAGCTGAGGCTCTTTTAACTTTGTTTCTATGAATAAAGACTTCAATGTGCAATAGAGAATTTTGTAGATGAATGACAGACATGTCATCTTGGGCTAAAAAAGATACAAAATGAGGGGTGACAAGGTCACTTACCATATTTTTGAGTCTACTAACATCCAACTCATTTGGTAGTAAAGATCTAATAAGGATCTCCCTATGTTCAGGCGATATTTGTAGTAGTTTGAATATATAAATGTGGGCAGGAGTCTTCAATAACTAGTTAACTAGGTTGTATTTGGTTACAATAGAACTTGTGGTTGGATGATCATAACTAGTTATAGGTCATGGTAGAATGACTTTAGAGGCTTGACCTTGGGTAACAATGTTTGATGATTTTTTCTTATGTTTTTCTTTAATTATGATGACATTTGTGACATCATCAAATCTAGTGATCATATTAATAGTGTTATTGTAGTGATAAGCATAATTAAATTTATCATGAGAAGATATGTTTTGGTTTTATCTAGAGGATTCACCCTCATCATGACTCATGAAAGGGTTTTTGAAGGTCATGTGGTCTTCATTGTTGTGAACGTTATTCACTTTAATAGTTGGACATTATTGATCAATTTTTGTATAGCCCCTTTAAGGGTGTAATAGCTATTGGTTAAATGCCTTCTATTTTAGTGGTAGGATTAAAATTTCTTATCGCTCCATTGCTTTGGTTTAACTTGCAGTTCATAGGGTTTTTCCTTAGGGAGTGCAATAAGTTCATCTACTAAGAGTATTTGCAATGCTCTCTTGTAAGACATACCAATGGGTGTGTATTGCTTGGGTATGTTAGAAGATTGGTATCCTCTTGGGGGAGGAGCTTGATTATAGGCTACCTATTGATTGGACATTGAAGGAATAGCTATGTTGCATCAATAAAATGGACAAATGTCATCTTGTCTTAGTGGTTTTTGTCTAGTATTTACATTGGTGTTATTGACGATAGGATACTGTTGGTTTGGATGGGGTTGAATTTGTGGTTTAACATGATTAGCCTCAACTACCTCATCATTGACTATGTTTTTATTATTATTTCTCCACCATGATTTTTTCTTATCAACGGACCAATCAGATGAACTATGCATTTGGGGGAGTTGTTTGAGAAACCTTTGCCATCTTTTGATAGCTTGATCATATCATTATTTATCAGGGTCTCTTCTACTTTAGCTGTATTTTTTGAAGTAGTCTTAAAGTCTTTGGGCCCTTGGAGTTGGAGCCAATAATTCATAGGTTTTGAGAGATTGTTGATGAAGATGTCTATCTTCTCCTTGTTTGGATGTCTCTATGGTAGTTGGCAAAAGTATGCCTCCATCTTTGCAAGAAGACTTTGAATGAATCTCAGGGAGTTGTTTGGTATTGCACAAATCAATCATGGTAAATTCTCTTATAATATTATATGAATACTGTGCAATGAAGACTAAGGCTAGTTGATCAAATAATTTAAGGTTGGAAGGTAGCTTGAAGAACCACTCCATGGCATTCCCTCCTAGGCTTCTAGGAAACAACCGCATTAGGTAAGTTGTGTCATGTATAAATTCCATACTTAGAGTATATAATTATCTAAGGTGATCTTGAGGATTAGATGTACCAAAATACTTATCATATTTTGGTAGTTACATGTTCTACAGGCTAGGTTTTAAGGTGATAATTTTGTCGAATGGGAGGGGACACACCTTCTCAAGGCTGAATTTCATGGCTTGGATCTTCTCTCTTTTCATCCTTTGCATTTCTAGTTGTAAGTCTTGTAGTTTTCGTGTAATAACCAATGGTGATTCTTCTTCATCTCATTTAAGGTTTTTAATGTAAAAATTAGGTGGTAATTTTCCACCTCATTGTGCTAATTCTAGAAAGTAGCATTCCTTGTGTCTTTCAAGTATCTTGTCCATCATATCAACAAGCTCAGGGTTTTGCTGAAAATCTTCAATTTTGGTTTTGATACTCTTCTCATCCCACATGTTGGATGAACCCATTTTGAAAAAAGGCTCTGAGTTCTAGTTGAACAAGGCTGATTTGTGGGTAGTTGTATTTGGTGAACAGTTGGTAGGTCTAATAGGCTCACTGAGGTTTGAAGATTATGGGTATTCGATGGTCTTCTTAGTTATTCGTACACTTGTAAAGGTGATTGTTTTGGTTTCATGACTACACTGGTTTTATTTAGTGGCATAAGATGTAGATGGGATTCATTTAGTTCTTTTTCATTTTGACAATATGAGGGCTTCTTTTAGACTATAGTTGGTTAAGCAACAAGCTACATTCTAAAATGATGTTTGTTAGTGTTGATAATAGTAAATTTCAATCTCATGAAGTTAGGTAGGGAATGAATGTGTATTTTCAATTTTTTTTTGACTTGATATGCGGGGTTGAAGTAACAAGAATCTCTATTGGAGTTAGAACATTGGTTGTTTGAAAAAAATGGTGACAGTCTATTTTAGAATCTCTTAGTTTTTTCCAAATATCAACAAGGAAAAAGGGTGTCCAAATCTATTGTTCATTTGTGAAAATTGCACATGTAAGTAGCCTCTATTTTAGTATTTTCCTCAAATGCGCTACAAAATTTCTTGAATGCACTATTTCAATGAATATATGCACCATTTCACAGTTTAATAGGCGCTATTCTATAGGGAATACATGCTATTTAATTATTCAAATGTGTTGTTGTTTTAGTCATATGCTTTGTTTTATGATGCAGATGTGTTACAAAAAAGGTCACATGGGTTGTTTTAAGGACTCGATGCGTTATTTCAGATTATTCAACAATTTTTGAGCTAGGTTTTGTATTAGTTTGTAGTTGAATCTTCTCAGAAGGACTATGGTTTGAAAGATTGAGATTATTACGTATTAAAGAAGACACATCCAAACATAATTGCAATAGAAATGACAGTGAAATGAACACACACTCACCTAGAAAATGAAATAAATGGTTTCCTAACAAGGATGTCTAAAGCTAGTGACTATTGGATTTTAGTGTTTGACCAACAACATTCAAATTTACCTCTCCATGACAAAGAGCTTCCTACCAATGCTAAGGAGGTTTGGTGCAATCTCTTGTTAGACTACTAATGGAAGGCTATATTTTGACCATTGTTGGCTTACATTCAATTAAGACTGGAAGATTGGAAGGTGCTCCCTCTCATTGGCCCTACTAAGGTAAATCTTGGGAGGTAGCCTTTCTATAGCTAACTAATCTAGCTAGTAAAAGGAAGGAAAAGTAGAAATCAAAAGAAGGTATGGGAGTTTGATCACTCTAATAGAGTAAGAGCATATCCCTATTACTTTGATCTCCCAAACACGATAGACAAGGTTTGTTAAATTTTGAGCCCTTAACTATAGAAAACAAAGGAGATCCTAATTAATCTAAGTGTTTGTTTATTCCCTATTCAATTATTATTGACCCTTATAGAATGTTTGACATTCTGATCAGCTCTTGTGAGTTGAGAGCATAGGCCTACTTTCGATGAGATCAGTGAGATCAAACTTCCTTCTTAAACTAGGTTATGGATTTAGAAATGTCATAATCTAATTGATGAAGGTCTAGGTCTACTTACTCGATTCAATGCTAGTAAAGGCTAGGCTCATTTTTGAGGGTCTTCATTCCTGCTTCGCAGTTTTAGTAGCTTGATAGTTCTTGTTAGCCTAGAAAAGATCTATATACCACCAATAACCAGATCTGCAAGTTAGATGTGATGATTGATAACCCAAATTAGATGTGATACAAAAAATAACATATGCATTACATAAATGTTTAAATGCACTATAAAAATAGATAAATGTTCTATTTAAAAATGAAAATGTGCGATAGAATCTAGAAAATGTGCTACATAATACTTAAAATGCACTACAAAAATATTCATATGCATTATAGAACACTTCAAATGTGTTAAAAGACTATTTGGAAGAATTAAAATAGTGTTTAAAATTGTTATGACATCAGGGAAATTGTAGATTTGGTCTTTGTGAGCAAGGGAATGCCTTTGAAATTTTTTTGTTCTTGTTATGAAACTTCCCAATCATTATAGAACCTACAACTAGTCAAATATTCACAAGAAACCAAAGAAAAATATAGGTCTATAGTAAAAATAGAAGATTAGCAAGAAAACTTAAAGAAAAATGAGGCTTTAAGATGAAGCGCCACAGTGGGCACCATTTTGTACACAGTGGATTCATGTATTCATGAGACCTTAGAGAAAAGTACAAATGGAATGACAACAAACTAATCTAGACCCAAGAAATCATTATCAAATAAAGACTCTATGAACATGCCATGTTTCCCTAACTAAAACTACTAATATTTCTCTGAGACCAACATCTTAGTCATAGTTCTAGAATGGGAGTTTGCTATGAATGCAGATCTACAAATGTCTATGCAAGATCTTTGTGAGAATGTAGATTATATGAGTATAATAACCCTAGAATGCTATGATATATGCATGCAATAAACTAAGAAAGTGATAAATGATATCAAATGATCAACACAACAATGCTAAAAGAATTCTAGAATGACATGAATTTTCCATAATAATAATGCTAGTATGATAACAAGATAACTCTAAATATGCCTATAGTGCAGATGCATCAAAATTGGGTCCCTTTGTTCTTGAATTTCCCTCCTATTTATAGGACTTCGGAAGGAGTTGGTGTAAAGATTAAGATTTCACTTTTGACTGGAGGGTAATGGTGAAACTATAAATATCTCATAAGGCACCAAGAGGAAGAGTCCAACAGACTTAACTATTTATGAGGATAAATGAGGACTTTTCAATTCTTTTAAATGTAAAAGGGAGGATTTCCAATTTTGTGAAGATAAATAGTTTTTATTGAATTAATAAATGTTCCATTTATTTTGAACTTTTGTCTTTTTCTTTTTTACTTTTTTTTCTTTCATTTTATGATTTTGTGAATTACTTTTCCCTTTGATAAAGTTGGTTTAGGTCCTTTTTGATTTGACAGTTGATTTGATTGATTAATGACCTGATGTTACCATTGATTTAAAGTCTATTTTTTTCCTCTAATTTTATCCTTAATTTTGCGTCATTCGATCAAAATTGTATTGTTTTAGGATTTTTCCAATTTTTGGGTGTCTATAGTACTAACTAAAAAAAAAAAGAGTGTGAACCTTTAAATCTAGATTAGGACTTATTAAAGTCAAAGAACTATCAAATCATATCTCAATGTCATCACAAATATCAAGATCTACCAACTCATAAGTTTCATTTGCATAGTGTCAAATGGAAAGTTATCACAATCATCCATAAAAGCGTCATCACAATTTTGTATCTTGTTTTAGTTTTTTAAATCTAGATCAAGACTGATTAAAGTCAAAGAACTATCAAGACATGTCTCAATGTCATCACATTAAAGAAAGGTAAAGTAATTGCATATACATTAAAGAACCTTAAAATATAAGAATATGCAAAAAATTTATGGTAAATCTATGTTATTTAGAGAGAGTTTTATCAATATGCAGAATTTCTAGGGATGTCCTCTAGGTGTCCCCTATCCTTGGGATAGGGATGCCCCAAAAAATAATAGGGGATGCATCACTGGATAATCTAGCTCATTATATAATACATCCCTCAAAAGTATCATATCAAATTCATCTATATGCATGTAACAAGATGTTATTTTAGATAAAATCAATAAGTTAATTGTAAGGGAAAAAAATACAAACTCATAACATAGATACTAATCCAAGAATTTTTTTTTTAGAAAGGATAAGTTAAAGAAATAAAGTCATGTAAACCAACATTTAGGCTTACATTTTTGGGTCCAATGTTGAGGCTTAAGAGAATTTTTCCTTTTATATGCCTTCCCTATTAAGAAAATAGTAAAATTTAGTAAATAAGAAATAATACATCAATAAGTTTTCAAACTAATCCATAGCATATACATTCCACCATATACAATATTCAAAGTAAAATGTGAAACACTTAAAAGTAGGAGCCATAGTATGAAGGATAAAAAAAATCTAGAAACTATTATTTCTAGACATTTTCTAAGTATCTTTAAGAGATTGTATCAACACTTTAATGGAATTTTGCAATATCATTCAGAGGTATCAATTTACTTACAGATTCAAATCAATGGTTTTGAGTTGATTCATTATTTCCAAAATAAGGATTCAAACTTTAGTTTCTTTCTTAAATTCCAAATTGTAATTAACTAGCTCATTTATCACCAATTACTAATTAGAAATAGCCTTGATATTGCAGTAAGATCCTAGATAGTTCAATACTAGATTCAAGTTATAATTTATTATTGTAAAAATATGCCAGATAATTCACTTTTATCTCCCATTGTATTTGTGTATCATTATCTACCAATTGGGTGTTCATCGAATGGCAGTCTCTCAATTTGACATTGACACAATTTCACTTATCATCTATCAATTTGGCACTAATCAAAATTTTGTACAACATTATATGCCATTTTTTTATTGATCAATTTTGAATTAGCAACCCCATAATGGTCCATGTTTATCACCCTAAGTCGGGTCTTGAATCTCAAATCTTGTTTGTGAAGTTCCAAACATTCATACAGAGGGCTCCATAGAAACCATTAAATACTAATGGGATATGAGAGAAATTTAATAAGAGGTTAATAAAAAACATTTCAAGAAAGTGATTCTACTGATTCATGCTCAAAGATATCTGAAAAGTTAAATTTTGTTAAATATTGTAGGGCATGGGAGACATTCTTGATTGTGTTGGTTATTTGTTCAGCATTTGTTTCACCATTTGAATTTTCTTTTATTGATGCACCAAGTCAAACCCTACAATGCCATATATGCAAGAAATAGCTCCAAAAAAATTTAGTTTCATTATGCAAGATCAAAGCCAAGAAAACCCTTACCTTGAATGACTCTTCATCAAACCTCTGAAGCCTCCTGCCTATACTTTCCCACATGAATAAATGAAGTTTCACTTTTATTTTTTTTGTTTATATCCCCAACAGTGCCAAAATTTTAACGATAAACTTAACTATCCTCAAAATTTTGACGTTAGCGAGATCATATTTTTTTAAAAAGAATTTGATAAGACAAATTGGCTTGCCATAAAAAATTTAGGTAAAAAATGAACCCGAAATATACTAGTGTTACAATACCATCTTCTCTTCTTTAGTCATCCCCCTCTCTTTAGTTAACATACAAGTGCACTTCTTTCCACTATAATATAACATACCCTTTTATCTACATCTTTGTGAACCAACTCACTCTTCATTTTCAACTTATTCAAATTGAAATTATTCTTAGACCTCATTTATCTAGTCGATAAACTCCACTAGGTTAAAATTGTAAGCATACATATAGATCTATATCCTTAATATTTTCTCACTCCTAGTTGTAGAACTCATTAAATTGATCTAGTCTAATTCCCCCTCTTCTTGAATCTTGTTATTATGCTCTAAGGTAAATATCTCCACATCATCATTTTACTCCTTTAGACTAGAGTTTATTTCATTTTCCCCATATTTGTTAATGAAATCCAAGTAGTTCATAATTTTCTACATCATATATGTTATCTCCTGTACTTTTTTAGTAAAATTGACCACTATTGAATTACTGTTGGGTGAAATATTTTCTTCAAATTTGGTGTTACTTCCATATTTTGATGGTTTGGGTGTAGGATTACAATTTCCTCAATTTATAATATTATTGATAACACCTCTAGTTTAGCATAGTTTAGTGATCTTTCCACACAAGAATCTTCTCAAACACACACTTCCAAAGAATTTAAATATTTCTCTCATACCACTTGATATATTCAATGGTGGAAGGTTTGAATTGGATCATCCAAACTTACAACATAAGATTAGAACAACATAAGTAATTGATAAAGTATTTAGTTGTATTGATTGAAAATAGTTATATCCTACATTTCCACAAGCCTTTTGATATGTGGATTATATTAGGCCCATTCTCCACAAACTCTGATACACAAGTTTCTATAGGAAGATTGAAAGTATGAGCATAAACAAGTTTAAAATTCCAATTCCAATAATCCAATTATACTATCTCTAACCATTAAAAGTGATATATACCGACCTTGGATAGGTCACAAGCCAAGTATACAGTGAACATGTATGGGTTGGCTTGAGGAGGATGGAGAAACAAAACATATTTATTGAAAGGTGTTTTGATCTATTTGTATGTTTCCATGACCACGGATATTGCATGATGTATTGTGTAGGATCCTTTAGCTACACAAATATTTTGTGTACTATATCTTCTAATATCTCCTAAG